>CAIGQV010018170.1:3411588-3422997 GCA_903798115.1 Danio jaintianensis
ACAAGAACGAATGACCAAACTATGTCTAATCTGTCTATTTGATGACTGTTGGAGCACATATGTAGCTAAGATGTCTATTAGACGTATGTTTGATATGTTTGGATGTCTATTAGACGTATGTTTGATATGTTTGGATGTCTATTAGACGTATCTTTGATATGTTTGGATGTCTCTTAGACGTATCTTTGATATGTTTGGATGTCTATTAGACGTATCTTTGATATATTTGGATGTCTATTAGACGTATCTTTGATATGTTTGGATGTCTATTAGACGTATCTTTGATATGTTTGGGTGTCTGTTAGACATTTTTAAAGACAAAATTGCTTTATGCTGAGGTATAATAAGCCTGGCACATATAAAAACTATTTAAAAGAGCCAAACAAACACGAAACAAAGCATGAAACATTATATAGCCTGATGTTAAACAGAAGCAACTGTGACTGCCCACCAGTCTGCAGTCACACAGCTGACTAGGTAATAATAGAGGAAAACAATCGATATCCTCATCACCAGTTTACAGTAGGACAAAGTAGAAAGTAAGCTGTCTGAACAACAAAGGGCATTTGTTTTATGGATGACAATGTCCACTTTCGACTCATCTCTCCAGAAAGCATTTAATTCTAAAGATCATTTCCCTCATGTATGCGTCAGATGTCTTTTTATTGCAGTTTCTAGGTGAACTTCCATTTACACCACATGATAGATAGATAGATAGATAGATAGATAGATAGATAGATAGATAGATAGATAGATAGATAGATAGATAGATAAATGGGTAGATTGATTGATTGATAGAGAAATAGATAGACAGACAGACATAGATAGATAGATAGATAGATAGATAGATAGATAGATAGATAGATAGATAGATAGATAAATAGGTAGATTGATTGATTAATAGATAGATAGATAGATAGATAGATAGATAAATAGGTAGATTGATTGATTGATAGAGAAATAGATAGACAGATAGATAGATAGATAGATAGATAGATAGATAGATAGATAGATTGATTGATTGATTGATTGATTGATTGATTGATTGACAGACAGACAGACCGATAGATAGATAGACAGATAGATAGACAGACAGACAGACAGATCAGTCATATTTTGTTAATGGTGCGCAGGGTGTATATATCAGTGTTGGAGTGCAGTTTTCTGTCAGTGTGTTAGTGGTCCTGTGGGAGCCTGTGCTGGGCTGCAGACTCATGACTCAGCACACTGTGAGCATCACTCACTCATATTTATAGCTGAGTGGAGGCTCTTTCAAACTCCACCTTTACCACCCTTTTTAATTGAGTGATGGCGCTATGTGTGTGTGTGTGTGTTTGTACCTTGAGTTCCTTACACTGTGGCGACCAAACGTCCCGACAGTATAGCAATACCACTAAATTCTGACCTTGTTGAGACATTTTTTTTGGTCCCCAAAGTATTTTGAAGATGTTTTGAAGATGTAAAAATGCAGAATGTTTCCTGTAAGGTTTGGGTTTAGGGGTAGGGGGATGGAATGTACAGTCTGTACAGTATAAAAGTCATTATGTCTATGGGAAGTCCCCATAAAGAAAGCTGTACACTGTGATTAGTTAACTCAAACTGTTAGAGGAAACCAGTTGCAGGGCGGCACGGTGGCGCAGTGGTTATTGGAGTTTGCATGTTGTTCCTGTGTTGGCGTGGGTTTCCTCACACAGTCCAAAGACATGCGCTATAGGTGAATTGAATAAACTAAATTGTCTGTAGTATATGTGTGTGTGTGAATGTGAGAGTGTATGGGTGTTTCTCAGTACTGGGTTGTGGCTGGAAGGGCATCCGTAGGCGTCCGTAGGCAATAGTAGGCGTTCATTCCGCTGTAGCGACCCCTGATAAAGTAAAAAATAAGGGACTAAGCTGAAGGAAAATTAATGGATGAATCACCATTTTGAACGAATCAAATCAATGACTGTCTCAACGACTTATACTTCACTGCCACCATTAATCAGTTCATTGTGTAATTGATTACATTAGATTAGATTAAAGATAAAAAACTACTTATTTAATAAAAAAAAAATCAGTAATAATTGCTTTACAAAAGTGAAAATACATAGTTCATGTTAGTTTGTTAATGCATTAATGTTATCAAAACCTTGTTGTTAGGTGTTACTAATAATATTAACAGATGCATTTTATAATTAATTTGTTTTTAATTTAAAAATAATTAAATGTTGAAATTAACATGAACTAAGATTGATTTAGTTCATGTTAACTAATGTTGTTAAATCATATTAGTCAATGAAAACTTATTTAAAAGTTTTATTTATGTAGATAAAGAATTCCAATAACAGTTCAATACAAGATTGACATTGCAATACATTTATATATAAAAATGTGGTTTGAATAAAAAGGTACATGAAAATAGAGTATAAGAAAAAAGATGGAGGAAGGACTGCATCTATTCTTGTTGTGTTTCTTGAATACACAATATGTATTTCTTAAAGTAAGATTTGTATTTAGAATTCAAAGCACAAGGCAATATTGAAGTGAAAAAAAGACTCTTTCATTCCTCCTACAAAGCTATCCTCTGAAATTAGCCATAGCGTATGTGAACTGTCCCTTTAAGAAAGCAGCTCAGTTGTTCAAAAGCCACCATCACACAGAGTCAATTAAACATCAGAGAAATGTAATCAAAGCTCAGCATGACAGCTGTCAGGGGAAAAATGCTTTCTCTGATTACTTGGATCAGATCTCGGCGATTATTGGTTTTCCTCTGGAAGGCATTAATGCACTTTGGAATTGATCTGAGCGTATATGATTCAGCTTTAATGTTAATTCACGTATTATTGATATTATTGCTGCACTGCGCTCCCCAGATGTTTGTTTCAGCTCTGTCTTTATGCAACTAATCATTTGCTATGTTATGTGCATTTATATTATGTGTGTTGCTGATCAGATGTTAACAGCTGTTATTGCTTCTGTATACTCCCAGCAGGCACAGGACGTCAACATGATGTCAGATTGACGTTGTACCAATTTTGGGTGGAAATGAAAATCGTGTTGACGTCAGAACCCAACGTCAGACCGACGTCAGTGTCCAACATCGGACAGACGGTGCATTTTGGTCACTTACCAACGCAACCTAAAAACAACCAAATATCAATGTCTAATGATGTTACAGCTTGACATTGTGTGGACGTTACCACTATGACATCTATCAGACATTGGATTTTGGTTGCCATGCCTGACGAATAAATGCCAGTATTTGACGTCATTATGATGTTGGCTTAAGATGTTGGATTTTGGTCACTTACAATGCAATGCAACCTAAAAACAACCAAATATAACCGTCATTTGATGTCAGTATTGGATGTCAAAATAACATACATTGAATTTTGGTCATCTGACAACTTAAATATAACCTATTATTTAATTCTTATGATGTTGTATGCCTGCTGGGCTAACTTATGATGGCATTGGTACAAACAAAAGAGAGAGAGAGAAAGAGAGAGACTGTGGGCCCTATCATACACATGGCGCAATGTGGTCCCAGGTGTGACGCAAGTGTTTTTCTCTAGTTTTAGCCCAGCACAGGTATCATTTTTACATCTTGCATCACAATGTTTAAATAGCAAATGTATTTGCACACATTTGTGAGCCCATGAGGTACAGGAGGTGTGTTAAGGCACTTTGTTGACATGTTGATATTTGCATTTGCCAAGTTCAGTGTTCCGCATTAACATGTTGATCCTGAAACATCATTGTTGTTCGAAATGTAATCCATACCTATTCCCTACCCCTAAACCCAACCCTAACTGTAAATTATTCCCACAATCAGAGGGGAATAATAGTTGGATAACAATCATGTCATTTTATAACCGTAACCATGTAATTTTATACTCATTTAAAAACTGTAAGCCTAAACTTAACATGAACTGTAAACGTATCACTTAATTCTGATTAGCTGATTGGAATGTTGTTCCAGGATCAACATAGATGTTCATCCAGGAACATGTCCTACTTGGGGAAATCAGGTTGGCGTTGATATTTTGAGGCAACTGAAATACACTGCACCAATGACCAATTAAAAGCTGCTCTAAAGTTAATGACGCAGTCTTTGTTTTGTTATTTAAAGATTGCGTTAGTGACAGGCGGGTCTGCAATGCACAAACTCATTGCTTATTACACACACAGGGATTCACAGCAGCACACAAATAGCAGTAATTGACCTTCTTCAGCTTAGGTGGTAAATCTGGCTTGTTTTGTTGATTGTCTTTCAATGGGTGGTCCACTACGATATCATATTTTAAACTTTAGTTGATGTGTAATGTAGCTGTGTGAACATAAACAACATCTCTGAACGTAATACGCAGAAAGTTCAGTGCAAAGGGAGACATTGGCTTTTACAGAGTTAGCATAGCAAAGCCTACAGCAAACGAATTTGGGGACTACAAAAAAATACATCCCGGCTAGTGAGATCACAAACGCTTCATGTTATGCGCATTCACCACGCGCACACACCCTGCGCAGCAAAGGGGCGTGGCCAGAGGCGCTGTAATGTTATAGCAGAGAAAGCTAAAATGTCGTCCAAACGCTGCTGTTTCCACAGAGCTTCTGTTTCTGTATTTGGGTTTCCAAAGGACATGACAAAAAGAGAGAAGTGCTTACAGTTTAATTTTAATTATGTTCAAGAGAATTATAAAAAAGATATAGCTAGCATTTGACAAAGGACAGCTTCCAGAATCTCTCTCAGTTCAGTGCTGGATTCGGCTAAAAACTCCTCAAAGAAGGAGCAGCTCCAACCATAATAGACGAAGCTGTGGATTGTGAGCCACAACCTGTAAGTATTTTTATTTGTTAAAATTGATCTATTACATGCATAATTTCTAGCATTAACGGTATGTTGTAGCAAAAAGGTAAACAAGGATATAAACAATGGGAAATGCTGTTTGCACCATTAACAATTTAGCTACAAATTTATATTTATCCATCAAACGCCTGTAAACAGCCACAATCTTCACCAGCGCTGCAGTGTCTCTCTATACGGCCGCTTTCAGTGTCTCTCTATGCAGCCGCTTTCAGTTTTTCTCTATGCGGCAACTTTCCGTGTGTTCTACATCTCAAATAACCAACTTGCAAAAGATATGTGAACGTTTCATATTACTTACACATGCTTATTCCGAATATATGTGAATATATACCGCGAATCACAGCACATTATGTTAGCTGACCAATCAGAGCCTATTGAGGGCGGGTCTTTCGGAGGAACTAGGAAATAAGATTTTTCATGTTTTCATGTTAGCTGAGTAGCTCTATATAATCAAAGTAAGATATATGAAAAAATAACGTGATTTTTTTTAAGCATGAGCACACATTGCTTTGCATCTTATAAACACAACCAAGCCTTAAAAATACACTCTGGACCACTTCTATAATCTTGAGCAGGAGCAGTTCGGTTTTTGAAGTGTTCAGTTTTTCTGCTTATAAAGTCCACTATGTAAATAGCGAATTCGCCATGGTGTGGCCACAACTGTTCTCTTAAAGGAAATGGGAGATGAGACTCTGATTGGTTTAATGCACGTTATGCCCAAAACACTCATTAAGAGAATAAGGACAACCCTTTTAGACCATGCGCCTGGCACGCAGACTGTTTTTCCCAGCCTTAAAATAGCAAAAGAGAGCCCTTAGACTGCTGATTATCTGCTTACACTTTATTTTGTTGGTCTCCTTCATATTCTACTGACTACAAGCTACTGTGTATAACTTTGCAGGTATGTTTGTGAGTCCTGTGTGTGTTGAATTACCCATATCTGTGTCCAATATCTCCATGTAGTAAAGGTATCAGTTTAATCCCAAAAACAGCCATTATCACCTTGGTGCATTTTCAGTAGCAGCACTTTTTTATTCATATATTTCACAGAGGTTGAAAGCTTCTTCTTTGTGTCACAAAATCTCTTACCAACATATAAAGTTTTCTCCTCATTAGTGTGAATGCATACATCTGCTTTTACAACATTACTTTTTCATAATACGACATTATATAAATGCATTAATTCATTCATTCATTCATTAAAAAAAGTGCGTTGTGGTGGCTCAGAATTTCAATGGGAATGGGATATGTGTGTTTAGATTCGGGTCAGATGTCCAGATATTGGATATGTATTGAAAACCACATTCGGAAGTGGCTCAGAACGGATGCAAGAAATCAGATCTCATGTGAATTTTTGTGTTCACACTAGTACTGTGTTATTGATTGAAATGGAATCGTAACAAAAAATAGATAAATGAATTATTATAACACAAATATGCACCAGGGAGTCCGTCTACTGTATATAGGCTAGATTTATATAGAAATTTAATGAGTGTTTTACTGTTAAAGCATGTTGCATTTCTTTGATTTAATGTGTGTGCCGCACACTATTGAGAATATTGATCGGTTTATTAAATTAAATCGCAAATCGAATCGAAGTGGCAACATCAGTAATATCAAATGGCAATTTCACATGTGCAACAAACTCCGATCTGTGACATGTTTTATTTTTTGCAAACGTTTGTGATCCTTTGGTTTTTAATACTGTGTGTGGTTTGAGAAATCAAACTCCTTTAAAAGATTCGTTCATTCATTTTTTTTCGGCTTAGTCCCTTATATATCAGGGGTCGCCACAGCAGAATGAACCACCAACTATTCCAGCATATGTTTTAACAAAGCACACGCCCTTCCAGTCGCAACCTAGTACTGGGAAATTTAAAAAGTTTAATTAGGGGTTTTATTATCTCTTTTCAAGGATTCGAATCTGAAGATTTGAATCACTTGATTCGACTCACTTGATTCAGACTGACTTAATGCGTACACATTATTGACCATTCGTCCAGCAAACAGAAGGCAGTGTATTTTACCAGTCTTGTTTATATTACTTCCGTGGCCAATGATAGTAACATAAAGCACTATTGGGTTACATTTGAGCAAGGTAACAAGATCGACAGGCACATAAACACAAACAGTTCTTCAAAATGAAACAAAGATTTATTGAGCTACACTACGATACATGAACTACTTAATACACAAACATATGCACACCTACATTCACTCACACACACAAATATATTTCAATATGAATATGAAAATGAGAATTGATTTGACAACAAGTCCCAAATTCTAATACTTATTACTCGATCTTTGGATCCCACCAAAAATAGTTAACACAAAAATTAAACTTAAGTCACTATTTACTGTCTCTCACAAGTGTTTCCAAACCTTTATGAGTTTCTGTCTTCTGTTGAACACAAATGAAGACATTTTGAAGAAAGCTGGAAACCTGTAACCATTCACTTCCATTCACTCTGGAAATCAATGGTTACAGGTTTCCAACATTTTTCAAAATATCTTCTTTTGTGTTCAACAGAAGAAAGAAACTCATAAAGGTTTGAAACAAGTAAAGAAGTGAGTAAATGATGAGAGAATTTTAATTTTGGGGTGAACTGCCCTTTTAAGTTGCCCTATAGTGAGCTGATTGCTGACATTTCGAAAGTCTTGATATTATGAGTAGTTTGCCGCTTGCAAGATCTATTTACAAAGCAGCTTCACCGGCATTGTCTGGATTTACATTGTACATCATGACAATTTCACCCATGTCGTCTTGTGTCTGCCTCCCCCTCAGCCCCCCATACCTCCATCTGCCAGAAAATGATAATCCCTCCTTAGAATTGTATTCTGATACACACAGAGATTAGACTGACCAAAGCAGACCGTCCCGGACCACAGCAGACAGGAGGGGAAAGGAAAATAAAGCCACGATTAATGTGAAGAATTCATCACTTACCGTTTCTGCAGCATCTGCTTTATAGCCTGACCGCCTTTCATCAAGGTCACAATCTCTGCTTTTAGAAACAGTGAGGAAAGTAGACATTCAATAAATCGTGATAATGAACATGCGCAATATTGATATCGTGTGCGCTTCAAAATACTCTGAATAATTATGTATTATTGAAACTTTTTTTAGAGGGCTTTTTAAGAATATTTCAGATTGTTGGATTGGTGGTTGTTTATCACAGCACCAAATGCTTAAAGTCTGCATGAATCGGAAACTGCAACCATTTTTTTTTTTCGTATTGTGACGCAGTTCCTAGAGACACGGAATATTAAATGAGAAAATGGGCGTGGATGTGGCTTGTTTTTTCTACTGCGAGCTGATTGGATGTAGTAAAGTAGGCATTTCATTCAGAACGATGGGGAAAAGGGTTTGGGGAGAGTCATTACAACCTAACAGTTGCCTCCTCCTCACCATTTCTGTTTGTTGTCAAAACTGACAGCTGGAGGGGCGCGGTTAAGTATGTTAGCCACGCCCAATACCTCAGACAGACCTAATCTCAGAATTTAACTCAAAACAAACAGGAAGTGCTTTTTCAGATTTCACTTAAAGATTACAAGGGCAGACTATTTTTTTTTTTCTTAATGACATGCACAGATGAATTGTTCAGCACAAAACTGGCAATGTGAGCTAACAAAATCAATATGGCTAGTTTTGATTTCATGTGTACTTTAAAGACTTAATAGGCAACTTGTTTTCAAAAATGAACATTTTCACATTAATCGACATTAAAAATACCACTATAGCCCTTTTGTTTGTTAACTCTGTACAGTAAGGCTCCGTTAGTTAACATTAACGAAAACTACAAAAGATTTGATTGATCTTAGATGATGTTCATTTCTTAGTTAATGTCTAATAACTTCTTAAGCGACCTTCTTGCTGTGAGGCAACAGCGCTACCCACTGGGCCACCGCGCCGCCCATAACTTATAATATAACTTATAATGTTATGAAATATTGGGTGGCGCAGTGGGTAGCGCTGTCGCCTCACAGCAAGAAGGTCGCTGGTTCGAGCCTCGGCTGTGTCAGTTGGCATTTCTGTGTGGAGTTTGCATGTTCTCCCCGTGTTCGCGTGGGTTTCCTCAGGGTGCTCCGGTTTCAAGTCCAAACACATGCGCTATAGGTCAGTTGGGTAAGCTAAATTGTCCGTAGTGTATGAGTGTGTATGGGTGTTTCCCAGTGATGGGTTGCAGCTGGGAGGGCATCGCCTGTGTAAAACATATGCTGGATAAGTTGGCGGTTCATTCCGCTGTGGCGACCCCTGATGAATAAAGGGACTAAGCTACAGGTCTCTGTACAATTTAAAAACAATAAGGATTAACTTCCCTAATTAATGCTTGAAGGACGCCAAATCAAGATGTATGGGGGATCAGCCTTGTAAGTAGTTGTCTCTTATATATATATCTTAAATAATAATAATAATAATAATAATAAAAATAACAGATAAAATAAATATACATTTGACCACCCCTATATCGGTTCATACCACTTTTCTTATAAAACAGGTGTTTGCATCTACATATTGCCTAAAAGTAAAGTTCAATTTGACGCATAGCTTGAATAGTTTGACCTACAGTAACCTTTGAAATAGCTAATCAGAGTAAGTCTAAATACACTAAATATCCCTCAAAACACTGAAAACTTAATTAATAATTTAGATGTCATTTAAATAAATACGTCAAATTGATTCACTGAAGCAGTATTACACAAACTAGCATTACCAAATAAGTAGATTGTCAATATATACAGTTGAAGTCAGAATTATTAGCCCTCCTGTGTATATTTTTCCCCAATTTCTGTTTAATGGAAAGACACATTTCTAAACACAATAGTTTTAATAACTCATTTCTGATAACTGATTTTTTTATCTTCGCCATGATGACAGCACATAATATTTGACTAGATATTCTTCAAGATACTAGTATTCAGCTTACAGTGACATTTAAAGGCTTAACTAGGTTAATTAGGGTAATTAGGCAAGTCATTGTATAATGATGGATTGTTCTGTAGACAATCCAAAAAAAAAAATTATAATAATAATAATAATATTGAAGGCGACACAGTGGCTCAATGGTTAGCATTCACCTGTCGCCTCACAGCAAGAAGGTCGCTGGTTTGAGTCCCGGCTGGGCCAGTTGGCATTTCTGTGTAGAGTTTGCATGTTCTCCCTGTGTTGGCGTGGGTTTCCCCCACAGTCCAAAGACATGCGGTATAGGTGAATTGAAATTGTATAATTCCCACCCTGCATAAGAGTGATTAAATTGTAATTTTTGCGTGAACTATCCCCTTTTACAGCAGCTTTGGTTTGGATTGATGCTATAGTGCTTGACTGGAGTCTCTCGGATTTCTCTCTCTCTGCCTTATGCTAACATATGATGCAGATAATGGATTCCCTCAAGACTATCGCAGTGCTTCCTCTACAGCTGCTGCGTCTGCAGTGAAATTGATCTGCTGCTTGTACATGAGCTTGACACTTAACAAATCTGCCTCCTACTGTGTGGTAAAATATGAGCTGAACCGGCAATGTATCATACAGCTTTTAATACAGCAAATATCAACTGCTAAATGCTTAATAACATTCATTATAACCCCTCAAACATCTATAGGAAAACCCTTAAATGATATTTTGATTATATGCCATACTAATTGATATGTTTTGTAAAGAAATTAATCCCATGTAGAAATCTGATCTATGACTTAGCTCATTTTTAAATACATTTTTATCAGTGAAAAATATGTAAGTGTGCTTTGTGGTTGCCAGGGCATCACTATATGATTGCTAATGTGTTTTAAACGTTGCTATGCAGTTGCTGGGGTATTCTGGGTTGTTTCCAGGGGTGTTGCTATGCAGTTGCTGAGGTGTTTTGTATACTGCTTTTTCCATATTGCTATACAGTTAATAGGGTTGTTTCCAGAGGTGTTGCTACGCAGTTGATAGGTTGTTCTGTGTGGTTGCCAAGGTGTTACTAAGTTGTTGCTAACTGCTAAGGTGTTCTGAGCATTGCTTTTTACATGTTGCTATGTGGTGTTCGCTCTGCAGTTGATAAAGTGTTTTGTGCATTGCTTTTTTTCCACATTGATATGTGGTTGCTAGGGTATTCTGGATTGTTTCCAGGGGTGTTACTATGCAGTTGATAGGCTGTTCTGGGTGGTTGCCGAGGTGTTACTAAGCAGTTGCTAACTGCTAAGGTATTCTGAGCATTGTGTTATGTGATATTCAGTCTGTAGTTGCTGAAGTGTTTTGTGCATTGCTTTTTTCACATTGATATGTGGTTGCTAGGGTATTCTGGGTTGTTTCCAGGAGTGTTGCTATGCAGTTGCTGAGGTGTTTTGTATGCTGCTTTTTCCATATTGCTATAAAGGTACTAGGGCATTCTAGGTTGTTTGCAGAGGTGTTGCTATGTAGTTGATAGGTTGTTCTGGGTGGTTTCCGAGGTGTTACTAAGCAGTTGCTAACTGTTACGGTGTTCTGAGCATTGCGTTTTACATGTTGCTATATGGTATTCACTCTGCAGTTGCTAGAGTGTTTTGTGCATTGCTTTTTTACGTTGATATGTGGTTGCTAGGGT
>CAIGQV010018170.1:3424485-3442804 GCA_903798115.1 Danio jaintianensis
TGTGTTTTTATTTCTTGTGTGTGTGTGCGCGTGTTTCTGTGTGTGTCTTTGTATGTGTTTTTATTTCTTGTGTGTGTGTGTTTGTGTGTTTATTTGTGTGTGTGTGTCTTTTAGTGTGTATGTTTGTGTGTGTGTTTCTATGTGTGTTTGTGTTTCTGTGTGTGTGTGTATTTCTGTGTGTGTTTCTGTGTGCGTGTGTGTGTGTGTGTGTGTGTGTTTTTGTGTGTGTGCATGTGTGTGTGTGTGACCCAATGTTGAGTCAAATATGGACAAACTCAACCATTGGGCTAAAAAGTTTAATTTCAATTTAATTGAAAACATTGAGGGCTGCACGGTGGCGCAGTGGGTAGCACGTTCGCCTCACAGCAAGAAGGTCGCTGGTTCGAGCCTAGAGTTTGCATGTTCTCCCCGTGTTGGCGTGGGTTTCCTCCGGGTGCTCCGGTTTCCCCCACAGTCCAAAGACATGCGCTATAGGGGGAATTGGGTAAGCTAAATTGTCCGTAGTGTATGTGTGTGAATGAGTGTGTATGGATGTTTCCCAGTGATGGGTTGCAGCTGGAAGGGCATCCGCTGCGTAAAACATATGCTGGATAAGTTGGCGGTTCATTCCGCTGTGGCGACCCCAGATTAATAAAGGGACTAAGCCGAAAAGAAAATGAATGAATGAATGAAAACATTGACCCAACAAGGGGTGGCTTTAGGGAAATTGAATAAACTAAATTGGCCGTAGTATGTCTGTGTGTGTGTGTGTGTGTGAATGTGAGAGTGTATGGGTGTGTCCCAGTACTGGGTTGCAGCTGGATGGGCATTCGCTGTGTAAAATTGACGCTGGAATAGATGGCGGTTCATTCCACTGTGGCGACCCCTGATAAATAAGGGACTAAGCTGAAGGAAAATGAATGAATGAATGAAAATAAAGTAAATAACCACAGAGAAAAAAACTATAAATTGATCACTTTTGTTTTTAGCCAATCTAAAAGATTTAATAAAAAACATCAATTTCAATGAAATAGTGTGAAAAAGAAGAGTGTTTTTCAGTGTGTGTGTGTGTGTGTGTGTGTGTGTGTGTGTGTGTGTGTGTGTGTGCGTGTTTGATATGCTCAGTCTGCGTCATTGTCATTAATGCAATATTTTAATGTATTTATATCTGCAAATGTCCTCCATTGCCCTTGTACCATGACATGCTGGCGAGATGCTGTCGTTCCCCCCTCAGATCGAGCATCTGGCTCAGCACGAGCATTAACCTGCATCAAGGTTATCGCATATCATTTTTTTGTGATAAATTTGTGTGCTGGTCAGTGGCTCAATGAATTGGGTAAACTAAATTGACCGTAGTGTATGAGTGTTTGTGCGAATGTAAGAGTGTATGGGTGTTTCCCAGTACTGGGTTGCAGGGCATCCGCTGCCTAAAACATATGCCACAATAGTTGGCGGTTCATTCCGCTGTGGCGACCTCTGAAATAGAGATTAAGCCGAAGGAAAATGAATGAATGAATGATTTTATGTGCTGGTGGTTTTCCTATTTATTATTTTCTTAACTAAGGTAAAAAACAATAGATTTTTCAATATTCACAGCTATTTGATGCTGCTCACAGAATATAAACAATGCATTTCTGTTGCAGCAATTTGTTTTCTGCATCTATGACAGCACGGACATTCATCAGTCGCTTTGTGATATGAGATATTGTGATTTATGATATATTAGGAAATGAGATGTGTTGAGTGCAGGTTTATTAGCATTAATTAAAACTTAAACCACACAACAGAAGCAGTTTAAAAAAAAAATGTATTTGATGTACTTAAAAACTGTTTCCCAGTGCTGGGTTGCGGCTGGAAGGGCATCCGCTGCATAAAATATATCTCAGAATATTTGGCGGTTCATTCCTCTGTGGCGACCGCTGATAAAGCAAAAGTGAAAGTGAAACTAAAATCAAAACAAAACTACTGAAAAAATTGCAGCATAATTATTATTTGATTAATTAATACAACAACTTTAGCAAATTTTTAATATTTTACCCAAATACAATTGACTAATCAGGGCGGCACTGTGGCCTCACAGCAAGAAGGCATTTCTGTGTGGAGTTTGTATGTTCTCCCCGTGTTGGCGTGGGTTTCCTCCGGGTGCTCCGGTTTCCCCCACAGTCCAAACACATGCGCTATAGGGGAATTGAATAAACTAAATTGTCTGTAGTGTATGGGTGTTTCCCAGTACTGGGTTGCAACTGGAAGGACATCTGCAGTGTAAAACATATGCTGGAATAGTTGGCGGTTCGTTTCGCTGTGGCGACCCCTGTTAAATAAAGGGACTAAGCTGAAGGAAAATGAATGAAATTGACCAATCACTAAGCCCCGCCCACATTAGTTACTTTTGCAAAGACTAATGGAGTTGCTAACTCTCCGACAATAGCTATGTTTACATCAAAATATGCTAATTAGATTTATGTGCAAAACTGGAACATGGGTTCATCATATGCCTTTCTCATCCATACCTGCTTATGGTTGTGTTTTTGTTTGTGTAACAAATTTGTGTAGATGTGAGTACTTCAAAACATTGGTGTATAACAAAAAAAAGTACAAAATACGGTATTTTACTGTAAAATGTAGAAATTTCTATTATGTTCCTTCCGTATTTTTCACAGTTAAATTCCACAGTTGCCGTTTTTTACAGTAAATTAGATTTTTTTACAGTGTCTATGAAAATATGTTGTTAACCAGGTACGTTTTACCATAGAATTCTTGCCGTTTTTTTACTGTTAAAATCACGGGCGTACATTAAATGATTGCATGGTCCATGTTTGGCTCAGTTTTCTTCTTTTTCCTTCATTTTCTCCTCCACTTCCCCTCCCCACATCTTCATTTCTGCTGCCTCCATCTGATTTCTTTTTCTGCTGAGTTGCTGAAACTCAGCTGAGCAACTTTATCTCCGTCCTTCTCACTCTTTTTTCTGCCCTCTTCGTAACTTGTTCCTATATTACAGGTTTAACTTCTGGAGTTTGAAGTGGATGTCATTATACTAATTGAAAGTGATTGTATTATCTCTGTTCCTCCATCATTAGTTTACAAATCTGCACAGCAAGAGGACAGACTGAAGGAACAAAATCATTAATGGATTAAACTTAACACTTTAGTTTAGGTACCAATTCTCACTAACTTATTACCTGTTATCAAGATATTGGTTGTTTATTAGTACTTACAAAGGACATATTCTACAAAATTGTATCTTACATCACTAATAACAAACTAAGCAAGTACTGTATTAAGTATTAAGCAAGTACTGCCTTAATATCTATTAACAAGCATTAGATTAGGAATTTATTGAGCTATAGTTCTAGTTAACAGCGAGAATTGTATAGAAAGTAATTAATATGTGCATAAGACAACCAAAAATCAATCAACTAACTAATTCAGTTTTACAAAGCGATACAATTTCCCTTTTCCTACATTTCTCAAACTGTATTTTAATAATTCTAAGATGTATTCACAGTAACAGGGACAGTATTATCTATTATATTAATACGTTTTTCCCAGTACTGGGTTGCATCTGGAAGGCCATCCGCGGCGTAAAACATATGCCAGAATAGTTGGCGGTTCATTCCGCTGTGGTGACCCCTGATAAATAAGATGTATATTTATATCTTTATATGATAAATATTACTATGTTTTTTTTGTTAACATATAGAACCATTTGAGGGTGGCACGGTGACTCAGTGGTTAGCACTGTCGCCTCACAGCAAGAAGGTCGCTGGTTTGAGTCCCAGCTAGGTCAGTTGGCATTTCTGTGTGAAGTTTGCATGTTTTCCCCGTGTTGGCGTGGGTTTCCTCCAGGTGCTCCAGGTGCTCCAAACACATGCACTATAGGTGAATTGGATGAACTAAATTGGCAGTGTATGAGTGAGTGTGTGTGTTGAGTGTGTGTGTAAATGTGAGAGTGTATGGGAGTTTCCCATTACTGGGTTGCAGCTGGAAGGGCATCCGCTGCGTAAAACATATGCTGGAATAGTTGGCGGTTCATTCCGCTGTGGTGACCCCTGACAAATAAAGGGACTAAGCCGAAGGAAAATGAATGAATGAACCACTTGATGGAAAATTATGAATTTTGCACACATGTACACATGAAAATTTAAAGTCTCTAACTCATTCCCTCTAGAGCCAACCCATGTCTAAATGTGCACTAATGTTTATGCTATTTTATAATTTTTTTTTTAATGATTTCTTGGCTCAAGTATGAACTTGAAGACATTTTCTGTCATTATTGTTGTTTTGCCATTTAGAATTGTGAGGAAAAAAAATGTCTGATTTTACAAAAATGGAAAACAAAGCCCATTTTCAAACAATGCAGACCAAAATTACAGCGAAGCTATAAAAACATCTTCAAAAGGAAGCAATTTTGTGATATTTATTATGACATTTAGTTTCGGTTGCTCCTATCTGATGTCTTGGAATTGGTTTATTTTTATACCTTGTTTATTATCATTTTTATTATTATTAGTTCACCTCTTTTTGGTTAAATTGACATCTGTGAAGGAGTAACCAGTTTTACGAAAGCAAGTTAGTTTTTAATCCTGCACCACAGTAAAAGTATTTCGAGGTCACTCAGTGGATAGAACGCTTCATAAATAAATCATCTGAATTTCATAATCTGCCCATGCAATCATAATTATAGGGGGAAATAATATTTTACTGCCACTAGTGTTAAATTCAGCTGAAAACTGCAGTGAATTAGGTATCATTTATTCCGTTTTGGAAAAATGTAGATAGAGGCTTGTATTTCCAGTGGGTCTAGGTCGAGATTTATGGTATTAATTATTGTACAAATGCGTCAGCACATGCAGTCAGCCTGTGAACAAAGGCCATATTGAGGCTATAGAGCAAAAAGAGACAATCATCACTTGTTTAAGACTACCGTTTAAAAAAAAAAAAAAGGTATAATACAGTGCATGTAGTTTTAATTGTCTGATTTTTGTGTTATTTGTAGCTATCAGTCTTCCCACAGTCTATGAGCTATATAATGTGAGCTATATATGAGCAATATCACACGAGTAGCACTGCGATATGGCTGTATATCAGCACTGGTGGGAGGCGTGCGTGCAACATTTGCCTTAGCGTCCCACCAGTGCTGATATACATCCACATCGCACTGCTACGAGTGTGATATTGCGTTTATACAACAGTTCGACGGCACAATCGTGTATATAAAAAAGAATATCAAACACGGAGAGTCTAAAAACCCTTTTGTATGAGGAACTACTTTCTTCCGCCATTCATTCACATCTGCAGCTGACGTCAGAACAGCAGAAGTCGTTACTGATTCACCAACGTCACTTTAGAGGTAGTGTTTGAATGATTCTCTAGCGTAATGTCTAAAGTGATGACAAAACAGGTGATTTTGCTGACATTTTAAGATTATAAGGCTGAACGTGACATGAAATGCCATCCGTCTACAGAGATATCTCCTTACAGTATTAGTCTATTACAGTCTACAGTATTTCTCTGTTGCAATCAGGATATCACTATAATTAACCCCGAAAAAAGCAGCGCAATCACTACCAGATTGCTCTTGTGTTTGCGATAAGGAAAAACGCTAAACACATGCGGGCATTTCTTCTTTCTTTCTGCCAACACAACACACATTACTGATATGCGAGTCCCATCTCACACTTAATACACTACAATTATATGGTATAAATACAGCACTACAACATATAAATGAGAGAGATCGACTTAGAATGTCACTTACCTGTTTAATCATGATTTGATCAGCTCTAGTTAGAAATTACGCTGTTTTAATCTTCTAAGGGCTTATTATGCAGTCCAGTCGCCATCTTGTGGATAGACAACGTCAACCGTCTTTGGTCTGCTCTGTATGGCAGGCTAATGGCCGCCGACGCGCTGTCTCTCAGAAATTATAAATATTTAAAATAGGCACTATCCTTATAAATAAACTGCATTTGCAATCAAAACAACTACATTCTCCACTAAAAAACCTCAAAAGTACTTTATGCTGCCCAACAGCTGCATTATTTGTCAGACTGTAGAGTGTCCTCAGCTTGTCGCTGTATGTGGGCGGAGTAATACAGAAGGGTAAAGGGTGAAGAGGCGGGTCCAGTGCTGTTACTGGCAAAATATTGCACGGCTATCAGCCAATCAGATTCAAGAACCAGACAGAACTATTGTATAAATCTAAATATGAGCTGGTATTGAACATTGTTACCGAAACAATATTTTTGTGTGATTAATACAATTGTTTTGGAATTAATTCAAATGAATTGGAAGTTTTCATTTTAAGCTGTTGATAAATATTAATTTGAGTGCACTTTAGCCTATTAACTGTCACTGTCCTGCGGTACATTCATATCAGATACCACTAAATTGTATGTTAAATATTGTCAAAAATAATAGTCTGTTCATACTGCTTAAAACATAGGGGGCGCTCTTGTGTGGTCATCAATGGAAACTGGATGTCATTCGGTGGTCGTGCTTGGTACTGTGGCCAAACAAAAGGTTACTGAAAGCTCATTTTCTGAGATATCAACTTCAAATTTGGAAAATAATTTGTTTCAGGTATTTAGCTTTGATTTTCAGTCTAAAACAGGGTTTGTAAATCACATATTTTATACATCGATTTACAATTTTTCATAAGCATAAAGGCACATACATTTTGTTTTATTTAAATTTCTGAATTTTTTTGATTCACTTCAGCTACAATCTGACATCTGTCTTCTTTAAAACGAGACCAAACTTAAATCTGTGCACCAAAAGTGAGAGCTAAGGGGTTAATGAGAATCTATTTAAAGAGACAGTTCACCCCAAAATGAAAATGTACTCAACATTTAATCACCCTCAAGATGATCCAAACTTGTACAACTTTCTTTCTTCTGGTCAACACAAAAATATATATTGTGAAGATTGTTGGTAACCAGACAGTCAAGTCAACTAATCGTTTTAAAAGCAGGAGGTTTGCTCACTTTTTTTTTAAAGTAAAGTAGATAATCACTTTTATACAGTGTGGAAACAACTTGTGTTTGAACTTACGTCTGTGCTTACAGTACCTGATTTATTTCACAAATGTTTTACTTGCCCTGTGATCCGTGAATGTGAAACTTGGCTAATGTGCCAAAAATAAAAGTGATTTCTTAAACTAAACTAAACTAAACCAATTACTGAGTCGGCACACGGCCACTCTTTCTCCATATGCAGAGCCATAAATTATGTATAGAGTTATGGATTTCTCTATTCATTTATAGAGTGAAAGCAGAGGTGGAGAGCGGAGGGAAAGGTGGAAAATGAGTTATATTGTTTTATTAGTTGCTTTTACTTCATTCCATTTCTAATTCCACCAAAACCCATGAAAACAAGAAGTCATTTATAATCAAAGTATGGCATTATAAGTAGAGGTGTGAACCTACACTGGTCTCACGGTTCGGTTCGGTTACGATTATCATGCCATCAATTCAGTTCAATTCGATATCTCGGTGCATCACGGTGCATTGACAATGCTTTCCATAAACAATTTTATATTTTACTTCAAGGCACCAGAATTCTTGTATTAAAATGTATAATTTATAAATATATTTTCTGTGTATTTGTGATATAATTTTGTCCTTTAATACAAGCAGTCCGATATATGAACTGTACCTTTAATATTACCTGCTCAAAGAAGACACTCTGCATCAAACAAAACTCAAATACATGCACAGAACAACACGAGCATTTAAAGCAAATAAACACATGTAAATATTATCCCGCTTGCTTTTTGAGCGTTGTCGAGAGAGTTGTTAAACGCCTATGATTGGTCACGCGCTCAACAGAAAGGGCTGCGATTGGCTCTAACGCTCTGGCGCTGTTCACCGATGAGTGACGCTGATAAATGGCACCGGCGATCACAGCTGATCCATGATAGACGCGGTGGAGAAACTCGCTCTGCAGACACGCCGAGAGGAGAGGAAACTTGTGCAGAGTTTCTGCGTTTTTTTAAAGTAGTTTGGAGTGTTTTAGTTACTCGCTCACCATAGTAAGCTACCGCATTATAGTGCATATGAGATAAATGACGTCAGTACGTAATAACCGGTTAGGATCTATTACTGAACCGATACCGAATTGTCTGCGTCTGCATCGCGGTGCACCGAAGAAACAATTAATTTTGACACCCCTAATTACAAGTCTTGTCTTCTGAAATATTGTTTATTTTATTTTAGTACAAAACATATACCCTTTTCCATATTGTTCCATCCTTAAAAGTGATGTATGTAACAATGAATGGATCGCTTTTTTGTTGCCAAAATTTCAGTTTGATCAAATGAAACTCAAACTGAAAATTCAAATGAAAACTGAGAATTTTTAGTTCTGTAGTTTTTCAGCATAAATAAACCTTTTTTAAAAAAATTTTTTTAGCTTGATTGTATTATAAATAAGACAAAATAATGTTTCAATTATGCTTCCGATATTAATAAAAATAATTTAAAAAGCATATCAACAACCACACACAGTACGTTCAAAAACCAATTCCTTATGGAGAAAATGCTTTTATTTTAATGCAACACATAATAACACTTTAACACGTTTCCAAACTGTTACGTCCCTAAAAGTGATGTATGTAAGAATGAATCGATCACTTTTTTTATTGCCAAAATTTCAATTTGATCAAATGAAACTGAAACTGAAAATTCATCAATCGGTGGAACCTTCTGGATTTTTATTTCTGTAATTTTTCAGCTCAAATCAAACTTTTTAGCTTGATTGTATCATAAATAAGATAAAAATAAGGTAAACAGATGATCCAATAATCAATAATAATAAATGACTTCGACAACCACATACGTTTATAATCAATTCCTTATGGAGAAAATGCTTTTGTTTTAATGCAACACATAATAACACTTCAACACTTTCCCATACTGTTATATTGTTAAAAGTTATGTATAAGAATGAATTAATCACTTTTTTATTGCCAAAATATCAATTTGATCAAATGAAACTGAAACTGAAAATTCATCGATTCATCGGTTCAAAATCAAAAATCAAAATCAATTCCTTATGAAAAAATGCTTTTATTTTAATGCAACACATACTGTAATAGCACTTTAACACTTTTCCATACTCTTCCATCCTTAAAAGGTTATGTATGTAGGAATGAATCGATCACTTTTTTTAATTGTCAAAATTTTAATGTGATCAAATCTGATTGGTGGAACTTTCTGGAATTTTCAGTTCTGTAGTTTTTCCATAACAAATCAAACTTTTAAGCTTGGTTGTATTATAAATATGATAAAAATAATGTGGCAGCACGGTGGCAGTGGTTAGCATTGTCGCCTCACAGCAAGAAGGTCACTGGTTCGAGTCCCGGCTGGGCCTATGTGTGTTTGCATGTTCTCCCCGTGTTGGTGTGGGTTTCCTCCGGGTGCTCCGGCTTCCCCCACAGTCCAAACACATGCGCTATAGGGGAGTTGGATAAACTAAATTGGCCGTAGTGTGTGTGTGTGTGTGTGTGTGAGAGAATGAGAGTGTATGGGTGTTTCCCAGTACTGGGTTGCAGCTGGAAGGGCATCCGCTGCAAAAAAAATATGCCGGAATAGTTGGCGGTTCATTCTGCTGTGGTGAACCCTGAAAAATAAGAGACTAAGCTGAAGGAAAATGTATGAATGAAAATTATGTTTAAACTATAGATGCTTTCATTAATAATAATAAAAAACATGTGGCATTGGCAACCTCATAAGTTAACAACAGATCTGTCTTTAAAAGTTTATAAGTTCGAAATCAATCCCCTATGGAGAAAATGAAAGCAGTTTTATACTTTGGGAACCAACTGTTGACTATTATTCTCCAAAACCTCAGAGGTAGTAATAATTATAGAAAAGTAATAGCGTCATAGATTTCATCAAATGCTAGGGGATTGTAGATCTCAAGAAGCTTATTCTTGGCATGATTTCAAATGGACTGTTGTCATGTAAAGGTAAGCCCTCAAAAATAGCACAAACAGACGGACTGTATTTTGCATGTGTCACAGATTATCCCGCCATATATCTATCTATGGCCTATTCCTACCTACCTAGAAGAGATTTTACATATAAAATGGACATATAAAATTTCATATTGTTTGATTTAGTTCATAATTCCATGTTTCTAGGGTCTTAAAAGCTACACTATATTTCACTGTGTATTAATCCAACCTCAGTTTTGATGCCAGAAGCGGTAACACACTATTTGAAGATGGTGTTCATAAGAAACCTTTATAATCATGACATGTGAATGAGATTTTATGCATGCTTTTGCCACCTGTTAATTAGTGTCATTTGCTCAGTTATGTCAATTTAAAGTCCACATGAACCGGAAGCTGCGACCGTTTTTTTGTTTTTTTTTCGTATTGTGACGCAGTTCCTAGAGAAACGGAATACAGTGGCCGTGGCTTGTTTTTTATACTGCCAGCTGATTGGATGTAGTAAAGTAGGCATTTCATTCAGGAAGATCTGGAAAAGGGTTTGGGGAGAGTCATTACAACCTAACAGTTGCCTCCTCCTCACCATTTCTGTTTGTTGTCAAAACTGACAGCTGGAGGGGCGTGGTTAAGTATGTTAGCCACGCCCAATACCTCAAACAGACCTAATCTGACAATTTAACTGAAAACAAACAGGAAGTGCTTTTTCAGATTTCAATTAAAGATTACAAGAGCAAACTATTTTTTTTTTTCTTAATGACATGCACAGATGAATTGTTCAGCGCAAAACTAGCAATGTGAGCTAACAAAATCAACATGGTTAGTTTTGATTTCATGTGTACTTTAAAGGCAAATATGACATTTTTTATTATCTAGTCTTTAGCTTTGTCGCGACAATTTGATATTATCAAGACAACAAAACTTTTTTTTTTCCAAAATTTATGCGCATCTTGGTGTGTCCATTAAGCATTTTTTAATGAAAATGAAAATAGGTGCATACTGACAGCGAGAGATGAACCTTGATGCAGTGAAACACAAATTTAAAGTCTCCAAAGACATAAGCGTACAGTATGTCATATTTAAGGCATCTGTGCATATGGATGAACAGGATGCAGATTTAACTGGCATCAAGATGCAGCGGCTCCTTTAGATACTGGCAGCCTTCCAGTACACTATTATTAACAGCCCTGAACTTTGGCAAATGACTGAAATGTTGACAACACAGAACATTTTCCGGCAGTTTTTAGTAAGTCTCATCAATGACAACTGATTAACTAATGTACTTACAGGATTGTTATTATGTTTACTAGTCCAGTGGGTCATCATGTAGCAGTTCACTTCTACATCCCAGAACACTCAAAGTACAATTATTGTTTCCCAGTACTGGGTTGTGGCTTGAAGGGCATCCGCTGTGTAAAACATATGCTGAAATAGCTAGTGGTTCATTCCACTGGGGCGACCCCTGATAAATCAGGGACAAAACCAAAGGAAAATGAGGGAACAATTACAAAAATTATGTATATTCTTTCACAGTGAAAGACATTTTCATAGTTCCTAGAACTATTTGCAGAATTATTCATTATTTGGCACTTTTGCACCTCATGAATTCGACATTTAGTTCTAGGAACACCTTGTGTGGGAACTATATTAAGTCCTACATCATAGTCCCAACCCAGCACAATAGGAACTAACAGTAAGAGTACGTTGACTGACTGACTGACTGAACTATTTCATAATCTTAAATTAAATTGAATACAGTTTTCATTTGATTTGACTGCGGTTTACAGTCTTCAATGAAAATCTGCAGAGTCTCTCATAAGCGGGCCTGACTGGCACATGAATTTTTCAGATGGCATAGCGATATTGCTGATTTATTATTAATTCACCGCTGAACTCACTCGCAATGTACTTCCTCGCTCACTTCACCTGGCCTTTAACACTGTCAGCAGATCCTTCTTAAAAGCTGACAGCACTGCTCATCTGAACACTACAGTGTCATGAAGAACATCTTTAAAGATCTCTGTAATATCCCTGCAGTTCATGCCAGTACATACTGAGCCAACTGAGACTTTTTCTTTGCTCTTGAGAGACTCAGGAATCTTATACATTTGTCTACAGTTTCAGAGGATGTTCATTCATTCATTTTCCTTCGGCTTAGTCTCTGATTTATCAGAGATCGCCACAGCGGATTGAACCACCAACTATTCCAGCATGTTTTACGCAGCGGATGCCCTTCCAGTACTGGGAAACACCCATACACTCTCACATTCAAACACTACGGCCAATTTAGTTTATCCAATTCACCTATAGCGCATGTCTTTGGACTGTGGGGGAAACCGGATAACCCGGAGGAAACCCACGCCAACACGGGAAGAACATGCAAACTCCACACAGAAATGCCAACTGACGCAGCCGGGACTCGAACCAGCTGTGAGGCGACAGTGCTAACCACTAAGCCACCGTGCCACCCTTTCAGAGGACGAGCAGCACAATAACGTTTCAAACTCTGCCCATGTTAAAAAGCCTGCTTTATTTATACTGAATATGTATTTATAAACCCAGGCTCATTGGAAATATGTGCCCAGGGCTACATTTTTGAGAACTGAGAAATATGTACCCTGGATTACATTTTCTAGCAGTTTTTGTTTTCACAAATCCACTAGAGGGCACCATGTACATTTTGACAATCTCAAATATGTTACTGGGGCATGCTTTCTCATATGTGCCATTTCTCGTAAGTCCACCAGAGGGCGCTGTGGACATTTCTGCAAATCTCAACGTCCTTTTGGCAATTAGGGACAAACCCAACAGTTAGGTTAAAAAAAATTGGGTCACACTTTACAATATCAATTAATGTTAGATAATATATTTGCTAACAGGAACAAACAATGAACAACACGTTAATTACAGTATTTATTCATGTTTGTTAATGTTAGTTAATGGAAATAAAGTTGTTCATGTTAACTCACAGTGCATTAACTAATGTGAACAAAACAACTTTGGATTTTAATAATGCATTAGTACATAATGAACTATGATTAATAAATGCTATTGTTCATTATTAGTTTATGTTAGTAAATACATCAACTAGAATTAACTAATGAAACCTTATTCTAAAGCGTGACCAAAAATTGTATTTAAATATAATGTAAAAATATGTACTCAACATTGTGTTTCTCCACATCTGACCCAAAATTTTAACACAGGCTCATTGTGGATTATGCAAATTATGTAGCCAGAGGTACGTCTGGCTGTATTTCGACTTTAAAACGAACGCTATGGGGCGGTATGATGCCGCAGACGGCTTCAGTTCCTTTTTGTGCTATCAGCTCACTGCTTACCTCCGTATGGACGGCTTTTCTGGTGTTACCAGTTTGCCCAGTAGCTCGCCACATACGGCGATGGACTTGGGATCCAGAGTTGAGTTGACTACGAGGTTCGAGTCCGGCGAAGAACGGTTCCAGAAACCTGGTAAAACAAAAGCGAAAAATAAATAAGTGAAGTTTATTTATAAACTAATTTCGAGAGGATCACGTGCTTATGATTGCTTGCGGCTGGTCCTGCATTATCCAATTTATGATTCACCAATCAGACGATTCCTAAGCCACTATAACACCTAAGCCAGTTCCATATTACAGCCATCTTCGTTTTGAAGAATCGCCCCTTCCACCCCTACTCCTCCTCCTTTCCTAGATGGGTGGCACAGTGGCCCAGTGGTTAGCACTGTTGCCTCACAGCAAGAACGTCACTGGTTCTAGTCCTTACCAAGCCAGCCGACGTTTCTGTGCGGAGTTTACACGTTCTCCCCGTGCTCACGTGGGTTTCCCCCGGGTCCCCCGGTTTCCTCCCATCGTCCAAAAACATGCAACATAAGTTAATTGACTAATCCAAATTGGCACCATAGACATGCTCCTAGTAAGTAGTTATCTCTTAAGAGCAATCCCTATCTGTTCGTTAGCTACTACAGCAGGGGAGTTCTCGAGATCTACCTGAGCTCAAACTCCCCTCTCACCTTGCAAATGGGAGGAAGCCCCGGGCTCAAGGATCTTATGAGCTCAGGGCTCTCTCCCAGGACAGCATGCCAAAAAAGCTTTATAATCAATCATCAGCTAAGTGTGAACTCTTGAAACAACAGGCTGAAAAATGTGGTGAAATCCACAGCCGTGACTGCTTTTCTTCTTCTAGATTGCTTTTGAAAACACTATCGGTTGGGTTTGGGGAAGGGGGTGGGTCGGTCAGTCAGTCAGTCGACAGCAAGCTGGCCTGGTCGGCTGAAGTGTATATTGCACCCTCTGATGGATTTGCAAAAACAAAAACTGCAAGCAGACGTACCTCAGGTTACATATTTCGCTGGTCCCAGAAATGTAGACCTGGGTACGTATCCGCAGTAAGCCTGGGTTGCAAAATTTGGTTAATGCAATGCTTTTTCGAGTGTATAGATGTTTTTTCTTGTGTCAAGAAACACTCAAAAATTAGTTTTTGCTTTGCATTTAATATAAATTGAAACAAAACATTTAGCATTTAGTTTTCCATTTATTGCAAACTTAAGTAAAAGTGTAGTTCTTTTTTCTGAAGATATGAGCCGGTGCTTACACTAAAAATACTGTCATTTATAAATAACTACATTACAGTATTTTAAAAAAAGATTTTAATCATCGATCTTCGATTTATTTATTTTTTAATAGTATTTTTACAGTAGTTTGACAGAAATTAGATATTTATGATAAAATATGCATGTTTTTAGTAATACAGGTGTGTTTTTTAAAGATTCATCCATATACAAAGGTGTGCATAAGCGATCACATTACAGAAACAAATCTTGTCATTTATTTTAAAAATAATTTAGGTAAAAAATATTTGTTAAATCAGGATTGCTTAACAAAATAACAAGCAGTACATGCCTCTGAAGTCACATCGTCCCAGGCTGAATTTTATCTGCAGTGTGTGTGTGTGTGTATGCATGTGTGTGTGCGTCTGGTGGGGGAGGCTGCTGGCAGAAAGTTGCTGATTGTGTTTGTCAGCATGGTAATCAGATCCATCACTCTGCCTGGACGGTGTGTCACGAACTGCTCGATTTTTCAGGAAGTAAACAATCGATGGCTTTTGTATGGCGTTCAGGCATGTACAGGGTTTCACACATATGTGCATGATCGTCTCAGTGGCGAACAGAAAACTGCTGATAAGCGTGAATGTAGTTTGTAGTTCACTGCAGTGCTCTGAAATAGCTGCAGCACACGGGTCATTAATATGCATCAATATGCTGTACGTAACCAGAGAGGGAATGTACAGCACTGTATATGTGATTCTAGAATTACTGGGCCATTTTGTGTCTCAGGATAAAGCTTCTAAAGCACGTTAATGAAACAGATTTCAATAATAACACAGAGTTATCTCTAAAAATAAAGATTGTATGTGTATTTAGGGACATTTTGCCTTGAAAGTATTAACTTAAAGACTCCCACTATACCTATTTTTGACTGTTTCTGTCTCCTGAATGCTCAACTATCATGACATTATTAAGTTTCTTGTGTGTTTACTCCACTGAGTTAAATAAACATTTGGATGAAACATCTATTTTATGTATTATTTGTAATTTCAGTGATAAAAAAATACATTTTGTGTCTGTTTTGGAGGCACACAAATTTGATAGGAAAAGCATGTGACTTGCTGCAAGTGATTTCACTTCCTCTGGCGGGAAACTCTGAAGGGCATTGAGGCGTGTCATTCTTTTCTCATTAATTTGGACAAAACCTTTAGGATACACCAAATTATTTGTCAAATCTGTTAATCTGATATTTCAGCGAATTTCTCATTCTCTTTTTAAAAACAATAATATGATGAAAATGCGTGAAATGGTGGTTTATAAATGCCATGTGGTGTCCGGTTTGAGGTTAGCATCTTGAGCTAAAGCACAAAATGGTGGAAAATGTCGACTCTTGTTACTGTCAACTCTGTTATGGCTTAAAAAGTTTAAGAATTTAAACAATCCCGATCACGTTAATCATAAGCATTTTGGATGCTTTTACATGAATAATACATTCAGTTTACTGTAAATACAGTTTTTAAACGGTACTTTTGAATGCCATTATATTAAGGTTTGCACAAAAATACTCAGAAATGCTTCAGTCGGAAACGTTTCTTGACCATCAAATCTGCATATTAGAATGATTCCTGAAGGTCTGAACATTAAAAAGTCTTAATGCTTCCAAATATTTGGCTGGTAGTGAACTATTAATACAGCAAATACAAATACCGTTTAGATCAGGGGTGTCCAAACTCGGTCCTGGAGGGCCGGTGTCCTGGAGAGTTTAGCTCCAACCCTAATCAAACACACCTGAACCAGCTAATCAAGCTCTTACTAGATATACTAGAAACTTCCTGGCAGGTGTGTTGAAGCAAGTTGGAGCAAAACTCAGCAGGACATCGGCCCACCAGGACTGAGTTTGGACGCCCATGGTTTAGATACTAATATCTACTTTCATGGTAGCAATATGCTCCTTTTACTGGAAAATAAGCTACAAGTGTGTGATTTTTGAAAAGGTACTGTCCCAGTGACAACTTTTGTACCTATTTCTGATCTGAGAGTGTATGCATTTGTATGTATGTGTGTGTGTGTGTGTGTGTGTGTGTGTGTGTGTGTGTGTGTGTGTAATCCGTTGAGAGAATAGCTGTAAGAGGAGAACAGCTGATGGATGGACTTTAGGACGGCTAGAAAAGCTCTTCGTATACATACGCAAGGTCAAAAGAACTGCTTAGATAGAGATGTTTTTGGCAATTTCAGTCAGAGAAAGTGACTTGCATTATTACCCTTACAAGCTTTGTCAGTGCTGCTGTTCTTACAATATTTGTACCATAGTGTGATATACCAATGCTATCTCACGGCAATTCATAACTTTTTGATTTAGTGACAAATTCATATGAATTTGTAAGATCTCATTCATATAATTTAGTACGGTTTCCACATCCCCTAATGATGGTGGGGTTTGGTGCCACGCCTCCTTTTAAAAATGATACGTTTTTGTACTACTGAACTCGTATCAATTCGTTTTATATATACTCTACCTGGCAAAGGTCTTGTCGCCTATCCTAGTTTTAGGAACAACAAATAGTAACTTGACTTCTAGTTGATCATTTGGTATCAGAAGTGGCTTATATAAAAGGCAAAGGCCTCTAGATTACGCTTATTTTACCAAAATAAAATATGATCATGCCTTGATTTGTAATTATTTAATTAGGACAGTATGGTCTGACTTTGCTTAGACAAAAGTCTTGTCACTTAACAGAAATAATGTCCAGTATAGAATATAAAGTCATGCTGCAGTGGGAACAGAATGAATATTGTGTCTGACTCCCATGAGCTTGGAAGACTGCATCCATACATCTCTGCAATGACTCAAATCACTGATTAATAAAGTCATCTGGAATGGCAAAGAAAGCGTTCTTGCAGGACTCCCAGAGTTCATCAAGATTCTTTGGACTCATCTTCAATGCCTCCTCCTTCATCTTACCCCAGACATGCTCAATAATGTTCATGTCTGGTGACTGGGCTGGCCAATCCTGGAGCACCTTGACCTTCTTTGCTCTCAGGAACTTTGATGTGGAGGCTGAAGTATGAGAAGGAGTGCTATCCTGCTGAAGAATTTGCCCTCTATTGTGGTTTGTAATGTAATGGGCAGCACAAATGTCTTGATACCTCAGGCTGTTGATGTTGCCATCCACTCTGCAGATCTCTCACACGCCCCCATACTGAATGTAACCCCAAACCCTGATTTTTCCTTCACCAAACTTGACAGATTTCTGTGAGAATCTTGGCTCCATGCGGGTTCCAGTAGGTCTTTTGCAGTATTTGTGATGATTGGGATGCAGTTCAACAGATGATTCATGGGAAAAATCTACCTTCTGACACTTTTCCAAATGATCAACTAGAAGTCAAGTTATTATTTGTTGCTATACACATATCTATCTATATATATATATATATATTCATTCATTCATTCATTCATTTTCTTTTCGGCTTAGTCCCTTTATTAATCTGGGGTCGCCACAGCGGAATGAACCGCCAATTTATCCAGCATATGTTTTACGCAGCGGATGCCCTTCCAGCTGCAACCCATCACTGGGAAACATCCATACACACTCATTGACACACATACACTACGGACAATTTAGCTTACCCAATTCACCAATAGCGCATGTCTTTGGACTTGTGGGGGAAACCGGAGCACCCGGAGGAAACCCACGCAAACACGGGGAGAACATGCAAACTCCACACAGAAACGCCAACTGACCAGGCTGAGGCTCGAACCAGCGACCTTCTTGCTGTGAGGCGAATGGGCTACCTACTGCGCCACCGTGCAGCCATATATATATATATATATATATATATAT
>CAIGQV010018170.1:3452850-3463733 GCA_903798115.1 Danio jaintianensis
GGGACCAAACAAATGTCCCCACAAGGTCAAAATGTAGTGATATTGATGTAATCTGTGTGGACTTTTGGTCCCCACACTGTAAGGAATACAAGGGACACACACACACACACACACACACACACACACATATATTATATACTGCACAGACTCTATATTCGATCCCTCTTCCCCAACCCTACCCCTAAACCCAAAGCTGACAGTTAACAATCTGCATTTTTACATCTTCAAAATACTTCATCCTGTGTGATTTCTGAGCCATTTTCCTCATGGGGGCCAAACAAACGTCCCCACAAGGTCAAAATGTACTGATATTGGTGTACTTGTGTGGACTTTTGGTCCCCATAACAAATACAAGGCGCGCACACACCTTGAGTTTTCATGTTTAATGGGGTCTTAATGATTTATATAGACTGTATATTCTGACCTCTTCCTCCAAGCCTCACAAAAAAAATATTTCAGTTTCACATTTTCAAAATACCAATTTCTATATGATTTATGAGCCGTGGGGATCAATAAATATAGCCACAAGGGCAAAAATGACTGGTATTACTACACTTGGTCCCCACAACATGATGAATACCACACACACACACATACAAATGAGTTTGCAACTTTTTTTCTGATAAACACATGAGAATCTGATCTGAAATGTCCTCTGTTAGCTATCAATCTCCCTCTGGGTTTGTTTATCCTCCTGCACTCTCCTCTCCCTTTTTTCCCCCGCTCTTTTTCATGTCTGTCTGCCACCTCGAATTCAAGCGTAGTCTCTCATTTTTACTGATGTCAAGAAATAGATGGGACTCTGTTCTCCTCCAGCTCTGTCGCTCTGTCTCTCTTCATCTGTCTCTCGTTCTCTCTTGACCTCAAAAATGTGAAGATTTAATGGCTTCTTGTGTTTATGTCGTGTGTCCTTTTAGGCCCACGTCGTTCATCGCTGGCTAATCGATCAGGACAATAGTGTGAGCTCTGAGCTGCCGGATGGCCAGGGAGTGTGGCACTATGATGAAACAGTAAATATCTGCAACAAATATCTAAATTTTTATTCTCATATCTATCTATATATATTATACATATACATATTGTATATGGACGTTATCTGTCACTAGATATGCTTCTGTCAGGGGCGTAGCAACCGGGGGGGGACAGGGGGGATACGTCCCCCTCACTCTTAGAGCCAGACCATTTAGAAACAGGTGATTATTAATTATATGAACTTAAACTTTTGGATCTCATTCAGCTGTCCCACCCACTTTTAAAATGTCCGCTACGCCCCTGGCTTCTGTCATTGTTCTTAGTGTTTTTGGTGTAGTGGTTCTAATGTCATCCGCATTTTTTATTTATTTTATTATTTGTGAGTTGGCGTTTTTGTTATGTAACGTTCAGTTTAACCAAACTGTGGTTTTATTTGAGAGTTTGGTATTAGTGTTTGGTGTTCGGCTGGCTTTTATTTTAAAATAACAGTAGTTGTGGTCGTGGTTGTCCAGGTTGGACAAGTATTTGTTTTGTTGTTGTTGTTGTCATTCTTGGTTTATTTTGGAGATTATTTTACTTCCGTTTTTGTGATGTGGTGATTATTTCTTTGCGTTTTTTTCTTAGTGTACTCACAACATTAAAAGAGTCCACGGGCAAAAGAAACATCACGTTAGTAACATGGCCTACATGTTATTATAAACCCTAGGTAGGATACAAGAAGGCTATTTTGGAACCTATTTTACCTGTGGGTTCTTGAGTGTACTTTTCACATGTGTTGATGTGTTACTCACAAACACTTTTATCATGTGAACACATTTGTATCCAGACACCTTTGCATGCACTGACATGTGTTGATGTTCATACACTGAGAGCTGAATCTGAGTGGTGAGTGAGGTTCAGTTTGGTTCATCTATGTTTCTATGTTCATCTGTGTGTTCGTGACGTGATAGTGCTCATTTCACAGTGCGTGTGTGTGTGTGTGTGTGTGTTGTGCCGTGGATTTGGTGTGTAGTGTAGTGTTAGTGTCTCTGTCTAAACAATGCTTTGACTCTGTGACTCAGGTAAGTCTCCAGTTTTTCCCAATGTGTTCAATTAAATTGATGGAAGATTTTTTTGTACTGTATTTCTGAAACATGATGGGATTTTGGACTTTTTCTTCTTTTGTTTTGTTTTGTTTTACTCTCTTTGTTTTTATGAGGTCAAGGTTGTAGAGAATGGGGTAAGATGTGCCACTGGTCGATATTTTGCCGCCTCTTAAATGTATAGTTTGCACAATTTTTGGTCAAATTGCCATAATTATATAATTATAAAGAATCAGTCATATATATATATATATACAGTGAAAGAAATAAGTATTGAACACATCACCATTTTTCTCAGAAAACATATTTCTAAAGGTCCTGTTGACTTAAAATTTTCACCAGATGTTGATAGCAACCAAAAGAAATCCATATATGCAAAGAAAACAAATCTAATTAGTTTACAAATGAAGTTCTGTGGGCTGCACAGTGGCGCAGTGGGTAGCACGTTCGCCTCACAGCAAGAAGGTCGCTGGTTCGAGCCTCGGCTGGGTCAGTTGGCGTTTCTGTGTGGAGTTTGCATGTTCTCCCTGTGTTCGCGTGGGTTTCCTCCAGGTGCTCCGGTTTCCTGCACAAGTCCAAAGACATGCGCTATAGGTGAATTGGGTAGGCTAAATTGTCCGTAGTGTATGTGTGTGTGAACGAGTGTGTATGGATGTTTCCCAGTGATGGGTTGCAGCTGGAAGGGCATCCACTGTGTAAAACATATGCTGGATAAGTTGGCGGTTGATTCCGCTGTGGCGACCCCTGATTAATAAAGGGACTAAGCCAAAAAGAAAATGAATGAATGAATGAATGAATGAAGTTATGTGTAATACAATGAAATGACACTGGGAAACAGCATTGAACACATGAAGAAAGGGAGGTGTAGTTCAGCAGTGAAAGCCCAGACAGCAGCTGAAATCTCTCAGTAGTTCTTCAGCAACCCTCTGCCCTTCCTCAGTGTAAATGAATATCAGCTGCTTCAGTCCAACATCTACATTAGCAGGAGGGTGAAGATGAAACCAGGGTGGACATTTCAGCAACACAATGATCCAAAACACAGCCGAGGAAACTCTCAAATGCTTTCAGAGAAAGAAAATCAAGCTGTAGAATGGCCCAGCCAATCACCTGACTTGAATCCAATAGAAAAGACAAATTAAAGCTCAGACTTGATAAACGAGACTCACAGAACCATCAAGATTTTTACACTGTTGAAGTTTGTGAAAAACCGACACCTGAGCAATGCATGAGACTGTATTGTATTGTTTGGGTTTTTACCAAAATCTGGTTCAATTCCATGTTAACATCTCCTTTGGAAATATTATTCCCAGTCAAAAACATGACGTGTTCAATACATTTTTCCCCCCACTGTATATTGTCATTGTATATACAAATACACAAACATTCATTTGTACATCTATCTTTATGAGAGCTTTCCATAATCATGAAATTCTCAAAATACTTAAAAACAAAACATGTTCAAAATACTTCGGGGCTGTTTTCCTCATGGACATCAATAAAAAAATCCTGCGCTATGGGGCATTTGGTCCCATTAGTGTAAGGAATACAGGGTATAAACACACACAATGAAGATTAAAATTAAGGAATAGCCTACAAATTCCTACTTTTATTCCTACACTTTCATTTTCATGTAATTCAAGCATACTTCATGCATTACATATATTCTGAAGCACAGTATAAAAACCCCTTCAGTCATTGCAAGAAAAGTTGATAATTCAAATCTGTGATTTCTACGATATTTTCAATGTATATAATTAAACATTTCTTAAATATTTGCATGCATGTCTGTATTTATACTGTATATACATAATAAATATGCACAGTTCACACACATATATTGTGTCAAAACAAACTTTTATTTTGGACTAATTAAATGCTTGATTTTAATGTCAGTTGATCATTGAAATACTGAAATAAAAATAATTTTTTCATTCATTTTCCTTCGGCTTAGTCTCTGATTTATCAGGGGTCACCACAGCAGAATGAACCACCAACTATTCCAGCATTCCACGGTGGGGTAAACCGGAGCACCCAGAGGAAACCCACACCAACACGGGGAGAACATGCAAACTCCACATGGAAATGCCAACTGGCCCAGCTGGGACTCGAACCAGCGACCTTCTTGCTGTGAGGCGACAGTGCTAACCACTGAGCCACTTTGCCGGCTAAAATACATTTTTATAAGTATCTAAATTTTCATTTCTTGAAGGACAACTTATCACAAAGTGGCATATTTTACTCCGCTCTCCCTTGTATTAAAATCCCTAATTTATCTATCTATCCAAACAAGCACAATACACAATATGCAAACTAATTTGGAGGCGGTATGGTGTCTGGAAGTGAGCCACACGTACTGTAAATGCAACAAAACTAGGACACTAACATTATTATCAACAACTCTGTTTACACTGAAACCGACATGATGTGATGTGCCTGGGTTCCTGACTATTGTCTATGGGCTATTTATTATTTATATGAATGTATGATGAGAAGTGTATATCTAGGTTTTTCTGCCATCAAAAGTTAAACTTAAGTATAATAGAACTTTTCAACAATTTTATGTAGTGTGTCGATTAATGTGAAACAGAAACTGCATGCACAATAATTCTACAATAATTTACAAATTACTGATTTAAAGGGGACCTATTATGCAAAAATCACTTTATAGTAGGTTTAAACACAGTTGTGAGGCAGCAGTCGAATATAACCAGCTTCTAATTGCAGAAACTGCAATAATTCAGTCTAATTCAGTCTGCAGAAACACTTTGATTGACATTCTCACTTTGTACGTGTCATCAGAGGGGGAAAGCCCCGCCCATTAGTGACAATCTCTCCCTTATTAGCATAGGACGGCAGGCTTGTTTTTGAATCTGCCACTATGCTGACACATAGGCATTTGTAGCTCCGCCCTCTTTTGAAAAGAGCACAATCTCATTTGAATTTAAAGCGACAGTCACCAAAACGGCACAATTAGAATCAAAGCCTAAAAGGGTCCGTTTCAGAGAGTTATAAAATAATATTCATGGGGTATTTTGAGCTAAAAATTCACATACACACTTACAGACTTATTTTACATCTTCAAAAAGGGGCATAATAGGTCCCCTTTAATTAAATGAATGTCTGACTTTTATTTAGAAACAACTTCAGTTATTGTATTATGTAAGAAGCTTTTTTTACAGTAGCCCATGCAAAAAAGTAAACGAACAGAACAGCTCACAAAGTTTTGTGTGATGCATCTGGATTATTAATAAAATGTTTGTAATATTTGCATGTTTATTTTTACTCATAAATGAAAGAATGTACAAATAAAATTGTTAGTATATTGTAAGTTAGTCTAAAAGATTATTAATCATATTGAGGTGTTGTGCAACCTACTAAAATATTTCATTCTTTAAAAGTCTGATTTTGGTCCCTTCCATTGTAGACATGGTTTAAAGGGATAGTTCACCCAAAACTTTAACATCTGTCATCATTTACTCACCGTTTAATTGTTCCAAACCTGTTTTTCTTTCTTCTGTTGAAGACATAATAAGATATTTTGAAGAATGCTTAAAACCTGTAACCATTTACTTTCATGGTATTTGTAATTTTTCTACAATGAACGTCATTGATTACAAGTTTTCAGTTCACTTTAAAATATCTTCGTTTGTGTTCAACGGAAGAAAGAAACGTATAAAGATTTGCAACCGCTTGAGGGTGAATAAACAGTGATTAAATGTCGTTTTTGGGGGTGAACTATCCCTTTAAGTCTTTAAAAATATTCATCTGTTCTTTAGTAGCCATGCATTCTTACCCATGTTTATGTTTCTTTGAGTTTTCCCCCTAATGACCCTAATGAAGCAAAAGCTAGATTTATTTGAGTTCCAGGATGTCAACAAGACGTCAGATTGACATTGTACACCAACATTGTGGGAACGTTGCATTTTGTTTGGAAATGAAAATCAGGTTGACGTCAGAACCTAAAATCAACCAAATATCAACATCTAATGATGTTACAACTTGATGTTGTGTGGACGTTACCACTATGACGTCTATCAAACTTTGGATTTTGGTTGCCATACCTGACGAATAAATGTCAGTAATTGACGTCAATATGACAATGGTTTAAGATGTTGGCTCGACGTTGGATTTTGGTCAAACACAACCTAAAAATCAACCAAATATCAATGTCATTTGATGTCGTTATTGGACGTCAAAGTAACGTTGTTCTTAGACGCTGGCTAGACATTGAATTTTGCTTACCTGACGTTACGACCTAAATCTAACCTAATATTAATGTCTTGTGATGTTGCCTGCTGGGGTGCTTTGGGTAGTGATTGACACACGTCACATTTATCAACAAATGTCATGTGTTTTGAAGTCACTGAAGTCACTGTTTGCTTAAGTAAATGATTCTCCATAAAAAAGGTTCTAAAAGAAAAGCATTTTGTATAGTTTAAATTTCATTCAATTATTTCATACTCATATTAGAGGTTTGTTATGGTGTGAGTTGGGTTAATGGAAAGGGTCTAGACCTAGAATTGATTGATGGGAATGGGGATTATGTCCAGGATAACAAAAGAAGGTTGATCCAGGATCCATGTCCTACTTAAAATCCAACATCAAGGGAGCAAGATCAAGTCAACCATGTCTTGATCAGGAAGACAAAGCCGCAGTCTTTAACATCCCATTATTTAATGCCGATTTTGGTTATAGGTCTTCCAAGGACTTGATGTTAACTAGCTGGATATTTGGCAAGCGTGGTTGCTATGGACTTCAGTCTTGCTTGCTTTGGAGACACCTCCCATTCATGATTTTACTGCTTTTCTTTGGATGAATCTCTCTCTTGGAGTATACTAGTTAATAAAGTTGTCCCTGTGTAGGGGTGTTTGATGGTGGTGTGGGTTGTAAATCAGGACTGCTTTTGATAAAATGTCAACATTGCAAAAAACGTGATTTATTTACTTCAAGTTTTTTTTTCTGGGTTTCTAGTCCAAATATCTATACCAGGGGTGCCCAAACCTTTTCTTATGAAGGGCCAATAACCAATCTTGATTGAGTGAGGTGGGCCGAAGGTAAATATACCAAACTCTATTACATTAAGGTTGCCATGGGTAATTTCCTAATTTATTTAATATTTAAAAATAACTAGAAAACATTGCTTTATATTAACTAACGCAGTATATATCTTTTAACTTTATAATGAACTTTTTACAGTTAAAAATAATCCCATTTATAACAGAATAGATTTACACTAGTCGAGCTGTGCCTGTTTTTGCCTTCATTTGCTCACTGATGTCTTCTGTATTGTCCTTTATGCGTCAAGTGACAGTATTTATATTTTTTTAAAAATCTGATTCATTTACAACATTTAATTAAAACATTTCATTTCAGTTAGCTTTAAAACAAAAGGGTTACGTAAAATTAGAAATGACGATCTCTGTTAAAGGCATTCGCCCCAACCTTCCCCATCATTCTCACTCTCTTCTCAGATGGCATGGTGGGCCAAATCAAAGGTTACCATGGGCCAACTTTGGCCCGCGGGCCCAAGTTTGGGCATCTCTGATCTAAACATTATTAAAAATAAAGAAGCGTTTTCTAGAAAAGTTTTTAAAAAAAATACGGTTTTATTTTCAGAAATAAAAAGTCAAACCAAAATAAGTTTTTTATTAAAACAAGTAAAATTAAAACTCACTTTATTTCGACTTACTATTTCTGAAAATAAAACAATATTTTTCACTTGTCTAAAAAAAATGCTTCTTGATTTATGAATTTTTTAGGTATTTGGACTACGAAACAAGGCAAAGGCATTTTTTGGCAGTGAATACAAAGGACATAAGCCCAAGGATCAGGACACAAGGATCAAGGAGGATGTATGTCTTACTCATGCATTCCTGAATTATCATTCTTAACCTTGATTACCTTTCTCCCAGTGTAAATTGCATTGGTGAAACCTACGGCAAGCCGATTTGACTTTTATTAATTCTCAGGATATGTATTCTTGATATCAAGCAGGGTGCGAATTACAGGGGGATAGGGAGGGGATTGACCCCCCTAATTAACGCTTGATCCCCCCTGAAGGACATCAAAACAAGATGTATGTGGGGGTCAGCTCTTTAATAGTAAGAAATAGCTTTCTCTGATCTATATCTTAAATATTAATAATTTAAAATGTATAATATAAATATGCATTTGATCCCCCTATAACGGTTTATACCATTGTGAACGCATAATGCGCCAATCAACGGTAGGAAAAATATCATTCAACAGTCTGAAACTGGCAGTTCTAGAGCACCGATAGACATCTTAAGTATTCACAAAACACGTTTCTTGTAAAATAGGTGTTTATATCTGCATGTAGCCTAAAAAAAAGAAAAATTAGACATGTCATTTGTATAGTTTGACCTACAGTAACCTCTAAAATAGTCACTAAATATCCCTCAAAACACTGAAAACGTATACGTTTTATTAATAGATTTGATGTAATTTAAATACATTCATAAATTTGATTCACTGAAGCATGTATTACCAACTACCGAAAAAAGTTGACCCCCCCCCCCCAATCATCAATGTATAATTCGCACACTGATATCAACAATCAGCATTATATTTCTGCGAATGATGGCATCATTGTTAATAGCAAGAATTAAAGGTCCCGTCAAGTGCTTTGAAATGTGCATTTTTATTCGATGTTTGACGTAATCTCAACCGAAACACGAAGAGAGGGTGAAACATAGAGTAGCAAAAAAAAAAACAGCCAATAGCATTTTATCACAGCTCTGGCAGTGAGGGTGCTTGAGCTCAAGTGCATCAAATGTGAAGCTTCCTGAAGGGGGCATGTAAGATACTAGAGAGCATTTTATTGGTCAGAAGATTTGATGAGAAACTGATAAAACCGTTGCTCCATTTAGTCGGAAGTGACAAACTACAAGTTTTACATGTTTATATCAGTTTTATAACTTCTAAACGTGAATTTTGTCACTGTTTTGGGGCACACTAGCTTACAGATATCCTTAAAACTCACAATACTAATACTAACATCTAAAGAAGTTTATTTTAACTTTAACATTGTTACCAGTTGAAATGTAATTTGATATCAACAATATCTAGAATAAGAATAAAAAATGTTGATTGTTGATATTTATTATTTATTTATTATAAATTATTGATAGTCAAGAATACATATCCTGAGAATGAACACAAGTCAAAATGGCTTGCCATAGTAGCCTTTAATGGGTTCAGAAAAATGCCACCTGAAGACATGGATCAACATTCCCTCAATGCATTTGAATAGAGAAGGTGTACACCATTCCCAACTTTCTTGCCAGCTCATTATTTCCATAATCCCGAATGTGCTCGAAATCTGGATTGGATTCTGCTGTATTCCAGTGTATAAGATGATGCAAAGGCCACTCCTTTTGAAAGCAGTGTATGGATATTTGTTGAATATGTCTACAGTATGTCACCTGGAGTAAATATTTCTGTCCCGGAGGACCATTATCCAGCAGAGTTGATCTCTATTCACAATCAAACACATGCACACAAACCAAAGTAATCACGGTTTTCAAGATTGCATGTCTGTGTTCCACTTCACTCTTTCCTCGCTGGCTTCTTTCTCTCCATCTTGTTGACTCGGACGTGTGTGATGGCTTACACTGCACAATTGCCTTACTGGAGGATCCCTTGAAGCTGGTTGAATTGATGGTTGAATACAGGAAAGACACATCATTCTCTGCCAATCACCTAAAAGATGCTTGGAAAAAATGAAGGTAAGAATGGTTTTGAAGACATTACAAAATGTGGAGATGCCAGCCAATTCGAAAGAGGATTTAATCGATGAACTGTCTTATTCTGGATCAAAACTCTTAAGCTTTTCTCTTTTCTTCCTGGAGTAAGAAGGAACACAGTGGAAGACATCACCATGTGGTTATGAAAATAATAGTAATACAAGTGGATTCTGTAGGCTGAGAGTTGCAAATTCTCTCCAATAAGCATTGTTTACCAGGACCGACTTGCTATGCTTTCGATTCAGGCTGTATGTTTGACCTTTTGTGATCAATTACCCCACAAATCAGAAAAATACCTGATAGGTAAAGAAGTGTTTGGAATATTAGAGTGTTCTCTAATGCAAATGTGCATGATACACATACAATAAACAGCAAGGCATTATCACTGCTGGAGCGGTTCTGTGGAGGTAAGCTGGTTATTAGTCAAATTGGACAAGTCAGCATGGATTGGATGTCGGAGAATGTTTTAATATTGACTGTCTTGCGTGCCAGGATAAGTGTTTCTAATTTTCATCTTACGTGGAATAGGGATTCAGTGAATGGGTGATAAAGTGTTAAGGTTCAATATCAGCTGGGCAACAGGACTCTAGATCGAGAGCTACACTGGCCAGAAATCAGACTGTGTTTCCCTCCAATGAGTCAAAGAGAACTAAATTGTCACTTCCTGATAAATTGGTGCCAAATATCAAAAGAAAAATAGAGTTTTCTACGGTAGGAGAAGCCACTGTGGGTCTTTTTTCTTACATAATAAATTACTTACGCCTCAGAAGATGGAGACAAAACTCAATGAACACGCAGTGAAGAGCTGTGGCAAAATAAAGAAGAAAATTGATATAAACCAATTCTGAGATTTTCAAAATTCATCGCATTTCTCTCTTGAATCAATTCTGAGCTTTGTTTTTAACAGCACTGTTAACAGCACTGTATGCTTTACAAACAGTCGTAGTCTGCTTGCATCCAATTCCTTACAAATACTACTTGAACTCGCAAGTGATCTTTCTTGTGAGCATTTGTGTACAGTACAGTTAAAAACTAGCCTAGAGCGCCATCTGCTGTTAAAAAC
>CAIGQV010018170.1:3468142-3481330 GCA_903798115.1 Danio jaintianensis
GTCATTTCGTTTGAGTGTATGTGGTGTTTTTAAAGCCCTTATCAGACTATTATATCGTGTATGGTCGGAAAATGTTGTGTTGTGACATTTAAGTGGATTTAAAAGTCTGATGAAATCAAACTAAACCAAAACATCTGCACTAAAAAGTGTTTAATCATCCGTACTCTGTATAAAATGCTGGGTTCCACACAATCGATTTGTGTTGGGACAACATGAAGGAATTAAATTAACTTATTCGTTTTTAGTGGATTGAACACAAAACAATTAAGTTGTTAGAAACTCAAGAGTTGTGTTGTTTCAGCTCATTTTAAATAAGCAGTTTGACAAGCAGTTTGTTTTTAAAACCCTTATCAGACTATTATACCGTATATGTATGATGGGTTCCACACCATCAATTTGTGTTGGGACAACATGATGGAAATAAGTTAACTCATTAGTTTTTACAAATTTAGGTGGATTGATCATAAAACAATTTAGTTGTTGCAAAAAACCCCTCAAGAATTTCAGCTCATTTTAAATAAGTAGTTTGAACAAACAACGTCTGTGGTGTTTTTAAAGCCCTTATCAGACTATTATACCGTATTTGGTCATCTGTTTCAACACTTTTATATAGCTGAGAGGGAAAACTGCACTGTCGGAAAATGTGGTGTTGTAAAATGACATTTAAGTGGATGTAAAAGTCTGACGAAATCACAACAATAGTTAAAACTAAACCAAAAACAACTGCACTAAAAAGTGTTTTAATAATATAATAAATATTTTATGTTTTTACTATAGTAAATAAATATAGCAACGACGTGTTTATTTTTTTTTTACACTTTTAATGGTGTGACCAGATTTATTTTATTTCTTTCAGCTAATTATTATTCAATATTTTATTGTTCAAATATCAAATAAATGATATGTGTTTATTAAAAAGAAGTGTTAAAAGTTTTAATACAGACTTTCAATTGGTATTTTTGTGATGCTCTTTGTTTTTCTATTCGCGGAGCTGCATGTGGCACCATGAAACACCTTGGTTTATAAATGTCTGTTTTCTGCTGATCCTCTAAAACAAGAACTCGAACGAGGAACTGTGTCCTTGTTACTCTGCAGTTACACAAAACAGAGTAATATTATTTAAAAACATGTAGTTAGTATAATGTTTATTGTTTGCCTGAAAATGATGCATAATTACCTTTTATGTAATGTAATAAGGAGAAATTTAAAAAAGTTGGGTCAAATTTTATTTTAAGGTGTTTTTGTTACAGTGTAACTTTTTATTTAACTAATGAGTAACATTAATTAATTACATGCACTTTCTATGTTAGGTTTAGGGTTAGTTGCATGTCATTTTGCATAATAATTAATTGTATGTACTATAGTAAGTACACAGAATATGTGTAACAAGGACACCTTAAAGGGTTGCCAAATGTTGCAGCAAGCTGTATTTTATTTATAAACTTAGAACTTCCAGCTAATTAGATTTCAGGGGTTTGTTATTCATCTTGTTGCCAGATCTTCAAAAATATGTGAATAGTAAATGAAAATAGCATGTAATATAAATTGCATGTTTCGTTGTTACTTATGCAAACATTGAAATCTCGGGGTTTGTTGTTTATTAAGTTGCTATTATTACTGCAGACATACCTTCTTATCTCTAACAATTGCAATAGGTATCCGGTTGCCAGATCTTCAAATAATACATGAATATTGAAATTTAAAGTAATGGACACAAAATTATAATTCATGTGTTTGTTGTTTATTTTATAGTAGTTTCAATTACAGAAAGTCTTTAACAATTACAGTAGGTGTCTGGTTGCCATATCTTCAAAAAATGTGTAAATAGTCAGTGCAAAGTTACGTGATATAAAATCCACCTTTTTAATATGTTATTCAAGCACACATTTAAATGATAAGTCAGTGGTTTGTTGTTTATTTAGTTGCAAATATTACTGCAGATTTACCGTAGAATTTTTAACAACTACAGTAGATTTCTGGTTGCCAGATCTTCATATAATATGCAAAAATCAGTGAAAAGCAACTTACGTAATGTAAAACGCACACTTTGTTGTTACTCAAGCACACATTAAAACTATCATTTTTATGTGTCAAATATTACTTCAGACATCTTTAACAACTACATTAGATTTCTGGTTGCCAGATCTTCATATAATATGCAACAATCAGTGAAAAGTAACGTAACATAAAACGCACGCCTTATTGTACTCAAACACATATCAAAACTATCATTCAGGGGTTTGTTGTTTATTTAGTTGCAAACATTACTGCATCTTACTGCATCTTACCAATGCATCTTTAACAACTAAACAGTAGATTTCTGGTTGCCAGATCTTTATATAATATGCAACAATCAGTGAAAAGTAACGTAACATAAAACACACACTTTATTGTTACTCAAGCACACATTAAAACTATCACTCAGGGGTTTGATGTTTATTTAGTTGCAAACATTAGTGCAGACTTACCAATGCATCTTTAACAACTATACAGTAGATTTCTGGTTGCCAGATCTTCAAATAACATTCAAAAAGTCAGTAAAAATTAACATAAAATGCATTTATGTTACGTATACATAAGAACGATCATTTGTTGTTTTTTTAGTTGCAGTTAATACTGCAGACATACCTTCTTATCTTATCTACTGTAGTGAAAAATAATGTAACATAAAATGTGCGATTTATTATTACTGAAGCACACGTTAAAACTATCATTCAGGGGTTTGTTGTTTATTTAGTTGCAAATATTACTGCAGACTTACCGTTGCATTTTTAACAATTACAATAGACTTCTGGTTGCCAGATTGTCAAATGACATGTGAAAAGTAACATAAAATGCACATTTACTACGTTACTTACATACAAAACGATCATTTGTTTATTGAGTTGCAGTTTTTACTGCAGACATAGCTTTTTATCTTGTCTACTGTAGATTTCTGGTTGCCAAATCTTCAAATAACATGCAAAAATCAGTGAAAAGTAATGTAACATAAAATGTGCGCTTTATTATTACTCAAGCACACATTAAAACTATCATTCAGGGGTTTGTTGTTTATTTAGTTGCAGTTATTACTGCAGACATACCTTCTTATCTTATCTACAGTACGTATCTGGTTGCCAGATCCTCACATAATCCACAAAACGTCAGTGTTGAGTAACATGTAAAATAAAATGCACATTAATAATGTTACCCGACCACAGATTGAAATACATTCAACTGATATCTCAGTTAATAGTATAAGACTATTGTAATGCTAGTTTTAGTTTTCCACAGCAATTATTGTTAATAAAAGCATTACATACATTACATCACATACAACTACTGACGTTTTTGCATAACAGTGAATCATCTGAACGTACAGTACGACACAGAAGCGAGCAAAGACAGCTGTTTTAAAACAAGAACTGCCAAGCAACTGCAGACTTTATGCTCTTAGTCCTGCAGGACTTAAAACATGTACAATAACACAGCAATGCAATGCAATAACATGAGCACGCTGTATTTTTTATGGCTCCTCATTGTGGGAAACACACATCTCCACCTGCTCTCATATAAATGCATTTAGCCCTGATGGATTGCCAGTGTGTGTTTGTCTGCTTGTTTCATCTGTGTGTGTGTGTGTGTGTTTCTCAGTAGAGGGGAATGTAGAGTCTCTGGCGGATGCAGTCATAAACACACACACTGCAGAGTTGCGTCTAAGTGATGATGTCATCCTGTCTGCTGCAGTCCTTTTGCTCTGAGAGAGAGAGAGAGAGAGAGAGAGAGAGAGAGACTAACACTTCCACTGCTAACAGGATTATTTATCTGCATTCACAATATTATAAAAGCCATATTAACCATTGCATTAACTAACATTTTCACTAAAGAATCAACAGGACTCTAGTAGATGTCGGTAATGCCTTAAGTCTTAAATATCAATCACAGCAGCTTGGCTAACAAATCATGCAATATTAATAGGAGGTTTAGATTTCGGTAGATGTTCATTGTTTATTTATGCTTTATTCCTTTATGGGGGTCTCTTTCGTTTGGACCTGTTTTTCAAACGGGGTCTTTTTCTGCGTTCGGTTTGAGACGTGGAGAGGCTGGAGTTAGGTGTGGTCTACATCATCCGTCTTATCTACTGCAAACACACTCGTACACATGCAGGAGGACACTTCAAAAATTGGTACTTCACTGTTAAAAAATATGCGTGAATTAGCAGTTTTTTATATTTTGTGATTCATATTTTTATTTTTCGCAGTTTATTTATGCTTTTGAGACGCATTGTGAGACGTTGATCTTTCTTCCAAAAAGCATTTAACCTTGAAAAGTTGGAAAAAGTGACTTTTCTTAACTTTTTTATAGTTTTATTTAAAGGGGCTGCATGGTGGCTCAGTGGTTAGCACTGTCGCCTCACAGGAAGAAGGTCGCTGGTTCGAGTCCCGGCTGGGCCAGTTGGCATTTCTGTGTGGAGTTTGCATGTTGTGTTGGCGTGTGTTTCCTCCGGGTGCTCCGGTTTCCCCCACAGTCCAAACACATGCGCTATAGGTGAATTGAATAAACTAAATTGGCCGTAGTGTATGAGTGTGTGTGTGAGTGCGAGAGTGCATGGGGGTTTCCCAATACTGGGTTGCTGCAGGAAGGGCATCCGCTGCGTAAAACATATGTCGGAATAGTTGGCAGTTCATTGCTCTGTGGCGACCCCTGATAAAATAAGGGACTAAGCCGAAGGAAAATGAATGAATGAATAGTTTATTTTAATTTTAATAGTTAATTTATTTCATGATCATTGGGAATTAATTTGATCGAATACAGTAAAAACAGCAATATTAACACTGTATGTTGTTTATATATTTCATACTGTAATTCTCTGATCAGGGTTCATACGGTCATGGAAAACCTGGAAAAGTCATGGAATTTTGACATGGCATTTTCCAGGTCTGGAAAAGTTTTGGATAATCAGAAAAACCCACAAAGTTTTGGAAAAGTCATGGAAAACAGATATCTGTATACTTGAATATAGGTTAGTTGTCTTTGTCTTTTCTGTCCTTGGCCAATCACATACTCTCACATTATTAGTGCGGTGTAAGCATCATCTAAATCAATTTTACATAGATATAAATATAAGCTGAAACTAAATAGATTGTTGTGTGTTTTACGATATGCTGTAATAAATTTGAACATGCATTGTTTTTCTTTTACCACGCATATGTAGACATTGCATGAAACAGGTCATGAAAATTTACTTGAAAGTCTTGGAAAAATCATGTAAAAGTCATGGAATTTTAGTAGTAAAAATGTGTATGAACCCTGTCGGATGCAAAGTTGAATTTCCAGCATCATTTCTGCTGTATTAAGAGTTAAATGAATCTTCAGAAATCCCTCTAATATGGCAATTTGCTGCTCGAGAAACATTTCTTATTATTATCTATGCTGGAAACACTTGTGCTGCTTCATATTTGTTCTGTAAATATATTTTTTCAAGGATTTTATGGCAAGTAGTAGATTCATTCATTCATTTTCCTTCGGCTTAGTCTCTATTCCAGAGGTCGCCACAGCGGAATGAGCCGCCAACTATTCCAGCGTATGTTTTATGCAGCGGATGCCCTTCCAGCACTGGGAATCACCCATACACACTCATTCACACACACACTCATACACTACGGCCAATTTAGCTTACTCAATTCACCTATAGCGCATGTCTTTGGACTGTGGGGGAAACCGGAGCACCCTGGGGAAACCCACGCCAACACGGGGAGAACATGCAAACTCCACACAGAAATGCCAACTGACCCAGCTGGGACTCGAACCAGCGACCTTCTTGCTGTGAGGCGACAGTGCTAAACACTGAGCCACTGTGCCGCCCCGTGGTACATTTAAAACACCAATATTTGCTGTATTTGAAACCGAAATCTTTGGTACAATTATAAGAAATGTCTTTGCTTTCACTTTCAATTTAACATATCAATTATATCTATTTAGTATAATCTCTTTGTGTTGCAAAAAAAACCCCAAAACTGTCCACAAACTCGTGAATGTTAGTGTGTTTGTGAATTGTGACAGAGAGAGATGGTTTGTGTGATTGTATTTCCCCAGAGGTCGGTAGGTCAGTCGTCTCCATGGCAACGCTGTGTTGTTCTGCATGTGTGTCTCAGTGTACTTGTCAAATATATTTAATCAGTGACACGACACACACGCGCACACACACACACACACACACACACACACACACACACACACACACACACACACACACACACACACATTCCCAGAGTCACCAGTAACAACACAAACACTCCAGCTCAGCTTATTAAAAAAAACCATTTCAAAGTGCTGATTTCTGCAAAAATTCATGATCTACTGTAATGCTGTTTATCAGTTAATCACAACTAATCGCATACAAATTAAAAGTTTACATAATAATTTTGTGTGTACTGTTTGTATTTATTATGTAAATATAAATACATCATCCATATATGCACATGTATACATGTTTTTTTATTGAATTATAAATAAATATTAATATTAATGTAAATATTTTAAAAGTATATATGTATGTATGTTTGTGAATTTATATATAAGTAATAAATCTACAGAGTACACACACTTTATGTAAATACAAACTTTTATTTTGTAATCGCAGTTAATCATTAAACAGCATTATACTATTGAGTTTATCAGATTGTGTTTATCAGATTGAATAAAACTTCCAGGTTAAAAAAAATTTATGTTATTTTATTACTTTATTTTATATTTTTATATTTATTACTTTTTAATTTAATTTAATCTTGTTCAGGTAAACAATAATTTTCAGTTTTTAGTTAGATTTCTTTTGTGAATATTTCTATCGCTTTTTTTATTTTATTTTATTTTATTACTTTATTTTTATTACTTTTTAATTTAATTTATTGAGGTAAACATAATTTTAAATTTTTTTGTTAGATTTCTTTGGTGAATATTTCTATCTTATTTTTTATTAAATTTTTTATTAAATTTTATTTCTTTTTATTGTATTTTATTTTTAATTTAATACATTTTTTTATTTTTATTTTATTTTATTTTATTTTTTATTTAATAAATTTTTTATTTTATTTTATTTTATTTTTTATTATTTGTTATTATTTTATTTTATTTTATTTTATTTTATTGTATTTTATATCTCACACTTGGCCGGCAGTTCCTTCATGAACACTGTCCTTGACCGTCAAGGTAACTGTAATAAGCTTTTTAATATCTGTGTGTTGTGTTCTGTTTTAAAATGTTATTTAAAGTCTTGGTGAAATATGTTGTTAATATGATTTTGCAGTCATTTTTTCTTTATTCAGATGAATGTTATAAGCTTAGAAACATCACAGCCATATAAACAATTAATAAATCAACCTCTTTCTTTATCCGTCTTTGTGTCTGACTGATTTATTTTGGACTGAGAATGAATTCAATATCATTTCAGGTTTTCATAGGGTATTATGTATGTATTAACCACTGCTCTGATCCCTTGATTTCTTTCTCTTCTCTTTAATTTCACAGCATTAAAATATGTTTCAACAGCACTGACCAATGATTGTTGAATGAAACACAGTCTCTTGTCTACATGTTTTATATTTAAAGACCCCATGAAATACGTTAGCTTTAAGATAAAAAGTTTTTAAAGTACTTAAAATAAAAGTATAGCAAAAATGTCTTTCTCTTAAATCAAATTATACCACAAAATATATATAAAAAATTAAATATATTCTAAATAATTTTTATGGGATCTTTATACTTTGGTGTGTGTACAATAAATATGTATTTGTGTCAATATTTATTGTTTTTTAGTTATATTGTTTGCTCCAGTTTGTTATCGTTATTGTTGTTGTTGTTACTATTCACGTGTGTGAAAACACACACTCTAAAAAAAATGCTGGGTTATTTCAACCTAGTTCTGGGTGCAATATAGGAACTAACCCAACTACAGGGTTATTTTTTTAAATTACATTAATAGGACCAAATTTAACCCAATGTTTGGTTTAGTTCATATTTTACCCAATTTGGGTTTAACCCTTGTGTGCTGTTGGGGATGTTTTCATCCACTCTGGAATGATTTTGAGTCTTAATTTCTCAAATGTTCTCTGTGTTTCAGCAAATGCAATGTTTTTTGCTGACAAATCTTATTTTGACACATATTTTGGGAAAATGCTTGGAAATTTTTAAAAAATTCAACAATACACTCTAAAGGCCCAATTGACTACCCTTTCGTTATGTTGGGGGCTGTTTTTGACCCATTGACTTCCATTATAATCACATTTCTTGATTGCAAAGCTGTGACACCATATAATAATGCATTCTTCATTGTTGCTGGTTTTCCCTGTTGGGAAGAGGTATAAATCAGCATTTTTACTGTTGATCATTTTCCCAACCGGTTATTTGGTGTCAAGGCTTTGCAATCAAAAAATGTGGTTATAATAGAAGTCAATGGGGTAAAAACAGCCCCCAACATAACCAAAGGGTAATCAATTTGAACAGTACACAATGGTTAAATAACCCAGCATTTCTTGGAGTGTGCAGAATGACCTATATACAATGGTTTTCATGATGAGATGAATTCCTAAATAACTCTTATTTTGTCGATTGTGTATCACCTCCTGCATGTGTTTCTCAGGCTGACGCTGCCACCAGTTTCCTCCGCGCAGCTCGCTCAGGTAATCTGGAAAAGGCTCTAGACCACATCAAGAACGGCATCGACATCAACACAGCCAATCAGGTGAGACTCCTCCTGAATCTCCGCCAATCACGTCTGTCTGTCTGCTGCTTTGAAGGAGAAATGGAATAGGTTGATTGACTCTTAACACTGCAGTCACGTGAAATTTTAATAAGTTGATCAGGTTCCAGCTACATTTTTTAAGTTATATAAAGTTTAGTCAGTTTGATTGATGTAAGTTGAGATGACTAGAAAAGTTAATTTGATTCAACTAAAAAAATTTTACAGTGTTGAAATAAATGCATGATTCAGATTAAGCTGTTCTTGAGTCAACAACTCACTGATTCAATGATCTAGTCAGAGAAAAGAGTCTTCATATGGCTCAGAATGACTCAAAGGAATTATTCTTGCATCATACAGTCAGTAACTAAATCTACACTCTAAAACAAATGCTAGTTTGTTTTATCCCAATCCATTGGGTGAAATATGGGCAAACCCAAAGTTGAGTTGAAAAATGTCATTTGAATTTAATTGTTAAAAATTTCCACATTTACGAAAACATTCCAAGAGAACATTTCAGATTTAATTTAATTTAATTTAATTTAATTTAATTTAATTTAATTTAATTTAATTTAATTTAATTTAATTTATTCATTCATTTTCTTTTCGGCTTAGTCCCTTTATTAATCTGGGGTCGCCACAGCGGAATGAACCGCCAACTTATCCAGCATATGTTTTACGCAGCGGATGCCCTTCCAGCTGCAACCCATCACTGGGAAACATTCTCACACACTCAGTCACACACATACACTATGGACAATTTAGCATACCCAATTCACCTATACCACATGTGTTTGGACTGTGGGGGAAACCGGAGCACCCAGAGGAAACCCACGCCAACACGGGGAGAACATGCAAACTCCACACAGAAATGACAACTGACCCAGCCGAGGCTCGAACCAGCGACCTTCTTGCTGTGAGGCGACAGTGCTACCCACTGCGCCACCGTGACGCCCTAATTTAATTTAATTTTTTTGTTTTATTTTATTTTATTTTATATTTATTTTTCAGCTATATTATTTAAATATCACCTGAAATACAATTTTAGTTTTATTTATTTATTTAATTATTTATGTATTATTTGTTTATTTCAGTTTTCAATTAATACAAATGTTGTCATCGTTTTAGGTTGTTTTATCCCAACCCATTGGGTAAAATATGGGCAAATACAAAGTTGAGTTGAAAAATGTCATTTTAATTTAATTGTAAAAATTTTCCACATTTCGGAAAACATTCCAAGAGAACATTTCAGATTTAATTTAATTTAATTTAATTTAATTTAATTTTTTAATTTAATTTAATTTAATTTTTAATTTAATTTAATTTAATTTAATAAAAAAAAAATTTTTTTTAATTAAATTAAATTTAATTTTATTTTTTATTTTATTTTATTACATTTTTTATTTTATTTTATTTTACTTTATTAAATTACATTTTATTTAAATTTATTTTATTTTATTTAACTTTATTATTTTTTTCAGCTACAAATATTTATTCATTTAATGCTTCGCGTATACAGGAGGAATATTTTAAATATCATCTAAAATACAATTTTACTTTTATTTATTTATTTATTTTTTGTTTATTTTAGATTTCAATTAATACAAATCGTTTGTCGTCGTTTGAGGTTGTTCTATCCCAACCCATTGGGTGAAATATGGGCAAGCACAAAAGTTGGGTTGAAAAATGTAATAATTTAATTGTAAACATTAACTCAACATTGGGTTTGTCCACATTTATGAAAACACTTTTTTAGTGAGTATTTTGTTTAGTGAGTGAGTGATTTTTTTGTGTATTTATTTATTTTATTATTATTTTTTTTTTTGTGAGTCATCCGTTGTATAGTATTCTCGAATGTGAAAATATTCAATTATTTTCATTCTAAAAAGTCATTAGGGAGCTCAAATGACGTCTGAAAATGCATCGTGTTCACCTTGTCTTAGCAGACAGCTTGTTAGCAACTCCATAGTGGGTTCCCATGCCTGAATCCACTTTTAATTGCATTGTCAGACTGTATTGTGTACTGTATGTACAGTGGCTGCATTCACGTGCACTTCTTTCCCCTGTAGCCTGTTTTCCCACATCAAGAGCGGCAGCAGTAATGGAGATGATAATGTGCTGTGATTAATGGCTGCATGTGCTGATGACTTCAGCGCTTTGCTCCATTGAGTCCTCATATGCTGTAGTAAACGTGTGAACGGGTCACTGACCTCTCCAGAGACTCCACATGCTCCTTAAAAACCTCCATCCGCTGCACTTTTGGCTGCACTGACCAAATATATACAGTTGAAGTCTTATTAGCCCTCCTGAATTATTAGCCCCCCCTGTATATTTTTGTCCCCAATTTCTGTTTAACGGAAGGAAGATTTTTAACACGTTTCTAAACATAATAGTTTTAATAACTAATTTCTAATAACTGATTTCTTTTATCCTTGCCATGATGACAGCACATAATATTTGACTAGATATTCTTTAAGATTCTAGTATTCAGCGTAAAGGGACATTTAAAGGCTTAATTAAGTAGGTTAATTGGGTTAAGTTAGGGTAATCAGGCAAATCATTGTATAATGATGGTTTATTCTGTAGACAATTAAAAAAAAAATTTTGCTTATGAAAAAAAAAAAGAGTATAAAACAAATGACTGCTTATGCAAGGTGTTTTTAAAGGGCCATGAACCCCCCCCCCCCCCCCCACTCAGCAGAGTGTTTTCACACCTCTAGTTTGATCAGGAAAGTGGGTGAGTCCAGCTTTGTTTAGTTGGGAGTGTTGAGTGGCGAAAGAGGAAAGGCCTTGCATGAAAATGGGAGTATCATTACGTACACATGCTGATTTTCACACCGGCAACACAAATACAGATGCAGGGGAGATAGACAGTGATTCGGAGAGCAGCATTTACAGCGGATCTGAGAGCTGTGTGGAAATGGAGGATTATCAGTCCATAATATTGTAGTGATATTACTGTAAACTTAGTAACTAAATCATTTTGACTAAGGTATGTGTTTAAAAACTGAAAGAGTACTGCTGACGATACTAACTAACTTTGCCATCTGAATAAACATAAACAAAGAACATTGATCACACACCTACCAAATCCGTAGAGACAGGACAATCAACACCAACTGGAACCGCGTCTTTTTTTTAACAGGAGACGAGTAGCAAATCCGGATTTCACCATTTCCAGATTCGAAAACCTCTCCGGTAAAAGATGTTTCTTACAAACACATTTTTGTCGCATGTTAGCAGACCACTGTAATCCACACATGTGGGTCCACACGCAGCGGTGCTCTCATCGCAGGGAAATGGAAACAAAACCTTTGTTGCGGCACATTTATAAACACAACACTGATGACCCATGTCTCCGAATAATTCTTCTTCTTCTACTTGTTTGAATTACGGTTGGCAACACAACGTGGCGTCTTTTAACACTGTAATAGGTCAAAAGAGTCTTCAAAGCTATATCATGCATATTAATGAAGTTGCATCTCGTTAGCAATAGAGCGCGCTGATTGGTTCGAACCAAGTCTTTCTCGTGAATTAATGAACAGATGTGCTGAAACTCAATGACGTCACTTTGTACCGGCCGGTACAGACAGCCAATCTCCACGCTGTAGTTTACACATTGACCCCATCGCCGTGATGCAGCTTCAACATTTCTTTTTAAACTTGAAGAACGAATTTGCTCTAAACAACGCAAAAACAACCAATTTTCACTTTTTATTGAAATATACGTGTCCTAATAATGTTTTTAGCAACGTGGGACATATATAAGACTAAACCTCTCAAAAAATGTGTTTTGGTTTTTCGTGACCCTTTAATGCAGTGTCTATGGGGCAGGACAGTAAATTTGGCATTGTTCTCTCTTCTGGCTGCCGTTATCAGCCGTTATCATCCTGAAAGTCTTGACAACACCATCATGGAGTTTTTCTTTTATTATATCAGCAAATAGTATTGTTAAAAAATGATTTGTTGTACTCTCTCATTCACTGCGCTCTAAGATTACACAACTATGATGACTTCAGCTACTGAGAAACCTGGAAATGTGAAAAGGGTCCATGGTTTTTCATCTATCCATCCGTGCTCTTAACACTCCGTGTGTGTGTGTGCGTGTGTGTGTGTGTGTGTGTGTGCGTGTGTGTGTCTGTGTGTGTGTGTGTGTTCCTCATTGATTGTGATGGGGTGAGTGGTCTCTACAGTCAGACGGGATCAATGTCAGCAATGTGAGAAAGGTCCAACCTCATATGTCCTGTGAGGTTGAAAGAAGGCTGTCCATCCATCCATCCATCCATCCATCCATCCATCCATCCATCCATCCATCCATCCATCCATCCATCCATCCATCCAACCATCCATCCATCCATCCATCCATCAATTTATCCACCACCTATCCATCCATCCATCCATCCATCCATAAACCCACCCACATACCCACTTATCCACATACCCACTTATCCATCCATCCATCCATCCATCCA
>CAIGQV010018170.1:3489538-3501133 GCA_903798115.1 Danio jaintianensis
TCCATGCATGAACCACTAGAATTAGCCTATAGTTCCATGCATGAACCGCTAGAATTAGCCTATAGTTCCATGCATGAACCGCTAGAATTAGCCTATAGTTCCATGCATGAACCGCTAGAATTAGTCTTGGTCTCTAATGTATGGAAGGAGTCTTAAAAAAGGTCTTAAAAGGTATTGAATTTCACTTTCTGATTCCTGTATACCCTGAAATAAAAACAACATTGAAACCCTTCTTAATGCTCAGTAATAACTGTATGGAAGTCAAACTGGTAAGTGAAGCTGATGCTGTTTGTGGAGTTGTTTAATGGTCCTCTGCTAAGACTGAAGGTCTTTTATTTTAGTTGATTGTATTTAATGCTGTAACTGAAGTCACTGTTTGTGTTTATTATTTCTCTTTCCTTCAGTGATTGCGGTTTCGGAATTGACTCATTTGTGTTCATTGACTCTGTCAAGTGAACTATATTAGTGAACTAGTGTACGCAATAGTGAACAAGGGCACAAAGTGTGATATCAGACACAGAATCTGAGTGAGCTCTGTTTATTTACAGTTTACTACTTTCTCAGAAACAACAAGATTACAGAGAATGCACTAACATTAACCTGGGATTATTCAGTCACAAGATGGCGCCAAACAGTCAAAAAACGTAAAGCTGGCAGAAACAAACTGGCTGAATAAATTATACTAACCAATGTATTATTAATACAATTCAAAAACAGTCAAGCATCCAAAGCGTGAAAGACAAGCAGATATATAGCTAAATGTAGATGGAAATATATGCATGTGAATGTATTCGCTGACGTTTTTTTAATACTGCAAAATATATGGTAAATAGATTTTTTTAAATTGTCAGTAAAGACATCACATTGTTATGAAAATTGCTAAACCTGATCATGTAAATGTTAAATTCATGAACAAATCTTGAAAAACCTGCATCACGATTTTCCACAAAAATATGAAGCAGCCGAAATTTTCCATTAAAAGATTCCATTAGTTAAGTTAGGGATAAAGTACACCCAGGAGGTTGTTATTGCAGCCTGATAGGCTTATTGAGCTGTTGTATAACACTGAAGAAGGCCTTTATTCTGCAAAAACAACAATCCTGGAAGTACTTTATCCTGTTTATTACATGGCTACTTGCAACAAAACATCAAAATTGGACACAAAAAGCTACGCAATAGCTTATTACTTTCATTAAATACAAAGCTGACAGAAACTAAAACAGATTATAAAGTATACACTAACCTGCGCATTAATCAGACACAAGATGGCGCCAAACAAAAAGCGCAAAGCTGACAGAAACAACCTGGCTGAATGATAAATCATAGACTAACCTACATATTATTTATTCACAAGACGTAGCAAAACAGTCAAAAACAGTCAAAAACCGTGGCATGACAGACAAGCAGATACACATGAATGTGGATTAAGTATATGGATGTGAATGTATTCACTGACGGTCAAAGTTATTCGAAGTTCCCAGATGAGGCTGCGTTATTTAGCGGTTGTTATCTGGGAATAAAATATCTTGGAATGTTGCGACTGACCAATCAGAATCGAGTATTCCAGACAGCCATGTAATAATGTTCGTTAATGTAATGCAATGATAATGATGCCATCAGAAGAATATCTGCATTTTACATGTGCAAGACAAAGTGGTCACTGACTCGGTTTCCCATGATTCTGTACAGACAGGCTTCACGCCGCTCCACATCGCAGCACACTATGAAAACCTGAATGTTGCTCAGCTTCTTCTGAACAGAGGAGCTGATGTGAACTTCACACCTAAGGTCTGCTTTCAAACTGTTTTATACAAGTTGTCTGCTTACAGCTACATGCTAACTGATGTGTTTCTGTCCTTCAGAACGGGATCACACCGCTGCACATCGCATCCAGGAGAGGAAACGTCATCATGGTCAGACTTCTGCTGGACCGAGGAGCAAAGATCGATGCCAAGACAAAAGTATGTTTTATGATGAAACAAAACGTTAGAAACAATCGCAGAAGATTCTAATGGTTTATGCTACAGATACCATTAAAAGCAATAGTAGTACATTTTAAGGGTCTCCATTAGGATTTATGCTACCAATAGAATATATACAGTTGAAGTCAAAATTAATTGTGAAATTTTTTTTCTGTTTCAAATATTTCCCAAATGATGTTTAACAAAGCAAGGAATTTTTCATAGTATTTCCTATAATATTTTTTCTTCTGCAAATAGTCTTATTTGTTTTATTTCGGCTACAATAAAAGCAGTTTTAATTTTTTTTTAAACCATTTCAAGGTCAATATTATTAGAACCCTTAAGCAATATTTGTTTCGATTGTCTACAGAACAAACCACTGTTATACAATGACTCTAATTACCCTAACTTGCCTAATTAACCTAGTTAAGCCTTTAAATGTCACTTTAAGCTGAATACTAGTATCTTGAAAAATATCTAGTCAAATATTATGTGCTGCCAAAGTAATGGCAAAGATCAAAGAAATCAATTATTAGAAATTAGTTATTAAAACTATTATGTTTAGAAATGTGTTGAACAAATCTTTACGTTAAACAGAAATTGGGAAAAAAAAAAAATTATTCAGGAGAGCTAATAATTCTGACTTCAACTGTTTATATTCATATACATATACAGTAATTTAGTCAACATTTGAAGTTAATCAAAAAAGGTTTTCGAAATTGTCCTAAGATTAATAAAATGATGTTGAATAGTTTTAGGATGACTTTGATCAAATGTTTTAATACAAATGTTGACTACTGTAGATATACAATTGTCAAATCTTTGATGTTTAAATTAAATTTGTTGAATATTTTATGCAAGTTATTTATCGTTGAGAGACAGATCCCAATTTATTATTGCTTATTTGATGTTTGGCTTAGGTTTGTTGAATAATTGTCTGTGGATTGTTCACTGTTAAGAGACAGATATTACAATTTATTTTTGAAGAAATGTCTGTATTTCTAAGATATTAATGTCTAATTTTTGATGTTTAAATTTAAAAAAGAATTATATATATATATATATATATATTTACAGTGCTCAGCATAATTGAGTACACCCGATTTTGAAAATGAATATTTTTATCCATTTCTGAGTGATTTATACAACAAAACAGATTTATTAAACAGATATATTTATTAAAATATTATTTTAGTCACCAAACATATTTAGAAATTGAAAGATAATACAATTAAATTCAAGCAAAATATATATATAAAAAAAAAAAATTACAACCTACAAAATATCAACAAAATTTTTTTTTAAATTTGCTTCTCTTGATTTTTCCTCTTTTTTAAATTTGTGTTTAATATTTTCCTATAACATATAAATTTGGGTGTACTAGCTTTTGGACCGTTATCGTAAGTTCTTTTGTTAGATAAGCTCCAGATTTGGCTTCAGTACTGACTAATCTAATGTATATGCACAAATATATTATTGTATAGCTTCTTATTAAAAATATGAATTTAAAAGATGAGGGGTGTACTTATATATGCTGAGCACTGTATGTATATAAAATATAAAATATTTTATATATAAAATAAATATAGTATTATATTTATATATGTATTTTTTTATGATTTATTATTATTATTTTTGCCTGTCGTTTAAATGAGATCTGTGGATGAATTAATTGTAAACTTCTAAAGACACCTGCTACAGCGAATTGTCACACTGATGAAGGCAGATGGTTGAAACATTTGTCCTTTCTTAATCTTCTGCTTTATTTTGAGTAAAAATGAATGAGTGTGGACCAGTTTTGCTCCACCAATAAAAGGAAATTGTAAAATACCATTCAAACCAATGTAATTCCCATAATAACCATTCAAATTATTATGGTTTCTGTAGTAGCAGGAATTCCAATGATACACTTTAAGGGCACTTTGCATACATGATCTTGTGTTCTCCTCTCAGGATGAGTTGACTCCTCTTCACTGTGCTGCCAGAAATGGCCATGTCAGAATCATCGAGATCCTTCTGGACCAAGGAGCCCCAATACAGGCCAAGACCAAAGTAGGCTCTGACCCAAACACGTAAACACAAAGAAACATTCACACTGAGACCTTCAACTTTAATACTGTTTGAGAGAAATGTGTAATGTGTGTGAAGTTCATTTGAGACATCACTAACTTTGGATATGATGAGTTTTATAGTGTGATTTAATTACATTTTTAAATATCTGTGATTTGGTTCATTTAGGTCAATTTAATTAACAATTATTTAAGAACTTATTTGATCACATTTGACTTTTACAGAATTATTATATTTGTTATCTGCCTTTGTATTGTGGTTGCAATGAGTCACAAGATTCCTGATTTTGGATGTTATTATGGTTTTGTTATCATTTTAATGCAATAAACCAAAAAAAAAGAGCCTTAGGAGTGTTATTTTTTTTTTAAATGATGATTTTACGGTTGTAGTTTAGCATGTTGGTGTGCACACTCATATTGGAGCACTTTGTTTAGTCACAAGGTGTTAAACATTGGCTATAAGTGCGAGCAAATATCTTTCTGGTGTGCACAGACCTTAAAGGCTGCGATTACTTTTAGTTCTTATGCTCTTTCTTGAACTATTCATGTTCACTTAAGGCATAACGACTCTCTTATTGTAAATATTCACCAAGATGGCTGTTCGTCTGTCATGTCCAAAATATGAAAAATGAGATAATGCAAATCTGTATTCACACATTCTCTGTGACACATGCACAGAAAGCAGCTTGTTAGTACTACATTAAGTTCTCCGTTTAACCCAAAAGACATGTCAAATAAAATTTTTAATTTTACAGTATTTGAGATTATCAGTTCAAACTTACACTTAATGAGTAAGCAATATTCAATTAGTTAACATATATGACAACAAACATATATATTTTTGTTGAATATAAATATATAAACCTCATTATAGTGTGTTTTAACCTTCAATGATCTAAATATATGTAAATTTTAAAGGCAGTTCAAATTTAGCCAATAACCTTACTTTAAATATCAGAAAAGCTAAGCTAAAGAAATGTAAATGAAAAATCGGCATTGGACAAAACCCTGCTTGATGTGATTTTTTTTTTTTTAAAGCAAATGTCATTGGCAGCTCTAAATGTCCTCATATGTTCACTGCACAGAATGGCCTGTCGCCAATCCACATGGCAGCCCAGGGCGATCACTTGGACTGTATCCGACAGCTCTTACAGTACAACGCAGAGATCGATGACATCACTCTGGACCACCTGACACCTCTGCATGTGGCGGCTCACTGTGGGCATCACCGCGTGGCCAAGGTGCTTCTGGATAAAGGAGCCAAACCAAACACCCGGGCTCTGGTTAGTGCACTTCCACAAAGCACACACACGACACAATTAATGCATCTGATAATATTTACCCTGGTGTTCTTACAGTTGCACTTACAGTCTAATGTATTAGTCTTCTTGCGAAATTTTAATTCTAATTTTTATTTTTTATTTTAAACATATTTTCCAAGTGCTGTTTAGCGGAGATAATATTTTAAAAATATAATATTTTTATTAATAATATTTTAATAGCTCATTTTAATAACTAATTCATCTTAAAGTTCAATTTAGGTTAATTAGATTACCTAGGCGGGTTTGTTTAATTAAACAAGTTATTAGATAACAGTTCTTTAGACAATTTAAAATACATATATTTCTAATAATGTTGATCTTAAAATTGTTTTAAAACTGATTTTATTCCAGTCAAACTAAAAGAAAGAAGACTTTTCCCTGAAGAAAAAAATGATAGGAAATACTGTGAACATTTCCTTGCCCTGTTAAACATCACTTGGGGAAATATTCAACACAGGCTCATTGTGATTACATACCCCTGTAAACATTTCTGGAGAGCGTGAATTATATAGCCAGAGGAACATATGGCTGCATTTCGTCTTTAATACAAACGTTACGCAGCTGTTTGACGCTTTTTCTGGATTGCTTTTGAAAACACTGTCGGTTGGGTTTAGGGAAGAGGGGGGTGGGGGGTGGGGGTATCGGTCAGTCAGTCAGTCGACAGCAGCCTCTGGTGGATTTACGTGAGAACAGCAGGCGCGAATGGCACTCACCAGAGAAATTTGAGATGAGAAAAAGCGTACACAGTGGCTTCTGGTGGATTCGCGAAAACAAAAACTGCAACAAAACTTACCTCCTGGGACATATTTTGCGCTCTCTAGAAATGTATATAGGGGTACATAATCACAATGAGCCTGGGTTGGAAATATATATGAAAAAAAGTATAAACTTTTTGCAGGAGGGCTAATAATGTTGACTTTAACTGTACATGTAAATATTTGCCCACTCATGATGTGCCTAGAATGGATTCACGCCGCTCCACATTGCCTGTAAGAAGAACCACATGCGTGTGATGGACCTGTTATTAAAGCATTCTGCATCCCTGGAAGCTGTAACCGAGGTGGGCAACACAATATTATTAATATAAATATCACAACATTCATTCAACAAAATACAGTTTTGTAGTGACGTATTCCGAGGTCTTACCTGAGTCATTGTTTGGTGTCCAACAGTCAGGTTTGACCCCGCTGCATGTGTCCTCCTTCATGGGTCATCTGAATATAGTCAAGATACTGATGCAAAAAGGAGCTTCGCCAAATGCCTCAAATGTGGTGAGTTCAATATATCAGCACTCAGCAGTTCAAGCTACACGCTGAAGTATGGCAAATTGAGGAGCATGGAAATACACCTTTTGAACACAGTGTTTTGCTAGTGCTGGTGCAGGTATCATTTTCACATCTTGCACCATGTTGTTTAGACAGCAGATGTATTTGCGCTCATTTGTGCGCCCATGGGTGTGCTGGTCTGTGTATCACGTACTGTACCCTGGTGACAAGCGGGACTGAGCCAGGGCAAACACAGTGATAATGTCTGCTTGTCTCCTCCAAAAACAGCTTCTGCAGACATCGCGTTATGTTCTAAACGTTTATAATATTTTTGCGGCAGATAAACGCGTGTCGCTTTCTGTATGTCCAAAACCAAAAGAGTCAGCAAAAGCAGAATGACTGCGATGTGCGGACGTCTCTTCATTTTGGCGTTTTACTTTCATGACTGTCACCTAACAACAGTCGTACACAAAACAGCAGCTCGATGACGCAAGCGTACCGGGGTTCAGAAGGAAAAAAGACAGTGTGAACACAAACCAACCGAGAAGGTGGCAAGGGGGGACAATCGAAGTTGGGTATGGTCCAGGCAATTGAACCAAGTGTGAAAGCACCCTTAGTTATTTAAAGAGCGCGTTAGTGACAGGTGGGTCCACAATGTGAGTGCACATTGCTTATTACACAAACAGGGATGTGCAGCAGCAGACAAATATTTTTAAATAGAAAAAGTTTTAAAGGGGACCTATTCTGCCCCTTTTTACAAGGTGTAAAATAAGTTTCTGATGTCCCCAGAGTGTGTTTGTGAAGTTTCAGCTTAAAATACCACACAAATAATGTTTTATAACTCTCTGAAACTGACCCTTTTTAGGCTTTGATCCTAATTTTGTCGTTTTGGTGACTGTCGCTTTAAATTCAAATGAGATTGTGCTCTTTTCAAAAGAGGGCGGAGCTACAATTGCCGATGGTCACTAGTGGGCGGGGCTTTCCCCCTCTGATGACACGTACAAAGGGAGAATGTCAATCAAAGTGTTTCTGCAGACTGTTTTTATCAAGTGTGATTATAAAAAATAAAATTAATACATTTTTACCATTAGGAGCTGGTTATATTCACAGACTGTTGCTATACAATTGTGTTTAAACCCCTTATAAAAGTGATTTTTTTTTATATTAGGTCTCCTTTAAAATGTGAAAGACTATTATTGTCTACATAAATATAAAAAACACTTAAATCTTCAGTTCAAGAAGCTTTGGTGAATTTTGCTCATTCTGTAGATGATCTGCTGGCAACCACAACTCGCTCCTAAAGGGAATGGGAGATGAGACTCTGATTGGGTTAATGCACATTAGTCCCAAAACACACCCATAACTCATTAAGAGAATAAGAACAACCCTTTTTAGACTATGCGCTGGGTGCACCGACAGTTTTTCCCATCCTTAAAATAGCAAAAGTAAATTGAGACACGGCATAAGTGGACCTGCGCCATGCCCTTTAGACCATGTGCTTAGATCGTTCAAATACAGTCCTCGATGTGAAGATGTGTTTTTGCTGTGATCTTCTGTGATCATTTATCTGCATGTTTGTGTGTTTGTAGAAAGTGGAAACCCCTCTGCATATGGCATCTCGAGCTGGACACTGTGAAGTTGCTGAATTCCTATTGCAAAATGCAGCTCCAGTTGATGCCAAAGCCAAGGTATAATACATTAGTCACACTTTATTTGAAGGCACAATTAAGGTGAGGTATTAGGTTATTAAATTATTAGTATTAATATGTATATTTTATAAATTTCTAAACATAATAGTTTTAATAACTCATTTCTAATAACTGATTTCTGTTATCTTTGGCATGATGACAGTACATAATATTTGATTAGATATATTTCAAGATACTAGTATTCAGCTTAAAGTGACATTTAAAGGCTTAACTAGGTTAATTAGGATAATAAGGCAAGTTATTGCATAACATTGGTTTGCTCTGTAGACAATCGAAAACAAATATTGCTTAAGGGGGCGAATAATATTGACCTTAAAATGGTTTGAAAATTTTTTTAAACTGCTTTTATTCTAGCCAAAATAAAACAAATAAGACTTTCTCCAGAAGAAAAAATATAATCGGAAATACTGTGAAAATGTCCGTGCTTCATTAAATCTCACGTGAAAAATATTTGAAAAAAAAAAAAATAAAATAAATAAATTTTATATATATATATATATATATATATTTCACTGGGCTAATCATTTTGCCCTCAACTGTATATACATAAACACTTTTTTTTTAATGACTGATCTCAACCTTCACCTCCGGTATCAGGATGACCAGACGCCGCTACACTGTGCCTCCCGTATGGGCCACAATGAGATGGTGAAGCTGCTGCTGGAGCACAAGGCCAACTCAAACTCCACCACCACAGCAGGACACACACCGCTGCACATCGCGGCCCGTGAGGGACACACACAAACTGCCAGCATCCTCCTGGACATGAACGCCCAGCTCACCAAAATGACCAAGGTACATATGCTTGTAATAAATAATTCAATATATTGTGATAATGAACGTACAAAATGGATGTATACACTCGCCGGCCACTATATTAGGTACACCTGTCCAACTGCTCGTTAACGTAAATTTCTAATCAGCCAATCACATGGCAGCAACTCAATGCATTTAGGCATGTAGACATGGTCAAGACGATCTGCTGCAGTTCAAACCGAGCATCAGAATGGGGAAGAAAGGTGATTTAAGTGACTTTGAACATGGCATGGTTGTTGCTGCCAGACGGGCTGGTCTGAGTATTTCAGAAACTGCTGATCTACTGGGATTTTCACGCACAACCATCTCTAGGGTTTACAGAGAATGGTCTGAAAAAGAGAAAATATCCAGTGAGCGGCAGTTCTGTGGGCACAAATGCCTTGTTGATGCCAGAGGTCAGAGGAGAACGGCCAGACTGGTTCCAGCTGATAGAAAGGCAACAGTAACTCAAATAAGCACTCGTTACAACCGAGGTCTGCAGAAGAGCATCTCTGAACGCACAACACGTCCAACCTTGAAGCGGATGGGCTACAGCAGCAGTAGACCACACCGGGTGCCATTCCTGTCAGCTAAGAACAGGAAACTGAGGCTACAATTCACACAGGCTCACCAAAATTGGACAACAGAAGATTGGAGAAACGTTGCCTGGTCTGATGAGTCTCGATTTCTGCTGCGACATTCGGATGGTAGGGTCAGAATTTGGAGTCAACAACATGAAAGCATGGATCCATCCTGCCTTGTATCAACGGTTCAGGCTGGTGGTGGTGGTGTAATGGTGTGGGGGATATTTTCTTAGCACACTTTGGGCCCATTAGTACCAACTGAGCATCGTGTCAACACCTGAGTATTGTTGCTGACCATGTCCATCCCTTTATGACCACAGTGTACCCATCTTCTGATGGCTACTTCCAGCAGGATAACGCGGCAAAATATTATACATGTATACATATACGATACATATACATAACAATATTAAATTAACCACAACAAAAAAAATAATAAAATAAAAGGTTGCCAAACATATTCTCTGAATGATGCATCACTCCATAAGCATATAAATGTTTGTAATCAGAAGATCATTGGATTCAACAAAAAAAAATCAAGGCAGAATTTTTGTACCAGTATTTTTAGTTATTTTGCCTATTAAAGTAACCTTTTTTGCAGCTTAGGTCAATATAATGATGATAATACCATATGTCATAATAAAAGCTTGAGCAAATAATCACAACTAGAAAAATTGACTAGTGTATTACAGTAGTTCTGCTTGTGTACTGAAAATTTCTCTCTCTTTCTCTTTGGTGTCCTGCAGAAAGGCTTCACTCCTCTTCATGTTGCAGCCAAATATGGAAAGGTGGATGTGGCAGTTCTTCTTCTGGAGAGAGCAGCAAACCCAAACGCTGCCGGAAAAGTATGATTCAGATTTAATAACGAGTGGGAACTGAATGCAATGATTTAGACACTTCAGTGCATGTTTTTATTTTAGCTTAGCTTAAGTTTGGTTTCTGAATTTGTCACCCACTTACAGCAAGCACAACTTAAGTACATCTTTATAGTTGAAGACATAAATATCATAAAGTGCACTGTAAAAAGCAATTAGTTGACTTTACTTAATAAAAAGAGAGTAAACTATGTGCATAATTCTAAAAGTTTTATTATTCAGAAGTATTGTGTTTTCATCTGTGCTGTATTATTGTTGGCAGTGATTTAGGATGAATTCTCCTCTGCAGGTTGGACTCACGCCGCTGCATGTGGCCGTCCATCATAACAATCTAGATGTGGTCAATCTTTTACTCAGCAAAGGAGGATCACCACACAGCGCTGCTCGGGTATGACACTGTTATCACCCTGATTCACTCAATCACTCTCATTCAGCTTATTGCCACAGTGGAACGGACCGCCAATTACTCTTGCAATTGTTTTAGGAAATATGGGAAACACCCATACACACCCTATTCACACACTACGGCCAATTTAGTTAATCCAGTTCAACTATATAATTCATTCATTCATTAATTTTCTTTTCGGCTTAGTTCCTGAATTATCAGGGGTTGCCACAGTTGATTGAACCACCAATCAATTTTACATAGTACGGCAAAGTTCCCTGATTATATCACCAGAATGCAGTATAGTAGGAGTATATAGGAGTATAGTTCCTAGCCATATCAGCCTAGAAAAAAGCAACTTTTCATTTTTCAAGCTTTAAATAGAAAAAAAAAAATTACGTTTTTGAGTGTGATGCTAATGGTCTAATCCGATTCAATGATCTATGCTAAGCTAAGCTAAAACTGCTCCCGCCAGACCCGGAGATCGGCTGAATGGATTCAAAAAGGGTAAATCTTACCTATTTATCTCTAGGGGAGCTGTAAAATTAGCCTATTTTCCAAAAAAGAGTGGATAACACTTCACAAAACTACACACTATGAATCATTTATTATGCATTGCCACATTCATTA
>CAIGQV010018170.1:3515238-3534251 GCA_903798115.1 Danio jaintianensis
CATGAATAACTCTTCTTTTCTTCTTCTTCTCTTCCTTTTCTCTTGTCATCCTCCCTGCGGCAGGCGAGGAGCTGCTGGGAAACGAGGGAGCCAGGTATTTGATGAAGATGGAGGACGTAAAGGACCATGATGAGGATTTCCTTTCCCCCAAGAAAGTTCTAGAGTACGAGGGAGAGTTGGAGTAAACACTGAAGATGATTCGGATATTTACAGTAACAAACAACAGACAAATGGTTAAAGTAGACGGCAGCTAAATTCAGAATCATGTCTGAATGTGTAAAATATAAGAGCTGAAACCGAGGAAAGGAAACTCAGTTATGATGGGAGACCATATAATGAAAAATACTATAGTCGTTTATTGTACATACTAGTGTTTTTGAACCATGGTATAGATATTTATTTAGTTTTTATTTAATCTGTTGATAATTCAATTAATTTGTTTCACTGTATTGACATTACTTGCATTGTCCATTACGTGAATAATGAACAAGCTACTATATGATATATAAAAATAAATCAAGAACAGATCTGTAATGTAAATACATGTGTACTTTATACAAAAACTAACTAAATAAATAAATATTTAAGACATTGTTTAAAATAATAATAATAATAATACTAATAAAATAATAGTGATAATAATAATAATAATAAAAAATGTTATACTATTATTTTTTATGTATTTATTATTATTATTTATTATTATTATTACATGTGTTGTATTAATATTAAATATGATCTGTAAAATAATTATGTAGATGTGCAAGTAGATGTGTACTTTATAAAAAAACTAACAAAATAAATAAATATTTAAGACATTGTTTAAAATAATAATAATAAAAAATAATAAAAAAAATTATACTATTATTTTTTATGTATTTATTATTATTATTATTTATTATTATCATTATTACATGTATTGTATTAATATTAAATATGATCTGTAAAATAATTATGTAGATGTAGTGCAAGTAGATGTGTACTTTATAAAAAAACTAACTAAATAAATATTTAAGACAATCTTTAAAATAATAATAATGATAGTAATGATGATAATAATAAATAATTATAGTTATTCATACTATTATTTTCTAATGTACTTATTATTATTTTTATATTTTTTATAGTATTATTTAATATTTGTAAAACAATTATGCAAACAAGTAGATGTGTATTTTATACAAAAAATAAATAAAGATTTTGTTTGTTTAAAATCATAATAATAATAAAAACTATAATGATGATAATGATAATAATAATAATAATAATATAATAAATAGTTAAATTTTTAAATACTTAAATAATAAATAATAAAATACTTTATAATAAATAAATAAATCATTATTTTCTAATATATTTATTTATTATTATTATATTATTACATGTATTATATTATTTTGAAATATGATCTGTAAAATTATGTAAACAAGTAGATGTGAACATTAAACAAACTTACTAAATAAATATTTAAGACAATGTTTAAAATAATAATAATAATAGTAATAATTATAATAATGATAATAATTTATGATGATAATAATAATAATTATAATTATTAATACTATTATTTTCTAATGTATTTATTACTATTATATTTACTATTGGGGCGACGCGGTGGCGCAGTGGGTAGCACGTTCGCCTCACAGCAAGAAGGTCGCTGGTTCGAGCCTCGGCTGGGTCAGTTGGCGTTTCTGTGTGGAGTTTGCATGTTCTCCCCATGTTCGCGTGGGTTTCCTCCGGGTGCTCCGGTTTCCCCCACAAGTCCAAAGACATGCGCTCTAGGTGAATTGGGTAAGCTAAAATTGTCCGTAGTGTATGAGTGTGTATGGATGTTTCCCAGAGATGGGTTGCAGCTGGAAGGGCATCCGCTGCGTAGAACATATGCTGGATAAGTTGGCGGTTCATCCCGCTGTGGCGACCCCAGATTAATAAAGGGACTAAGCCGAAAAGAAAATGAATGAATGAATGAATGAATATTTACTATTTTACTAACTATTATTATTATTATTATTATAAATAATTATCATAATAAAAACATTAGAACATTATTAATAGTATTAATAATAAATGAATTCAAGGTTATTCTATAGTCATCATGGTAACACAACAACAATAATACACAAATGACCCAATACTGTAGTTTTCCACAACTATAGAGTATACTACACTGCAATACACCTGTAGTAAAAACTAAAGTATACTACTGTATTTATTACAGTTTATCAATTCACTATTGTAAGTACTACAGTATACAGTGAAATATAATTTACTATTGTATGGTTCAAAAACACTATAGTATTTACTGTAAATTACTACAGTGTTTTTTCATGTCACTTTCTGATTTTTTTGTATCAGGCTTATTTTTCTGACTTGTTTTTTAGGAATCATTCTCCTGCTATCCCAAGGATCCCGTGTGTGTCTCCTGAGACTGTCATGCTGAAAGAACATGAGATGGAGCAGGTAATTTTTATTTTTAAATATATTTGTTTATTTTAGTTTATTTTAGGCTAAAAGAGTACTGTAGGTCTCGCTTTATCTTGTGGCGGGCTCTGAAACATTTGGATTTGGGCCGGCAGCTAGCTCTCTGCAACTTTCACATGGTCGCCCACTGAAGCTAAGCAGGGCTGTGCCTGGTCAGGTTGCTTCCAGAAGTGATATTAGTGAGACCAGCAGGGGGCGCTCAACCTGTGGTCTGTGTGGGTCCTAACGCCCCAGTATATTGATGAGGACTCTATACTGCTCAGTGAGTGCCGTCTTTCGGATGAGACATTAAACCGAGGTCCTGACTCTCTGTGGTTGTTAAAAATCCCAGGATGTCCTTCCAAAAAGTGTAGGGGTTTAACCCCGGCATCCTGGCCAAATCTGCCCACTATATATATATATATATATATTAAAGTCAACATGAACCAGAAGGCATTTCATTCATAAAAATGGGGAAAAGGGTTTGTTAATTGTTATTAATATTATTATTATTAATGGTAATCGTAATAAAAGCAATAATGACTGAAGTAATAATTTCATTTGAAACTACATACAATAAGTAATGAATAAATATTTAATAAATAAATATTTAACAATTAAAAATTTTTTTTAAATGCCGCCTTGATAACTTTTGACCGGTAGTGTATGTAATCTGACAATTTAACTGAAATAAAACAGGAAGTGCATTTTCAGATTAGAAGGGCAAACCTTTTTTTTCTTAATAAGATGCACAGATGAATTGTTCACCACAAAACTAGCAATGTGAGCTAACAAAATCAATATGGTTAGTTTTGATTTCTTGGGGACTTTAATGTCATTATCTCCATGTGTTCATGTACAGCAGCACACTCCACTTCCTTTGCCCAAAGAGTACGACGAGGATTCTCTGATTCCCAGCAGTCCTGCAACAGAGACTTCAGACAACGTCAGTCCGGTCGCCAGTCCCATCCACACTGGGTGAGCCTCCTGACCATACCTGTGTATCTCTTGACATTTTTAGATTAATTAAAAGGTATATTTATTACTCACCCTCATTCCGTTCCAGTCCCCTGAGACCTTAATTTGAGACAAATAACATTATTTTAGCTCCCTCATCCTCCATAGACATTAAGGTTCCCGACGCATAAAAAAACAAAGGGACATTTAAAGGCTTAACTAGGGTAATTGGGCAAGTTAGGGTAATTAGGCGAGTCATTGTATACCGGTGGTTTGTTCTGCAGACAACTGAAAAAAATATAGCTTAAGGGGGCTAATAATATTGACCTTAAAATGGTTTAAAAAGTTAAAAACTGCTTTTATTCTAGCCGAAATAAAACAAATAAGACTTTCTCTAGAAGAAAAAGTATTATAGGAAATACTGTGAAAAATTCCTTGCTCTGTTAAACATCATTTGGGAAATATTTAAAAAGATAAAAGAAATCACAGGAGGATGAATCATTTTGGTTTCCACTGTACAAAAACCACTGTCATTTTTGACTATTTTAAATTTTGTGATTTAAATTTTGTTAAATTAAAACCCCGACATCTATAATACACAATTTTTCCTAAATGTGTGTCTATTTTTTTCTAATATTGCCATTTTAGCAGTGAACAACCACACTGTGAACACACTCCCAGGTGTGTGTTCACAGTGTGTGTGTTCACTGCTGTGTGTGTGCGCACTTGGATGGATTAAATGCAGAGCACAAATTCCTAGTATACTATATATATGCATATATGGGTCACCACTTGGCCACGTCATGACTTTCACTTTCACTTAACCTGCAAATTGAAGTTCTAACTAGATTAATTGGGTAAGTTAGGTTAATTAGGCAAATAATATTGACCTTAGCAATTAAAAATGTTTTCAATCTCAGATTTGACCTAAAATATCTTAATTTGTATTCTGAAAATTAATGTATTAATTAATTAATTAATTTGTATTCTGGATATGATAAGTTCTCAGGGGATTATAACGACATGACGGTGAGTAATTAATAACATAATTTACATTTTTGTGTGAACTAACCCTTTAAATGCTTGAAATGCATATTCTGTGGATGTTTTAAAGGGAACCTTTTATGCAAAACTCACTTTCATAAGGGGTTTAAACACAGTCAACAGTGTGTGAATATAGCCAGCCGCTAATGGTAAAAATTAATTAACTCTATTTTTTATAATGCCATTTCATAAAAACCGTCTGCAGAAACACTTTGATTGACATTCTGCATTTGTATGTGTCATCAGAGGGGAAAGCCCCGCCCACTAGTGACCATCTTTCCCTTACTAGCATAGGACGTTAGTCTTGTTTTTGAATCTGCCACTATGCTGACACATAGGCATTAGTAGCTCCGCCCTCTTTTGAAAAGAGCACATTTGAATTTAAAGCGACAGTCACCAAAACGCCACAATTAGAATCAAAGACTATAAGAGGCAGAGTTATAAAACATTATCTGTGTGGTATTTTGAGCTGACACTTCTCTCTAGGGACATCAAAGATTTATTTTGCATCTTGTAAAAAGGGTCCTCTTTAACATCTTGATGGTTGTGCAGTTTCCTGGTGAGTTTCATGGTGGATGCTCGCGGCGGCTCAATGCGCGGCAGCAGACACAACGGCCTACGCGTCATCATTCCTCCTCGAACCTGCGCAGCTCCCACACGCATCACCTGCCGGCTGGTGAAGCCCCAGAAGCTGCCCACACCGCCGCCACTAGTGGAGGGAGAGGGTCTCGCAAGCCGCATCATCTCCCTCGGACCCGCCAGCATGCAGTTCTTAGGGTGAGCAAAACACTCATCACAAATGACGCCCAAAACGAACCCCAAAAAAACAGCAGTCTGATTGCATGGTAGAATTAAGGACGTTGAGATGGCCAGAAATGTCCACAGCGGCCTCTGGTTGTTTTACGAGAAATGGCACGTATGAGAAAACGTGCCCCCAGTAACATATTTGAGATTGTCAAAAATGTACACGGCACCCTCTAGTGGATTTGTAAAAAAAAAAAAAAAAGCAAGAACATGTAGTCCAGGGTACGTATTTCTCGGTTCTCAGAAATGTAGCCCTGGGCACATTTTCCCAATCAGCCTGGGTTGTATACAAGTATGAGTGTGTGTGTGTGTGTGTGTGTGTGCGTGCGCGCGTGCGTGCGTGCGTGCGTGCGTGCGTGTGTGTGTGTGTGTGTGTTTGTGTGTTCCCGTTTGGTTAGCAAACGTGAGCAAATGCCCTATCTTTCATCTCTGGAAATGAAATAATATCTAGGGCTCGTTGAATGTGTTGAAGTTCTGAACTTTAGTGTTTGAATTTGACGAAGGAGACATGAATGGGGAATTATGCACTGAATTTTTGGCTGCTTAAAATTAGTTTTTTGGAATTTTTGTCATTTTTTCATCTTCTTTTTGTCCTTTTTTCGCATTTTCAGTTTTTGGCCAAGTGCATTCAGAATTTAAGTGTTAGTTTTCGGTACTCACCACAAATGACGCCCAAAACGAAACCCCAAAAAACAGCAGTCTGATTGCATGGTTGAATTAAGGACGTTGAGATGGCCAGAAATGTCCACAGCGTCCTCTGGTTGCTTTACGAGAAATGGCACGTATGAGAAAACTTGCCCCAGGAGCCCTCTAGTGGATTTGTGAAAACAAAAACAACTGCAAGAAGACGTAGCCCAAAGTACGTATTTCTAGGTTCTCAGAACTGTACCTCTGGGCACATTTTCCCAATCAGCCTGGGCCAAGTGCATTCAGAATTTTAGTTTTCAGCACAGACTTTAGATTTCGGTGCATTCCTAATTTTTTCCATTTATTGAAGCAAACTAACACTTGAACCCTTCTTTCTGGTGAAGGCCTGTGATTGTGGAGATTCCTCATTTTGCGGCTCTCGGTCGGGGAGATCGGGAACTCGTGGTCTTGAGGAGTGAGAACGGATCCGTCTGGAAGGAGCATCGTAACCGATACGGGGATGAAGTGCTGGAGACCATCCTCAATGGCATGGATGAAGGTGTGCTGTATTCAGATATTTAAAAATAATGAAATAATTACAAATATAAATTTTTCTATACATTATAATGGGTTTGGTGGGTGTCTTAAATTTCCGTACATAAAATATAATGTACAGTTGAAGTCAGAATTATCAGCCCTCCTGAATTATTAGCCCCCCTGTATATTTTTTCCTAATTTCTATTCAATGGAAAGAAGATTTTTCTACACATTTCTAAGCATAATAGTTTTAATAACATATTTTTAATAACTGATTTCTTTTATCTTTGCCATGATGACAGCACATAATATTTGACTAGATATTCTTCAAGATACTAGTATTCAGCTTAAAGTGACATTTAAAGGCTTAACTAGGTTAATTAAGCAAGTCATTGTATAATGCTGGTTTGTTCTGTAGACAATCGCAAATAAAAATATTGCTTAAGGGGGCTAATAATATTGACCTCAAAATGGTTTTTAAAACATTAAAAACTGCTTTTATTCTATCCGAAATAAAACAAATAAGACTTTCTCCAGAAGAAAAAATATTATAGGAAATACTGTGAAAAATGTGTTGCTCTGTTAAGCATAATTTGGGAAATATGTGAAAAAGAAAAGGGAATGCTAATAATTTTGACTTCAACTGAATGTGTTTAAGCATCTGCTAAATGAACACATGTAAATGAATAAATGTAGAGTATTGCGTACAGCCAGTGTAGCTTTCATTGTTCACCGCTTGTGTTTTCTCTTCAGATCTGGAGAGTCAGGAGGAGCTCGGGAAGAAACGCATCAGACGGATCATCTCCACCGACTTCCCGCTCTACTTTGCGGTGGTATCTCGCATCCAACAGGAGAATGATCTGATTGGCCCAGAAGGAGGTTTTCTGACCAGTAAACTGGTGCCGATGGTCCAGGCCACTTTTCCAGAGACGGCCGTCACCAAACGTGTGCGTCTGGGACTGCAGGTGAGATGGGAGGATGATGAGGAGGAAGAGCATGGCATGGAAAACGGAGGAAGCTTTTCTCCTGTCTATTACCATAATGACAGCTTTTAGGGTTTTTTTGTGTGAGTGTGTACTTGTTCATGTGGTTTACGAGGACACAGAATTACATACAGTTGAAGTCAGAATTATTCGCCCTCCTGTGATTTTTTTTTTTGCTTTTATAAATATTTCCCAAACGATGTTTAACAGAGCAAGGAATTTTTCACAGTATTTCCTATAATATTTTTTCTTCTGGAGAAAGTCTTATTTGTTTTATTTGGGCAAGAATTAAACAGTTTTTTATTTTTTTTAAAAACATTTTAAGGTCAATATTATTAAGCAATATTTTTTTTCAGGAGGAAGGCTAATAATTCAGGAGGGCTAATAATTCTGACTTCAACATATTTGTAGTCTATAAAGCTGTTTTATGAGGACATGACTTTTGTCCTCGTAATTCAAAATGCTTAAAAATCATACTTAACGGGGTCTTTTCACATTTACAATTTGCCACAGGTTTCCTGTGATGGTTGGGTTTAGGGCTAGGGCCATATAATACGTGATTTTTACAGTATAAAATACATTATGATCCTTGTAAACGATATATACAAGCAACACAGGCTCAGTGGGAAAATTTGCCAAGGGTTACATTTTTGAGATCTGAGAAACATGTGCTTGTGGGTACATATGGCTGCAATTTTTGTGTAAAACAAACACTACGGGGCGGTACTTACATCCCTATGGATGGCTTTTTCATTGTGACTGGTTTGCTCGGTAGCTCACCACAAATGGTGTCCAAAACAAAACCCAAAAAACCACCCAGCGGTCTTAATGGTAGAATTAAGGACATTAAGATGGCCAGAAATGTCCACAGCGACCTCTGGTGGATTTACAAGAAATTGCACGTATGAGAAAACCTCCCTTGGTAACGTATTTGAGATTGTCAAAAATGTACACGGCGCGTGGATTTGTGAAAACAAAAAAACTGCAAAAAGACGTAGCCCAAAGTACGTATTTCTCGGTTCTCAAAAATGTAGCCCTGGGCACATTTTCCCAATGAGCCTGGGTTGTATACAAGTGTGTGAGTGTTCCCGTTTGGTCATCAAACATGAGCAAACGTCTCATCTTTCATCTCTCGAAATGAAATAATGTCTTGGGCTCGTTGAATGTGAATGAATGTCATTTTGCAAGTTGCTCAGTGTTTGAGTTTGACGAAGGAGAAACGAATGGGGAATTATGGAATAATATGGCATGGTGTGTTTTTGTTTTATGCTTTAATTAAAAAAAAAAAATTATTACAGATCAAAATATACAGATATATGTTCAGAGATAAGATGATAATGGATGGATTGTTTACTGCGGCAGGTTTTGTTTGAGGAATTTGTATGTTGATGAGGGTAAAAGGTGATCTGTTTTGATGAGGACCATATTTCTGTATTATTGAGAATTCTTTAAGCACCTTATATAAAACTTTCTTAGAGCTACTGTACAAGCATTTTCAAATTATGTATGTAGTTGTATTAGAACTTTATTAGCTACACAAAATATATATATATATATATATATATATATATATATATATATATATATATATATATACATTTAAACGCAATTTTATATTTTACATTTCAGAAGCTAGAAATGTTTGTTCAGGACTCATGCATGTATTTTATTTTTTGCTCTGCAAGTGTAACAACCAGCTCATACCAAAGCTGATTCTGACATGTTTAACCCATTATTTGTTTAATCATTTCTATCATTTGTTGTATTACTGTTTTTTTTTTTTCTATTTTGCTTGTTTTTTTGTTTCTGCGTTGTGAGCAGTGACCTAATAATCATCTAAACGTATACTGACAAATCTGATCAGTTTTCATTGTGCTGTATTATAAACAATGCATTTGTTTGGAAGCCGGAAAGGTGTGTTAAAGTGGTGCAAAATGCAGATTTTGCCACAATAACACACAGAATTGTTTTTCACACTTTCACTCAGCTTATAAAAAAGGTTTTTTCTTATTATTCCTGAAATATTTACCACATACCTTTCAGGAAACAGACCAACATTGAGCTAGAGATTTGAAACTGCATTAAAAATACTCTCTAAACTAATATGCAACACATTTTATTTAGAGTATATTTCATTAAAATGTGAGAATTTGGCAAGGATTTGAATATGTTGAATCTGCTGAATCATATTTAACACTTTAATCAGCAATAAAGCGCATCTTAATTGACAATTCATTGTAAATAAATACCATACAGATTATAATAAACCGCACGCTCAAAGATCTTTAAAAGCTTTACAACTATACAGGGTCAAATTGTTGCGTTTGTGTCTTTATTTTTGGTTCAATATTTGTAACACTTTTTCCTTTAATAAATAAGACTGTTTTACAAGCTAAATGTGGTGTCTTGGATTGCATTTGCACTAGTTAGAGAGTACATTAGGATATTTTGCTGTCTTATCTTTTCCATGATTTCGTTCATAAATATGAACACATGTCCCATATTTCCATCCATTCATTTCTGTATGTACAGTGGTGGTCCAAATTATTAGAACACATTCATTTTTTTAAGAGGTTTCAATTGTTGAATTGTCCTTCACTATACCCTATACAACGAATTAAATATCTACAGTCATCATTATGCTGTGTTAAGCTTACAATAGACTAGGGCTGCACAATATTGGAAAAAATTGACATATTTTGTTTTTCTGCGATTATACATTGCGATATGAATATAATTTGACAAAAGATGACCTAAATAATTTTACTTGTAAAGAATTCATACAGTACATCTGCATAAAACAACCAATTTGCAAGCATAGATTAATATAATAGACCAAAGATTAAAAAAATAATGTAGTATTTTATGGTTTTCTGTGGAGTCTGAGAACATAAATTCAACATTAATCAAATAACATTGTACTGTCTTCATTGTATAAATAATTAAATACAATTTATTCTTTGTTAAATCTCTAAACTTTAGAATTTCTTGGTTTAAATTCACTTGATATCTTAAAACACATCCTTAAAACACATGACAAACAAATGAAAATCTTTCACTTTATTAGGGTTCAAATTTGCGATGACTCCACAAATCATGTTCTGAAGTGTGGTTCCTGGTCATTGTGATCACAACTCAACATTGCAGATACTGCAATGTGACTATTGCAGATGCACACATTGCGATACCAATGCTAAAATGATATATTGCGCAGCCCTAGAACAGACTGTTAAAAAGCGATTACTTAAAGTGAGCAAACCCATTGGCTTAAAAATGACAAGTTTATTTTACTTAAAAAAAATTAAGTATTTCTGTTGTGACTCAGTTAAGTTCACAACTTAATTTTTATAATTATGCTCATTGTTAATTTCTTTTATAATTTGAAGGTATTAATTTTACTCACTTTTTGTAAAGCCACCATAAGCACACTGTAAAATTGTAAGGCAACTTGTTGCAGAGCTTTTTGAGTTGAGTTGACCCAACTTAATTCGAGTCAAATGCAATACTTGGGTTAAAGTTGAGTCAACTCAACTTTACCATTTTACCAACTTTACAATTTTAAGTCAACTTTTCTTACAGTGCAGATTTACATGTAATTTTCCTTACAAAATAAAAACATACAACCTCTGTTTCACTTTCAGTTTCACACAACCATGTTCCTTCTCAGAAGAAGCCAAATTACTTTTAACAAACCATTAACTAAGACTTTTAGCTCAATAAACTACTAATTGTCTGTTTATTAATAGTTAGTAAGGTAGTAGTTGGGTTTAGGAATTAGGGATGTAGAATAAGATCATACTTTATAGCTACTAATCAACAGTTAATATCTTAATAATAGGCAGGTAATAAGCCAGTAGTTAATAGCATGAATTATGACTTAAACTAAAGTTTTACTGATATGTGCTCAGAGCAACAATCTGCATGTTTCATAAACATTGTGAAATTAAATCATGTTTTGGAGGCAAAAAAAAAAAGCTGGTAGCACTTTAATCAGAGGGGGTGTTCATAAGACTGTCATGACACCTTTATAACCATGATTAATGAATATGCAGAAAATGTTATGGAAATCTCATTCGCTCAGTTTTGTCATTTTAAATGCAAAGGTGACATAGTTTGAGATGTCTTTGTTATGACAACTTGACATATCCAAGAACTACATAACCTGTCATAAATCTGTCATAAACATGATTGTCATGAAGCCATTATAATTGTCATGAATATTTTTCTGATCAGCTTTTTATGAACAATTCTTGACGTTCATATTTATGACAGATTTAAAGTTGTCATAACAAAGACAGGTTATGAGGTATTTATGTCAAGGTGTCAGAACAAAGACATCGAAACAATGTCATCTTCGCATTTAAAATGACGTACTGTAACTGAGCAAATGACACTTAATGACATAGGTATGCATAATATTTCATGCATATTCATGATGGATGATTATAAAGGTGTCATGGCAGTCTTATGAACACCCTCTTCAAATAAAGTGTTGCCAGCTTTTTAGCAGTTATCATATGCATGCATAAAATCTCATATTCATGATGCACAATTCATGATCATAAAGGTGTCATGACAGTCTTATGAACACCACTTTTGAGTAAAGTCTTACCAGCTTTTAAACAGTTACCATATGCATGCATGAAATCTCATATTCATGATGCATGATGAATGATTATAAAGGTGTCATGACAGTCTTATGAACACCCTCTTCAAATAAAGTGTTGCCAGCTTTTTAACAGTTATCATATGCATGCATAAAATCTCATATTCATGATTGTAAAGGCGCCACAACAATGTCTTATGAACATCGACTTTAGGTAAAAAGCTCAGTATTTTCAGATATGTGAGGTGTTCTAGTTATTTTGGCCACTACTGCACCATTGCACACTCAATAATAATGTCTGAGTCTCATTCCTCTCTCCTCTTTTTCACCTCTTTCTGTTCTTCCTCCTGTTGGTGTTTCTGTTCTGGTGTCTCCTCCTCATCCTCATCTTCAGGCCCAACCGGTGCCCGATGAGCTGGTGGCCAAGCTTTTGGGAAACCAGGCCACGTTCAGTCCTGTGGTGACGGTGGAGCCTCGGCGACGGAAGTTTCACCGTCCCATCGGCCTGAGGATCCCATTGCCCCCCTCATGGAGAGAGAGCCCGCGGGACGCCGGAGAGGGAGACACCACGAGCCTACGCCTTCTCTGCAGTGTCATTGGTACACACACATATACTGTACATACACAAATACAGTTGAAGTCAGAATTATTAGCCCTCCTGAATTATTACCCACTCCCCCCCCCCCACCAGTATATTTCCCCCCACAATTTATCTTTAAGATTTTTTCAACACATTGCTAAACATGAATGTTTTAATAACTAATTTCTAATAACTGATTCCTTTTATCTTTGCCATGATAAAATATAATGCCATAATATTTGACTAGATATTTTTCAAGACACTAGTATTCAGTTTAAAGTGACATTTAAAGGCTTAACTAGGGTAATTAAGCAAGTTAGAGTAATTAGGCAAGTCATTGTATAAGGATGGTTTGTTCTGTAGACAATCCAAAACAAATATTGCTTAAACGGGGCTAATAATATTGACCTTAAAATGGTATTAAAAAAAATTACGAACTGCTTTTATTCTAGCCGAAATAAAACAAATAAGACTTTCTCCAGAAGAAAAAATATTATAGGAAATACTGTGAAAAATTCCTTGCTCTGTAAAAACATCATTTGGAAAATATATGAAAAAGAAAAAATATAGCATAGGAGGGCGAATAATTTTGCCCTCAACTGTAAATAATACTATTTTATAACCAAAACCCCTGTAAATACTTAAACAGATTCCCAATGTTTTGTAATGTTCGCTACATATATTGAAAGAGACATGACAGCAAAACACTAAAGCACGCGGCCACAATGTAAACACCGAGCCACGTGCTTTAACAACGCCAACACAGAACGCAAGACACGAACACACGATAAATGAAAACACCTACCGTGCACTCACACATGCAACGTGCATGTTCCAATCCCAGCGCCAACCAAAACCAGCTAGACTGAGGCGCTGAGAATAGAACAGCATGGCGCAGACAAAACAACACACACCAGGACGAGAGCGTGCATCCCGAGCACGCCCGAACCTCACGCACAGCCCAAGACATCGCTCAGATAACTCGAGCCGAGCACAACATACTAGACAAGACAGGACTAGTGTCTGGACTTCACCAAAACAAGAATTAACAAGACCGAAGTGGCAGAATCCTGACAGTTATGGCATATTTATTTTGATCAGATTGCTCTGTCTTTTATAGGTGGCACAGCTCCTGCCCAGTGGGAAGATATAACTGGCACCACCAAACTGGTATATTGCAATGACTGTGCCAGTTTCACCACCAATGTCTCTGCCCGGTGAGTACCATAACATGTTGGTTACATCTCAGTATATCAATTTATGACCTTTCCACAGGGCCGGATTATGTTATTTGGGGGCCCTAACAAAATTCCAGCCATGCGTCTCTAATATGCACAGTCCTAATATGCACCGGTTTATTTTATTTGTATTATTTCTGTTTATTTCTTATATCAGTTAATCAACTTTTCTACATTTTTTTTTCTTAAAATAAATAAATAAATAAACTTTTGCTGTGAGGGACAAATTTGCACGAATGTAATAATTACATTACATAATTTGAGAATAATTAAACATTATGTTAGACCCTAACTATACATTATATACACTGTAAAAAATGCACGGTTCCACATTATTCATTTATGTTGTCCCAACACAAATCAATTAAGTTAAGCATAACAAATTTAAGTGGATTGATGAAACAATTAAGTTGTCCCCAAAAAATCTTATATAGTGTATGTAGTATATAGTAGGGCTGCACAATATATCGTTTCAGCCTCAATAACACAATGTGTGTATCCGCAATAGTCACATCGCATAGATATGCAATGTTGAGTTGGTTATATTTGAGCAAGAGTCGCAGTTCAGAACATGAGATTTGTGGAGTTATTGCAGAGTTTAACCATAATAGAGTGAAATTTTATAATTTGCATGTTTTTAAGGCTTAAGAGAGATTAAAGTATTCAGGCACAGGACATTTTACCAATTGGAAGTTTAATAAAGACTAATTGTATTGAATTATTTATACATTGAAGACTTTGCAGTAGGGCGTCACGGTGGGTAGCACAATCACCTCACAGCAAGAAGGTCGCTGGTTCAAGCCTCGGCTGGGTCAGTTGGCATTTCTGTGTGGAGTTTGCATGTTCTCCCCGTGTTTGCGTGGGTTTCCTCCGGGTGCTCCGGTTTCCCCCACAGTCCAAAGACATGCGCTATAGGTGAATTGGGTAAGCTAAATTGTCCGTAGTGTATGTGTGTGAATGAGTGTGTATGGATGTTTCCCAGTGATGGGTTGCAGCTGGAAGGCCATCCGCTGCGTAAAACATATGCTGGATAAGTTGGCGGGTCATTCCGCTGTGGCGACCCCAGATTAATAAAGGGACTAAGCCGAAAAGAAAATGAATAACTGAATGACTTTGCAGTGTAATTTTTACATTTACAAAACCACAAAACATGCACTGCTTATTTCACTTTAATCTTTGCTTTACTGTATTTATCTATGCTTGTAATTTGTTTATTACTTTTTATGCATAATTCACTTCCCTACAGAATCATCCCAATCAATCAAAATGAATACATTTGATAACACTTTAGAGACCAATTCTCACTATTAACTTGCTTATTAGCATGCATGTTATTGAAATATTGGCTGCTTATTAGTACTTATAAACTACATATTCTGCATCATCTTATTCTACATCATACCCAATACCTAAACTACCTTAATAATTAATAATAAGGAGCAAATTAGGAGCTTATTGAAGTGTGACTATAAATTCTTTCCAACTAGTGCCATTCAATCAATTGCATAGATACAGTATATTGCAATATATATCGCAAAAAAATGAAATGTTGCAATAAAATATGTTTTCCAATATCGTGCAGCCCTAGTATATAGTATAATTGATACTTTTAGGTATTTATTGGGGTCCCCAAATTTTCCGCTTACCTCGCTTATTGGTTAAATCAGCCCTGCCTTTCCATTCAAATCTCCCCCAATACAGTTAAACTCAGAATTATTATTATTATTATTATTATTATATAAGGATAGTTTGTTCTGTAGACAATCGAAAAAGCAAATATTGCTTAAGGGGGCGAATAATATTGACCTTAAAATGGTTTTAAAAAAATTAAAAACTGCTTTCATTCTAGCCGAAATAAAACAAATAAGACTTTCTCCAGAAGAAAAAATATTATAGGAAATACTGTGAAATATTCCTTGCTCTGTTAAACATCATTTTGGGAAATATTTGAAAAAGAAATTTGACTTTGACTGTTTGTGTGGCTCAGATTCTGGCTGGCGGACTGTCCTCGGACTGCGGAGGCCGTGTCCTTTGCTAACCTCCTGTACCGCGAGCTGTCGGCCGTGCCGTACATGGCCAAGTTTGTAGTGTTTGCGAAGATGAATGAAGCTCGAGAGGGTCGACTACGCTGTTACTGCATGACGGATGACAAGATGGACAAAACCCTGGAGCAGCATGAAAACTTCTCGGAAGTGGCTCGTAGCAGAGACATCGAGGTCATGTGATATTGTGTGTTGCATAACTCATATAATCAGCACATACGCAGTGCATTCATTGTATGGATGGATTTATAAGTCAGTGCCATCATTTCTGCAATGTCAGTTTTGCTATAAGTTTGTTTGTGCCACAGAATAAAAAAAAAGAAAAAAAAAAGGTAATTGCCACTCTTTCTCTCACAGTTTCTCAAATTGCACATTCATATCTTGTAATCAGGACTTCTCAGAATTACAATTTCAAGTTTTGAGCTTGTAATTGCAATTTAAGCTCTGTACACTTGGATTGCAAGGAAAATGCATGCTATAAATTTAGGTTTTTTGGAAAAAATCCACAGATCTGTGAATACAATGAAAATGTTGTGTTATGCATTCCAGGCCAGCAGTTGGAAAGTCACTATCCCTACAGACCGAAAATATATTGGACATGCGCATGGTCACCATTGCACACAATCCTGTTTGTATATTTTTACACAGAGATGATAATGGTTTTATTTTCAAAAACTTTCATTTAAAACCTGCTTTTAAATTTTTGTTTATGCTTAAAGGGGACCTATTATGCCCCTTTTTACAAGATGTGATGTGAAGTTTCAGCTCAAAATACCCCACAAATTGTTTTTAAGAGTTGACACTTAGATGATGATTGATTATAAAGTGTGTTTGGGATGCTGTCCTGGGAGAGAGCCCAGAGCTCATAAGATCCACAAGCCTGGAGCTCCCTCCCGTTTGCAGGGCGAGAGGGGAGTTTGAGCTCAGGTAGGTCTCGAGCACTCCCCCCTTTATTTAGGGCTAGTGATAAATTAAGGATTGCTGTATAGAGTTATACGTTGAGTAAGAGCTCGACTATAGTGTCAATTTGGATTGGTCGATTAACCTATGACAAGTTTTTGGACTGTGGGGGAAACCGGAGCACCCGGAGGAAACCAACGCGAACACGGGGAGAACATGTAAACTCCACACAGAAACGCCAACTGACCCAGCCGAGGCTCGAACCAGCAACCTTCTTGCTGTGAGGCGAATGTGCTACCCACTGCGCCACCCATCTGCCCCATCAAAATCAATATAAAAGAAAAAAATGGGCCTTATTGTGTTATCGTAATATACATTTTAGGTCTTACTATACCTGATTCACAAGTGCACACTACTTTTTATGTATTTTTTATGTACTTTTTATGTATATACAGAAACAACAGTGACATCCACTAAATAAACTGGTAAAAATTGACGTCATTTTTCTCGATCAACAAAAACACATTCATTTATGTCAACAAACCAAATCGAATGGATTAAATAACACAGTAATAGCTCTTTAAAGTAATGGGTATTTAAAGTGTGAATCTAAACCCAAAACTGAATAATCCAACAAGGAGAATGCAACCAAAACCAGCAAGTCCCTGAGAAAAGAGTGGAATATAAATACAGACACTAAAACAGGGGACAAAATTATCAGTAATTTAGAAACAAATCAGGATTAATACAGAAACCAAAGCGATCAAAGAAACAGGAATGAAGATGGGAGATAGACAGCTCTACAATGCCATTGGCCAAAGACTCGCATATACCTTTCACAACCAATCACATTACAGCCCTGATGTCCATTGACAATTGTTTGTAGAGACTGAATTCAACCTGTCGATAAACTTCTCTAATAATCCTGCATTTCAGTTTGAACTCTGAAAATAAATCAATCCAAAACTAATGTTGTACATGTTGAAGATTAGCTGGAACAAAAGCCCTACATGAATAAAATCCACAACTACATTTCACTTTTTTTTCATATTTGAATATTCTGAAATATTTGACATTACTGTGGTGGCTGAGAGAGCTCAAACCTGCTGCAAGTTAAGAAAACATAGGCAAATAGAAAAACATGCTGACTCAGCAGCCGGGTCTGTCATTTTTTGGGGTCCCCGACACATTTCCATTGTGGTTTGCCCTACTTGTAGCAGATTTCCCTATCTGCATGTGTTTGTGTAGTCAAACTGATGAATTTCTCAATTTGCTAGTGTTTTTCTATTTGCATGTGTTTTTTTTTCATTTTGCAACGTGTTTGAACTCTCTCAGCCACCATACATTACAGAATTAAATGTGTTAGGAATTCCCCATATAGAAATCTGATATATGGCAATATATGCAAATGACATACAAGTTCATGTTCGGATTTCACATATATAACATATGCAACGTATATTCGAAATATTGCAAAAACGGCTGTTTGCATTTTTTTTTTTTCAAAAATTACAAATATGTACATACTGTATATGTTCAGTAAGTTATAATTGTATATATATATATATATAGATATATATGTATATATATATATCTATATATATATATGTATATATATGGCCATATATCAGATTTCGTTATGGGTTAATGTTTCGTATTGACTTTTAAAAGATAATATTAATTGCTAACCTGTACATTTTAGATGCATCTTCTGTAAGCCTAAATCTCCCCGTACGTGTGTGTGTGTGTGTGTGTGTGTGTGTGTGTGTGTGTGTGTGTGTGTTCTGTAGGTGATGGAGGGAATGCCGCTGTATTTGGAGTGTTCAGGAAACTTGGTTCCCATAAGAAAAGCAGCCCAGCAGCCTCGCTGTTTCAGCTTCCAGGCCTTCAAAGACAACAGACTGCCTGTGTCCGTCAAGGTAAATAAATCGCATGCACTACAGTATTTCTATGCTCAAAACTCAAGACTAACTTATTAGGCCACTCAAGGATTACAGAAACCTTCTGACCAAAATTGCACAGTGTGAGCCTGTCTTAAATCCACTTTGAATGTGTCATGACCAGACAGGCTGGTCTGAGTATTTCAGAAACTGCAAATCAACTGGGATCTTCATGGACAGCCATACAGAAAATGGTTCATAAAAGAGGAAAAATCCAATGAGAATCAGTTGTGTGGGTGAAACTGCCTTGAGGTCAGAGGAGAATCACCAGACTGGTTCAAGCTGATGAAAGACT
>CAIGQV010018170.1:3575316-3598416 GCA_903798115.1 Danio jaintianensis
GCTAACAGTTCTGTGCGGAGAAGATCATGTTTTGAGGTCGCAAAATGTCTTTTTTCACACTCGCTAACAATTCTGTGCACAAAAGATCATGTTTTGAGGTCACAAAGTGGCTTTTTGCACACGCGTTAAGTTTGTGCGCAAAAGATGTTTTGAGCACACAAAATGGTTTGTTGTGCGCTCGTTAACCACTCTGTGCGCAAAAGATCATGTTTTGAGCACAATATGGCTTGTTGCACACGCGCTAACAATTCTGGGTGTTCATATTCAAACTCACATGTTCAAATTGTTGTGCGTGTTAACAATTCTGTGCACAAAAGATCATGTTTTAAGCATGCAAAATGGCTTGTTGTGCGCATTAACAATTCTGTGTGCAAAAGATCATGTTTTCAGTGCACAAAATGGCTTGTTGCATGCACTTTAACAATTTTGTGTGCAGAATTCTTAACGTGCGTGCAACAAGCCATTTTGCGTGCTCAAAACACAATCTTTTCAGCACAGAATTTTGTCACAAGTCTAACCCCATAGACATCTGCACATGAAATCAAAGAGCGAGTGAAGCACACATATGGGCCATATCACATTTTAAGTTGCTTTTGTCATATCTCACCCAGGGTGATGAGGCTGAGGATCTTCCAGGAGAGCAAGTGAGCGAGGAGCAATTTACAGACGAGCATGGCAACATCGTCACCAAAAAGGTCAGCAATCTCATCCTGCTTTTTTTTGTGTGCCTGAAGCAGAGTCATTCACCACTCATCAACATGCCAAATCCATCTCCATAATCATGACAATGATTTACATTTTGTGGTGTGTTAAAGGTTTACTGGGTTGGGTTTGTTGCTCTGTTTCAAATCCTAATGTACTGCCGACAGCCCTGAAATGCATCCTGTGCTAAAAAAAAAATCCTCATTTATAAATAACTCAATTTATCAACTTCTATAAAGCAACATCTTACATATCGCTTTCGAGGAGAACACCGGAACTCATACACTGTAAAAAAAAGAATAAAAAAATGTAAATAAAGTCACGATAACAAATGTTTTTTTACATCACTTTACAAACTTATTTTAATAAGTTAATCAGGTTTCAACAGAAAAAATATATTATTTATACAAATTTTACCTTAATATTTTAGTCAGTTTGATTGGTGTAAGCTGAAATGACTAGACTAAAACAATTTTTAGGAAGCAAGATTTCTTTTGTACAGTGTACCGTCGAGTTAATGACAGAAGAGGAAGGAAAAGTAGATGGGAGGAGGAGGAAAGAGAAGTAAAAAAAAGAAAGGGAATGATTTTAAGAATATAATAACTAAAAACTTTTGAATTTTTTTATTTAAGGTTTACAATGCAAATCTAATTATATGTAATCTTATATATTACATGCACTAAAAGACAGTTTAATGTCAGTTTAATTACCTTGATGTCCAAATGACATCAAATTGACATTTAACGTTGGCTTTGATTACAGGACAGTCCTACAGATATTCCTTTAAAAATCTTATAAACATTTACAAACAAACAAAATCAGCCAAGTATGGAGCTCAATATCAGGATGCCATCTACATAGGCAGCTCACTAAGATTTGAAACAATTCTTAAAGTCAACATGAAATAAAAATTTAACAGTAATTTAATGCCCACAAAAATACTAAAGTAAATTATAATACATACTATAGTGTATTATACTATAGTGTTTACAACTATTTGTTAATGTAAGCTACAGCATACTGTAGTATTAGCTATAGTGAACTGATAATCTGCATTAAATACTGTAGTATACTTTAGTTTTTACTTCAGCAAACTGTGGTGTATTGTAATATGATATACCCTGTGGTTGTAGACAGTAAGAGTTTAATATAACTATAGTTGTTGTGTTATCATAGCAATTGTAGAACCACAACAGATTAATTCAAGTATTTTGCTAATGCTGGTTTGTCGTAACCCAACACTGAGTCAAATATGACCTAACACAAAGTTTTTTAAATCAGATTTTAATAAAGCTTTTGAGTGTACTATGCAGTAGTTACTATGTATTTTACTATGTATGTTACTAGAAATTTACCATTATTAAAAGGATAAGTAAGACAAACTTAATAATTCGGTCATAATTTTCTCAACCTGGGCTTGTTTTAAACCTTTATGAGTTTCTTTATTCTGATGAACACAAAAGAAGATAATTTGAAGAATGAAAACCTGTAAACATTGACTTCCATAGTATTTGCTTTTCCTACTATGAACGTCAATGGTTACAGGTTTCCAGCTTTCTTCAAAATATATTCTTTTAGGCTTTAACAGAAGAAAGAGACTCATACATGTTTGGGAACACTTGAGGACGAGTAAACAGTGAGTAAATAGTCCTTTTTGGGTGAACTATCCCTTTAACTCAAGATTACAGTATAGAAAATAGGTCAAATAGATGCATTGGGATATTTCATGTTGACTTTAAATGCAACTTTTAATCACACTATTATTTTTGCATGTCTGTCACCCTGATTATCTGTTTTCATGTCTCCTCCTCCTCTGCTCATCCACCGATTCTCTCATCCATCTGTACACGTGGCTGATGTAGATTGTGAGGAAAGTGGTCCGGAGAGGAAAAGGGGAGGAAGGGGGTCAGGAGCTGATCATTGAAGGTCTGTCGCAGGATATCAGTGAGCCTGACTTTGATGGAGAACAGTTCATGAGCTATGCCGTCCTGGGACGTGACAGCAAGGTGGGCTTTTGAGTTAGATGAGGTGGTTTAAAGAAATGGAAATGCAAAGATGCTTGTATGTAGTGAAAGTTTAGTAGATCAGGGAAACGGCAAACACAAAGCATTTTTGGTGACACTTTACGATAAGGTTTCATTTGTGAACATGACATGAACTAAGAATAAACTAAAGCATTTATAAAAATCCAAAGTGTGATTTGTTTTTTGTTTTTGCATGTAGCTATGGAAGGCAATTAGTGCCAAAAGTACGGCGACCAAGAGAGCTTAACGTGCTGCAATTACAAAAAACAGTATAAGCTTAAATATAATTGTTTAAAAACACTGCAGTATTTACTATAGTATCTTTAAACCATATATAACAAAATGCAAATACATTAAAGGATGCAAAATATAAAATATAATGCCCACAGTTCATGTTAGCTTAGAATTAATGTTATCAACTGAGCCTTTTTTGTAAAGTGTTACACGATTTTCTTTTTTTTTTTGTCTTGCATTATAGATCTTATAGAAGATCCAGTCTATACATGTGATCTACATGAGACTGAAGATTATAATGTATCTGCAAGAATGTGCCACAAGAACTCACCAGGTTATTGAGGAAAATAGCATTTGTTTGGAAAGATTTGAGAGTGAAAATATTGTGTCAGAGGAAAATATATATATTCTGGATAATGCTTATATGCCTTTACAGACCAGGTAGATTGTTATATATGTCCACAATATTATATATAATTAGAAAAAGTAATGAAGTCTATGTTAAAAATAGTCATTGTATAATTGAAGTTAGTGCTTAATTTCATTACACTTGCTTTTAGCCACTTTTTTCATGTCCTGATTTTCTTTCTGTTCCAAAAAGAGGAATCAGTCAGAACCAGGATTAATGATGTTGTGTGTTATTTAAGGAAAAAAAAGCCAAATAACTTATTTGGAGGCCATAAATAGTGTCATTTCTAGAGCCGTATAACTGTTCATATGCTTCCATGCTACTCATACTACATTTTCTGCAGTATGCAATTTTTTTGTGCACATTAAGCAGACCATCTCTATCTGTAGGCATGGAACACTGACCTACACTGAACATATTATCAATTAGTTTTTTTATTTGCTTCCAAGAACATAACTAGACATCGCTCACCAAGCAAAACAAACTTTCAACAATCATGCAGTGTAGATGCACTGTAATAAACGATTAGTTGACCTAAAAAAATGAGCAATTGTTTGACTTTACTTTAGAAAGGTGAGTAAACTTGTTGCTGTTAAAGCAATTAGTTGACTTTACTTTAAAAAGGTGAGTAAACCTGTTGCTGTTAAAGCGATTAGTTGACTTTAAAACGATTAGTTGACTTTGGAGCTATTAGATGACTTTGCTTCTATAAGATGAGTAAACCCATTGCTTTTGAGGCGGTTAGTTGACTTTACTTTAAAAAACATGAGTAAACCCATTGCTTTTGAGGCGGTTAGTTGACTTTACTTTTACAAAAAATGAGTAAACCCATTGCTTTGAAAGTGATTAGTTGACATTACTTTAAAAAAGTGAGTAAATCCATTGCTTTTAAAGTGATTAGTTGACTTTAAAACGATTAGTCGACTTTGGAGTGATTAGTTTACTTTGGACGATTAATTGACTTTGCTTCTATAAGATGAGTAAACCCATTGCTTTTAAGGTGGTTAGTTGACTTTACTTTGAAAGGTGAGTAAACGTTGCTTTTAAAAGCGATTAGTTGACAAAAAAAAGTGAGTAAACTCATTGTATTTAAAGTGATTAGTTGACATTGAAGCGATTAGTTGCCTTTGCTTCTATAGGATGAGTAATTCCATTGCTTTTAAAAACAATCAGTTGACTTTAATTTTAAAAGTGTGTAAACCTGATGCTTTTAAAACGATTAGTTGACTTTAAGTCGATTAGTTGACTTTGAAACGGTTAGTTGAGTTTGAAGCGATTGGCTGGCTTTAAATCGATTAGTTGACTTTAGTCGATTAGTCTGCTTTAGAACGATTAGTTGACTTTGGGCGATTAGCTGACTTTGGACCGATTGGTTGGCTTTAAATCGATTAGTCGGCTTTAGACCGGTTAGTTGACTTTAACTCGATTAGTTGCCTTTAAGACGAATAGCCAGCTTTAGGACGATTAGTTGACTTTCACTCGGTTAGTTGCCTTTAAAACGATTAGTCGGCTTTGGGGCGGTTAGCTGGCTTTGAAACTATTTGTTGCCTTTAAAACGATTAGCCGGCTTTGGAACGATTAGTTGACTTTAACTCGATTAGTTGCCTTTGAAGCGATTAGCCGGCTTTAGAACGATTAGTTGACTTTGGCTCGATTCGCTGCCTTTAAGACGATTAGCCGGCTTTAGAGCGATTAGTTGACTTTGGCTCGATTTGTTACCTTTAAAACGATTAGCCGGCTTTAGAGCGATTAGTTGACTTTGGCTCGATTTGTTGCCTTTAAAACGATTAGTCGGCTTTGGGGCGATTAGTTGGCTTTAGAACGATTAGCCGGGGTTTTTTTACGATTAGTTGGCTTTGGAGTGATTAGCTGACTTTAAAGTGATTGGTTGCCTTTGCTTCTATAGGATGAGTAAACCCATTGCTTTTTAAAAAGATTTGCTGACTTTAATTTAAAAAGTGTGTAAATCTTAACTTTAAAGCGATTAGTTGACTTTAATGCAATTAGTTGACTTTGCTTCTATAAAATGAGTAAACCTGTTGCTTTTAAGGCAATTAATTGACTTTACTTGAGAAGGGAGTAAACCTGTTGCTTTTAAAGTGATTAGTTGACTTTACTTAAAAAAGTGAGTAAACCCATTGCCTTAAAATGATCAAGTAATTGACTTATGTGCATAATTATAAAAGTTGCTTATATAAAACAATAATGTTCCAACAATATAAAAACAGCAGTTGCAAGTTACAAAGGGTTAACTCGCTTTTTTATGTAAAATAACTACTCGCTTTTACAGTGTTGGTATACAGTACATTCATTTTCTGTTCTGAACCACAATATGCTGCCTGTGACTTTTACAAATAAGATTCTGACAAGAAAATGTATGTACAGTGGAAGTGACATGCGGAGTTTGGTTCATATGTGATTCCTCTTTATGGGCGTCCCAGTTAACCCTCATTGATAACTTCATTTGATGTGCATTATATATGGTTTATGTCCAGTTTCCCTGTATTCGCTTGACTTTGATTAAACTTCTCTCTTTGCCCAGACTGTGTATGTGCCCATCCTTTTCTGATGCTGTTTGCTTTTCTCTCTTTATCAATTCCCACTTATTTTCCCCTAAACCGCTTTTCTCCTCCATGTTTTGTGTTTTTTTTTGCACGTTCTGTTCATTTTTAACTTGATTTCTGTTAACCCTTCACCTGATTGTTTCACTCTCCCTGTTCATCTGTCCCGTTGCTCTTTGTTTCCATCATTCCGTCATTTCTCTGTCGTTCTGGACGGCTCTCTCCTCCACGTAGCCGGATGTTGTGGATGTGAAGAGAGGAGGTGCTCAGATAGTCAAATGTGCGAGTCTGCGGAGAGTAAAGCAGTGAGTCTGAGAGACTCCTCCTGCCTGCAGGTACAGGTCACTGCTGCACGTAATCCTGCTAACCAATGAGATTCACTCATTCAGACATCATTCAGACTTAAAGGGACAGTTCACCCAAAAATGAAATTCTGTCATCATTTACTCACCCTTTAAAGTACACATGAAATCAAAACTAACCATATTGATTTTGTTAGCTCACATTGCTAGTTTTGTGGTGAACAATTCATCTGTGCATGTCATTAAGAAAAAAAAAATTGTTTGCCCTTGTAATCTTTAATTGAAATCTGAAAATGCACTTGCTGTTTGTTTTCAGTTAAATTGTCAGATTAGGTCTGTCTGAGGTATTGGGCGTGGCTAACACACTTAACCACGCCCCTCCAGCTGTCATTTTTGACAACAAACAGAAATGCTGAGGAGGAGGCGTCTGTTAGGTTGTAATAACTCTCCCCAAACCCTTTACCCCGTCTTTCTGAATGAAATGCCTACTTTACTACATCCAATCAGCTCGCAGTAGAAAAAACAAGCCCCGCCCACTGCTTTCTCATTTAATATTCCGTTTCTCTAGGAACTGCATCACAATATGAAAAAAAAGCTTCCGGTTCATGTGGACTTGAATTGTTCCGAACCTATTTGACTTTATTTATTCTGTTAAACACAAAAGAAGATTGGAAACCTGTAACCATTGACTTCCGTAGTATTTCATTTTCCAATGCTATCTCATGGCAATTTGTCACTTTTTGATTTAGTGGCTAATTTGTACCAGGACCCCCTTTCCTGATACCGCCACAGGTAAGTGGGCTTGACAAACCACCTGTAGAACACTTTAGAACACCTGTAGAACCACCTTTCTGACACTTTAACTGACACTTGCATTGGATTTGCACATTTACACCAGACACTTTTTGGCAACTTTTCTGTATATGTAAAATATATAAAATAGTTATGTTTCCTCATGGTTTTTCTACTATGGTAGAGAAGGGTTACCGGTTTCCAACATTCTTCAAAATATCTTTATTTGTGTTCAACAAAAACTCATAATGGTTTGTAATCACCTGGGTGTGAATAAATGGAGTAAATTTTCATTTTCGGGTGAATTATCCCTATAAGACTGTGTTTTGCTACAGGAACAGGTCATTACCAGGACATGGTGCCGTTTATGCCAAACAAAATTGAAATTTTATGGGTATAAAAATGGGTTTCTCTGTGTTTGATTGTTAAACTTTTACTCCTAATTATATGGCATTAATACTGAGTACCAACAGTACCACACAACAAAAAATCTACACTTTGAGGTCTATATTTCAATCAATAAAAATGCTAAGTTGTTTCCACCCACATTTGGGTACAATATTAGCCAACCCAGACCAATTTAAACAAGTAGTTAGGTTTGTCCATATTTTACCCAAATTTGGGTTCAAACAACCCAGCATTTTATGCTTTTTAAAATTAATTTGATCAAAAATACAGTGAAAAAAATTATAATAATATAGAGGGTGGGTGAAAATTAACTACACTCTAAATAATGCTGGCTTATTTCAAACACAATTGGGTAAATTATAGACAAACCCAAACATTGGGTTAAATTTGGTTCAATACATTTAATTAAAAAGTTAACCCAGTGATTGATTTTGTCAATATTTTACCCAAAGTTGGATTGAAACAACCCAGCATTTCTTTTAGTGTATGGATTAAAGTTCATATTTCTAATACTGCATGTCATAGCTGATGCCTGTATAATTGACACAGAATCTAAAAGTTCTAAATATTGCCAATTTAATTTCCCCCACCCTGTATAATCACAATTTAAAATAAAATGTTAAAATATTATGAAATATGATTTACTTCTGTCTGAAATTTTAGCATCATTACTACAGTATTAATTGTCACATAATCCTTCAGAAATCTTTAGTTATACATAAACGCACTTTTCCTGAGAATGATCAAGTGATTCTGCTCTTATGTTGTCTGAATTTAAATGCAATAAATCCAATTTTTGAAAACTAAACCATCGTAATTATCATGCTGTAATGAAGCCATAAAATTGAACTATAAATCTACAAGGAATAGTGAATAATATAGGAAGTTCCGTTCCAGAAATGTATTAATAACCTGTTTAGTTACAGCTAGTAAGCAATATGGGTCTTGTAAAGCACAGCTGAGTGAGCATGTATAGTCTATTGCAAAATAAATTTAAAGCAGTGTGGAAATATTAAATATACAGTACTAATTTTGATTATAGGTGTGCTCTCTCTTATTCTATTGGTTGCTGTATTTTCTTGAAAAGCCATAATTCACCTCACTGCATTAACTCCTAAACTCCTCTGACATCTTGTCCATTTCCAACTAATCTGTAAAGTGTCCACTTAGCAGTTGTGTGTCCTCCTTTCCTTTTAGCTGCAGAAAAAAAACTTGCGATTACGTATTTTATCAATGGTCAAAAATCCTACAGGAATGTTTATAAAGTGTCCTATTCATAACTATCATTATTTGGAATCTTAAAGTCTGCATGAAATCAAAATGTACAATGTTTATTTTGCTAGTGCACATTGCTAGTCTTAAGGTGAACAATTAACCAGGTCAAAAAAAAACTAGTCTTAAAACAAAATCTGACCATTTTCTTCCACTCTGGAACGCCAGTCGTTCTCCGATGATGTCAGTTTGATAGATTGCTTAAAATATGCTTAGCCACAGCCTCACTTTTTTTTCTCCAGCATTATTATTAAGAATATCTTGTTTTAGGGCTGCACAGTATATCGTTTCAGCATCGATATCGCAATGTGATCATTCACAATAGTCACATACGCAATGTTGAGCCTGGATTATAATTCATCATTTGCATGTGTTTTTGATGCCTGTGATTTTTTAGTGACCTTAAAAGCATTCAGGCATAATAAATTGTACCATTTGTGACCTTAATAATGATTAATTTTATTGAATTATTTTTATTTTTATCATTCAGTTACTGTACTTGAATACTGTTAGACTCGGAAAATGATAAAACACTTTATTTCAATTGTGTCTTTTTCTTGATTGTATTTATAGATTGTTACGCATGAAAATACTCACAACACATGCAAATACTGAAACGCACTGCAAATAGCACAGACCACAACGAAAACGTGTCGGGGGACCCCAAAAAGTTTATAGATTGTTTATTAGATTTTATGGAGATGCACTCCCACTGCAGAATCATCCTAATTCGTCTAACATTATAAATTCTTTCCAAATAGAGTCATCTGGTGAAATAGTAATCATATCGCAATATATGAACCGGTTACTCACTGAAGCTAAGCAGGGCTGAGCCTGGTCAGTACCTGGATGGGAGACCACATGGGAAAACTAGGTTGCTGTTGGAAGTGGTGTTAGTGAGGCCAGCAGGGGGCGCTCAACCTGCAGTCTGTGTGAGTCCTAATGCCCCAGTAAAAAGTGAAGGGGACACTATACTGTCAGTGAGCGCCATCTTTCAGATGAGACGTTAAACCGAGGTCCTGACTCTCTGTGGTCATTAATAATCTCATGGCACTTCTCGTAAAGAGTAGGGGTGTAACCCCGGTGTCCTGGCCAAATTCCCTCCCAAATTCCTTACCCATCATGGCCTTCCAGTCATCCCCATCCACTGAATTGGCTCTATCACTATCTCTCCACTCCCCCTATAGCTGGTGTGTGGTGAGCGCACTGGTGCCGTTGTCCTGTGGCTGCCGTCGCATCATCCAAGTGGATGCTGCACACTGGTGGTGGTGTGGAGAGACCCCTTCTCATAATTGGGTGTATGGCCATACACGATAATTGTATATATAATATATAATTGTATGATAATATATAAATCCACATTACTTACTTATATATCGCAAAATAAAAAAACGCAATGCTAGATATTTCAATATCGTGCAGCCCTATCTTGTTTTGTGTTCAACAGAAGAAAGACACTCATAACAGTTTAGAATTTTTGGGGTGAATTATCTCTTTAAAGGTCCCGTGAAGTGCTCTGAAATGTGGATTTTTTTAATTTGATGGTAATCATGATGGTAATCTCAATTGAAACATGAAGAGAGGGCGGGACATATAATAGCCCCACCCCTTTAAAAAGCAGCCAGTAGTGTTTTGTTTTTACCACAGCTCTGCCAGTAGAGTGGTTGAACTCAAGTGCATCAAATGAAAAGCTAGACTGCGTCCGAAACCGCCTACTACTCAGTAGGTACTGCATTTGAATTTAAACGTACTACTCGGCCGTTATAAAAGTACGTTCTATATGAATGTGAGCAGTACGAATGGAACTCGGGTAAAGTCTAGAGAGGATACACGGCTGGCCGGAAGTGCGATATGCATATCAATATAGCATCATTTTTTATGGCACTGTATAACAATAATGAATATTTTTACAGTACTGTGAGGGTTGGGTTTAGGGTTGGGGTAGGGGTAGACGTTAAAAAATACAATTTATTGGGTAATTTAATAGATAACATAAATAATAGTCAGTACAACTACTGTTTTTACATTACTGTGGCGGTTGGGTTTAGAGTTGGGGTAAGACGTTAATAAAATACAATTAATGGAAAATTAATAATTATAAAATATAAATAATTTTCGTTAACTTCCAGCCGCAACCATATCTGATCTAGCAACAACCTGGAACTCGGATGTACTACATCCGCCATTTTGTCATGATCACGTGACCTACCCGCGTGAGTTGTGTCGCTTCACTCCCATTCAGGGGCATCATGGGATACTAATTTTCATCGCATACTAATTTTCGAATTCTATGAATTCGGACATGCTACTCGGCTCGCATACTGTTTTTAGCGTACTATATAGTATGGAAGTATGCGATTTCGGACACAGCCCTAATGAGAAGCATTTTGAAGGGGGCAGGGCATGTACTAAAGAGCATTTGATGAGAAATTAAGTATGAGGTGATGTGAAAAAAAATTGTTGATCGATTTAGGCCGAAGTGACAAACTACAAGCTTTGGATGTTTATATCAGTGTTATAATTTCTAAACGCAACATTTGTCACTGTTTTGGAGCACACTAGCTGAACAGTCTAAAAACTAACATCTAAAAATTGAACGAGACCTTTAAATCTAAATGCGAAATGTCATGATTCGAAATGCTAATTTTTTTGTTTGTTTGTTTCTCCAACCTAGGACTCGACTCCTTCACCCAAACCATCCTTCACTGACTCATGACGGGCGTCAAATAAAGAAGAAGCCAAAAAGCGCGGGAGATAGGCAACGGATTTCAACTACGAAAAGAGATTTTAGGATTTTTTTTTTTTAACAAAAAAAGCTAACAATAGAGGCTAGAGGCATGATTTCCTACAAAACGAAACCAAACAATGAAAAAAAAAAAGAGCAAGCATTTGAGAAGTGCTTTCTGTAATCTCAGTAATATCAGCATGTGAACGTGCTGTCGCATGGCCTGCCTTTACATACAGCACCGACCGCAAGCAATTATGAGGTGAGGAAAAATACTGTGGTACCGCAAGGGCTGTACATGGTTGTTTTGACAGACCTTGGCCAGCAGGAGGCGCACGCTTGAAACCGCCGTTTAGGAGCACGGGGGACACGAAAGCTAGTTTTAATAACAAGTCAATAATCCAGCAAGAGATTTTTTTTTTCTGAATTTAGTCTTCCAAGCGAGTCCAGAACACACAAATACTGACGCTATTTCCCGCCAGGAGGAGTTTCTGACCCTCTGAAACTGGTGTTATACATGATATGCACTCAAATATGATGTGAATGTACTCTGTGTGTGTGTACGCCTGTTCTTTTTCACAGCCAAAACAACAACAAAATATGGATCAACCTATGCGATGAATATGCTGCTGTCTCCTGAAGTCTTGTGCAGTCCAATAGTACGTGTCTTGTGTATTGTAAAGGTATAATAATTGTGTAGCTGTGTGTTGCCTGAGATATACGGGCCCAAGGGATACAATTTGTGCAGTTTTTAATGTGTGTTTTTCGGTGGGATGCGGTACATTGGACGTACTTTTATCACTGTGGGGCTCTGTATGAACACGTTTGCAGATAATGCTATTTATATCGCATACCTCTGTGTCATATGAACCCTCTTAATAACGTGATATTATGCACAGAGGAGAATTATCTCAACATCACATCATTAGCATTTGCTTTATTCCACTAATGGGAAGATATTTGTGTGTATTATTATTATTATTATTATTATTATTATTATTATTATTAGGCTACGAGCAAAAAAAGCAATAACTTTTTTTTTTTTGAAAACTAATGAAAAAGTCTAACCTTTCAATAGTTGTTAATTACTTAATCTTGTCATTTATTTTGTTAGATACACAATTGAAAACAAATAATGTCGCAAGGAATACATGCATTGGTTAATTAATTACATTCGAACTAACAATGAAGACTAACTCTAAAATATTTATTGATCTTGGTTCATGTTAATCCTGCCATTACTAATGGATTATTATAATTACTACATTGTCTTCTGTAATTTTATTTAATAGACATGAGATGACTAAAACAGTTAACAAATATTAATAAATACTCTAACATTTACAGTATAAATAAATACTGTAACACGTGATATAAGCTCATTTTAACTAATAGACTTTTATTCTAAAGGGTTACCAGATGTTTTAGCAAGATTCCTTCCTATTATGGACAGTCCAAAAATTAGTGTCATGCAATTCTTTTTTTAAAACCAGTATGTCCTGTGTTCATACATAACTTGAGCCCAAAATATAACTGTATTTAAAAATTTGCATAAATATCAGCAGCAGCAATGTAGCATACACATACTGTACGCATGTAGCCACTGAAAACAAAAATTATTAGATTATTAAATTATAAATATATATATTTTCTTATGGAGGCTATTAATATTGACCTTAAAATGTGTGTTTTTTTTTTTTTAATATTACTCCGTCCAAACTAAAAAAAACAAAACATAAGACTTCTCCAGAATAAAAAGGAAATGTCCTTGCTCTGTTAAACACAAATATTTGAAAAAGGATTAAAATTTTACAGGAGGATCTAATAATTCAGTCTTAAACTGAATATTTGTTTTTTTACAGTGAAAATGAGCATTTACACAATGAAAACAGTCATATGAAATGGGCTTTCGATTACTTTATAGTGTAAACCAGTGGTAAACAAGGCCTTTATGTCGCATCTGAACTAAAATAAATTCACATGTATATAAAGTGCATTATCGCCATCAACAATTTCTGCAGTGCTGCTTCCAGAAGTGTTTTTCATATAAATTTTCCCCATATGGATTTAAAAACATGGTAACACTTTATAATGATGGTCCATTACTTCATGTATGTAATAACATTAACTAAGTATGATTAATCTTGTAAAGTATCTATTAATCATAGTTCAACATTTACTAATGCATTATTAACATCCAAAATTGGGCTTGTTAACATTAGTTAATGCACAGTGAGTTATTTAAGTTAAGTTAACAAATTGCAATTATGTTCATTAGTAAATACATTTACTAACATTAACTAATGGACCATTTATTTTATAGTCTTACCAACAACATTTTTGTTGAATCATTATATGAAGTAAAGATACAAGAATCACAACATTTGATTTGAAGCAAACAATTGTATAAAAAAATCTGATAAAATATATATTTTGAAGTAGTTTTGATTGATTGGTTGTTGTTTTGTGGCCAAATATGGAGTTATATTAAATTATAAATGTATGTTGAGAGTGTACGGAGGCTGGAGACTGCTTCATGGGTGTTGAAGGCCTGAAAATCAATTTTTGGCACGATTTAATCACTGCTGCTCTCTGATTGGTGGAATTTTTCTGCTCGGCATCATGGGTAATGTAGTTTTACTGCATGAAATCCAATTTAATACTGAATTTACAACTGGAGTTGAATAACCGTGAGCACAAAAACACAATTTGAAGCAAAATAAAAAAGTGCATGAAAATCAGAGGAGATTTTATATTTTTTAAGTTGTTTTGATTGATTGGTTGTTGTTTTGTGGCCAAATATTCAGTTATATTAAAATATTTAAGTATTTTGAGAGTGTACAGAGACTCTATTACATCATTCATGGTGCTCCATGTGTGTGGAAGGCCTGAAAATCTATTTTTAGCAAGATTCAATCACTGCTGCACTCTGATTGGTGGAATTTTTTTCTGCTCTGCATCATGGGTAATGTAGTTTTACTGCATGAAATCCAATCTAATACTGATTTGTCAACTGAATTGACTACTGGAGTTGAATTACTGTGAACACAAAGACATATAATCATTTATCATTTGCAACAAATGTGTCTTAAATGGTTTATCAATTATTAAAAATCAATATTCATATACAGAGAGAATTTCACTTCTGGAACCAGGCTGCTGCACTCAAACGCTCCAAATATCAGTTCAATCCAAAAGGAAAGAATACCTGATAGAAATGTATAAAAAATTCAATCTTAGAAAAAAATAAATAAGATTGAGTTAATTAAGGGCCAATTATTAGGTAAAATACTTGATGACGTTAATATTTGTTTGAAAATATTCACTGAAAGGTTAGATCTTTTTAGCACAGCATTTGATTTACGTTATATATTTACATTATACAATTATTATTATTTTTTTTTATTATATAATTGCTGTTTGCACGGTGGCGCAGTGGGTAGCACGATTGCCTCACAGCAAGAAGGTCACTGGTTCGAGCCTCGGCTGGGTCAGTTGGCATTTCTGTGTGGAGTTTGTATGCTCTCCCCGTGATCGCGTGGGTTTCCTCCTGGTGCTCCGGTTTCCCCTACAAATCCCAAGACATGCGGTACAAAAAAAAAATTGAAACTAATTGGGTAAGCTAAATTGGCCGTAGTGTATGAGTGAGAATGGGAGTGTATGGGTGTTTCCCAGTGATGGGTTGCAGCTGGAAGGGCATCCGCTGCGTAAAACATATGCTGGATAAGTTGGTGTTTCATTCCACTGTGGCGACCCCTGATTAATAAAGGGACTAAGCCGAAAAGAAAATGAATGAATGAATAATTGCTGTTTGTTCACCAGAGTATGCCAACATTCATAACCTGCACTATATTGAGTTTAGGAAAAATCTGTAATATTTTTGTTTAATTTTTTTTATGCCTAATAATTTTCTGGGCACATAAACAATGTCTGAAGCTGATGAAGACACAGAACCTCTGAACACTGTGATCAGACTGATCTACACACATAAACACACAGACACACACACACGATATAATGTGCACACTCGAAAAATTGCTGGACTGTAAAAAAATATATATATTTAAATTTAATTGAAGAAAATGTCAAACTTCTTCTAGATTTGCACTTGTTTTTTACCACACAATTTTACAACACAACCACCATAATCTGTAATTATGCAAAGACTGATCACTGCATCATCTCTACTGATGACCTGATCGTCAAATATAATATATTACTTTTATGGCTGCTGGTGGTTGTTAGTAATGTTTCGAAAATTAAATGTTGTTTTTTTGCGGTTTTAGCATGCGACTGCATCTGATTTCAGGTCAGTTTTTTATTCTTCACTTTACAGTAAGATTTCATTAATGTTAGTTAATGTGTTTACACTCTAAAATTAGTTATTCCAGCACAAATTGGGGTAGTGTATGTACAAATCCAAATTTTGGGTTAAATTTAGCCCTGTAATTTTCATTTTGAAAATCATCCCAATGGTTGGTTGTCCATATTTTACCCCAAACTGGGTTGAAATAACCCAGCATTTTTTTTCTAACATGAACAAACAATGAACAGTATATTTATTACAGCATTTATTCATCTTTGTTAACATTAGTTAGTAAAACCACAGTCATGTATTGACAGTCATGGTAAAGTTTTAAAAGTAACATTTTACAAGTCATTTTATTAAAAAAGTAACTAAATGGGTACTTTTTAAGAAAAATAATGTGATCGTGTTATTTTTGCATTTTTTTAAGATCGAAATATATTACCTTTAAATGTAACTTTACCCAACACTGTATTGATTCACTGTTAACAATCGCCTGTAGAATCTACAATAACTTACTGGCAGTAGTTCGTCACACTCTAAGAACTGCTGGGTTATTTAAACCCAAATTGGGTAAAATATGGACTAAGCCAAACATTGGGCTAAATTTGGTCCTAATAATTTAATAATAAAATAAAAAAACAGTAGTTGGTTTAATCCCTATTATACCCAGAATTTAATTGAAATAAGCCAGCGTTTTTTTTTTAGAGTGCAGTAAATTACTGTAAATTAATTACAGCAAAATTACTGGATTTACATTTACAGCAACATTTATTTTGCTGTATTATATGTATTTACGGTATTGCATATCTTTACCGTAAAATATAGTCATTTTCACGATGCAACTTTAAAATACAGTAACATACTGCATAACTATCCTACTGTAAAATACAGTTCATATTACAGTTCAGATCACCAGTAACTTACTGTAAATCAATCACAGAAAAAATACTGTATATACATTTACAGCACTATCTATCTTGCTGTATATGTATTTACAGTGTTGTATATATTTACTGTAAAATATACAGTAATTTTCACAAGGCAACTTTAAAATACAGTAACATACTGCGTAACTATCCTACAGTAAAATTCTGTTCATATTACAGTTCAGTTTGCCAGTAACTTACTGTAAATCCATTCCAGCAGAAATACTGTATATACATTTACAGAACCGTTTACCTTCCTGTATATGTATTTACAGTATTGTATATCTTTACTGTAAAATATACAGCCATTTTCCCAATGCAACTTTAAAATACAGAAACATACTGCATAACTGTAAAATTCAGTTCACATTACAGTTAAATACTGTGTAATTTACAAAAATCATTAACAGTGAAGTACTTATTAACCTAAAGTGCATTAACTAATGTTAACAAACACAACTTTATGTTTTAATAATGCATTATGTAGCTTGAATAATAAATGCCGTATGTGTGTTGTTCATTATTAGGTAATATTAATAAATACATGAACTGATGGAAGCTTATTGTAAAGTGTGACCAAAACTTTAAAGAATAAAGTCACAGCTGAAACTAAATGAGCCCAAATGTATGCAAATACACACACACACGCATATAAATATGATTCTGATTATATCATGAGCATTATACCAAAAAACAGGGCATTTATTGTAGCATTGAATGTTATGCCTTAGCATTATTATTAGTCACGTCTCATAACATTAAACCGACATTTTTAAGCATCGTTATTTTAACACTTACTGTCTCAAATTATCAACAAAATCATACAGATAAGATATAAATGCATGTCTTCCATTTTAAAGAAAGGTTTTATTTAGATTACACTTTTGTGTTGTGCGTTTTACAGATGGACTATTAAAGGATTTTATTTCGAAGCTTGGAGATGAAATTAAACAGATCGGTTGTACACAAGTAGACATTTATTTTTGCTGTTCTTTATGTGTCGTCGTTTATCTGGTTGGAGTTTTCAAAGCTGATATGAAGTAGTTTTTCTAGGAGGAAAAATATGAATATTTATTCATTTTGTTGGCAACACTTTACTTGAAGAGGCTGTTCATAAGACCCCTTTATAATCATGACTGTGAATGAGATTTTAAGCATGCTTATGACAACTGTTGTCATTCGCTCAGTTTTTACATTTTAAATGCAAAGATGACATTGTTTGTTATGACAACTTGACATACACAAATACATCACAACAAGATCTTGACATTACCAAAACTTGTCATAAATCTGTTGTAAAATTCATGACATATCTATAATGGCTTCATGACAGTCATGTTTTTGACAGATTTATGACAAGTTGTAATGTCAAGTTGTCATGACAAAGACAAAAACATGTTGTGATGTATTTATGTCAAGTTGTCATAACAAACAATGTCACCTTCGCATTTAAAATGACATAACTGAGCGAATGACACTTAATGACAGTTGTTATAAGCATGCATAAAATCTCATTCACATTCATGATATGTCGTGTCATGATTATAAAGGTCTAATGACAGCCTTATGAACGCCTCCTTCAAGTCGCTCCCTGAACGAAAGTGAAGGGGGTGTTCATCATGACTGTCAATGAGATTTTAAGCATGCTTATGACAACCGTTATTAAGTGTCATTCGCTCAGTTTTGTCATTTTAAATGCAAAGATGACATTGTTTGTTATGACAACTTGACATAATCAAATACATCACAACCAGATCTTGACATTACCAAAACTTACCATAAACTGTCATGAGGCATTATAATTGTGTCATGACTATTTTTCTGATCATGTTTTCACTGTATTTGTCATTATAATGTCTCATTAAAAAGTGTCATTACTAAGTCAAATAATTTTAAGAGTGTTGTTAATGACATTTTAATGACAAATTCAGCTTGTAGTTATAAAATTCATGACATAACTATAATGGCTTCATGACAATCATGTTTATGACAGATTTATGACAAGTTTTGTTGTCTTGATCATGTCAAGTTGTCATGACAAAGACAGAAACAGGTTGTGATGTATTTGTTTATGTCAAGTTGTCATAACAAACAATGTCATCTTCGCATTTAAAACAGAGCAAATGCATAAAATCTCATTCACATTCATGATATGTGTCGTGTTGTGATTATAAAGATTTAATGACAGTCTTATGAACACCTCCTTCAAGTCGCTCCCTGAACGAAAGTGAAGCTGCGCAGATGAAAGCGATATTTATCAGCCGGTCTGTTTCTGTATGATGATCTCAGATCAGTGATGTCTAAACCAACCTCTTGCAAAAATGTGAACTGCTGCAAAAAAAAAAAAAGAGAATATTTATACTCCTATTTACTACAGAATGATTTGAAATCAATATTAACGCAATAGCATAACACTTATTAGAAGGAATGCAAAATGCACACTTGCACAGAAAAGATGTTTTTAATACATCTTTTAATATATATATATATATATATATGATTATATTTAATTAGAATGCTTTGCACTTGCCAATGGGAATTTACGACCTGCTCTTTGGGAATCTTTAATGTCATGGATGAACTTCTAGCATCTTAGCAAACAAGACTTCAGGGGGGTGCCTGGGGAAAACGTCTCTTTTTCTTTGTGTATTTATTATTTTTATTGCTCTATAGTTCTTTGAATCAGACGAGATTTTAAATGTCTATATAAATATATAGAAATATTCAACCCTGTACACCAGCTGAAGATACATTTACAGAATTAATAAAGAAATAAACTCACAAATGGCTTTTGTGCTCATCCTTTTTATCTTTTTTTTTTACTAGTTATCCTCTTCACTGGGTTCCAATGCAAATCGATACGTTAACTTAATGTTTTTCACAATTTTAAGTTGACTGAACGTAAAACAATTAAATTGTCCCCCAAAAAAACTCAAGAATTGTGTTGTTTCCGCTCATTTTAAGTAAGTAGTTTGAACAAGCAGCAAAAATATTATTGGAGTGTAGTACTAAATATATAGTTTTATACTTAAATACATTTTTAGTATAATTTTGAGGATGTTTTTATTTTTTTATTTTAAGACATTAAAAATAGCAATAATTATAAAAGCACAAAACAAAACGGTCAAAGCCTTTAGTAAAATTAAATGTACAAAAAACAATTATGTAAAATAACATTTAACATTGACAGATGTTTGTTTATCGTCTTTTTTAGAAAACATTGTTTTAAAAATATTATATTTGTTTTCTTATAATTTATATCTGTTTTTTTGTATTATTATTATAATTTTTTTGATTACTTTTTATTTACCAAGTTACATTTCAGGAGGATTTCTTTCATAAACCTTACATTTATTACATACATTTTATTTTGTCATTAAAATATATATATTTTTAAATATATATAATTATATATACACTGTAAAAAAATGTTGGGTTCCACACAATTACTTAATGTTGTCCTAAATGCAAATCGATAAAGCTTGGTATAAAGTATATTAATAAAGAAGAAATCGATAAAGAAATTGTTTTCACAATTTTAAGTGGATTGAACATAAAATAATTAAGTTTTACCCCCCAAAAAACCCTCAAGAATTGTGTTGTTTCAGCTCATTTTAAGTAGTTTGAACAAGCAGCAAAAATATTATTTGAGTGTATACTAAATATATTTTATACTAAAATACATTTTAGTATAGTTTTGAAGATGTTTATATTATTTACATGTATTCTAAGACATTAAAAAGTAACAATAATTATAAAAGCACAAAACTGTCAAAGCCTTAAGTAAATTTAAAATTAAATACAATAAAACAAAAACTAATTCATAGTATTGTAATGATGTTGAATTAACATTGTGCCACAGATGTTTGTTCATCATCTTTTTTTAGAAAACATTGTTTAAAAAAATATATATATATGTTTCTTTTATCATTTATATCAATTTTTTTTTGTATAATTATTATTATAATGTTTTTGATTAGTATTTATTTACCAAGTTATTTCTTTCATTAACCTTACATTAACATACATTTTATATTAATATATATTTTTATACACACTGTAAAAAATGCAGGGTTCCACACAATTCCTTCATGTTGTCTCAACACAAATCAATTGAATTAACTTTTTAATTTTTACAAATTTGATTGAACATAAAACAATTAAATTGTTGCCCAAAACAACTTAAGAATTGTGTTTTTTCCAACTCATTTTAATTAAGTAGTTTGAACAAGCAGCAAAAGTCATTTTTTTTAGTGTACACTGTATTAAATGCTGGGTTAAAACACTGAACACTGTATAAAACACTGTATAAAATGCTGGGTTCCACACAATCGATTTGTGTTGGGACAACATGAAGAAATTAAGTTAACTTGTACGTTTTTACAAATTTAAGTGGATTGAACATAAAACAATTAAGTTGTCCCAAAAAAAAACAACTCTAGAATTATGTTGTTTCAGCTCATTTTAAATACGTAGTTTGAACAAACAGCATTTTTAGTGTACATGCACTAAATTACCTAACATTAAAGAAAATAATAATAATTATAACGTTCAAAGCATTAATAAAAAGTATAATAGCATCCTTTTCCTCTTAATGGTTTCTTGCATATTGAAACTGAACGATAAGATCAAAAAAACACCACAAGTCATGTCAAAAACGCAAATCGATTTGATGTCAAAACGACATCAAATTGACATTGTCAAAAATTGATTATAGGAAAGTCCTGTAATAACTTTTTGATGTCAATGTTAGATGTCAATTTGATGTCATCAAGGTAGTTTACATGCATTGCAGGGATACAAAGTCCAGCGTCAATGTCAATTTGTAAGTCATAATTTGGAGATTTCAGATTGGTTATTTTAGTAGTCAAAAAGACATCAATGTGTGGATGTCAAAAGGACTTCAAGGTTTTGACATCCACTGATTTGCATTTTTTGTGTTTTTAGCATGTTTTATGTTGTCGTTTTGACATCAAGCTTGCACACCGTAATCATAAAATAAAACGTTTCTTATTAAAATACTTTAGTGTCGTTATTTTGGTGTTCAAAACTGCATCAGTGTGTTGATGTCAAATGGACGTCAAAGTTTTGACCTCAAACTGATTCACATTTTTGACGTGTCTTTAGCATGTTTTATGTTGTCGTTTTGACCTCAAGGTTGCGGTGCTTCATAAAATAAAACTTTTCTTAAAATACTTTAGTGTTTTTATTTTGGTGGTCAAAATGCCATCAGTGTGTGGATGTCAAATAGACGTCAAAGTTTTGACCAAAGCGATTCACATTTTTGTTGTGTTTTTAGCCTGTTTTATGTTGTCATTTTGACATCAAGCTTGCACGCCGTAATAATAAAATAAAACTTGCATATTAAAATACTTTTGTGTTGTTATTTTGGTGGTCAAAATGCCATCAGTGTGTGGATGTTAAATGGACGTTTTTTGATGTCAAGGAGGGTCAAAACAATGAAAGCTCTCAAGTTGGAGTCACAGTTGGAGACCAAATGCTTGTTTGCAGTTTTTTATAGTCCTGAAGCTCTTTTAAGTGAAGCAGCTTGACAGTCATAACAGTAAACATGTTTACAGCATCAGACCACCCAACTCTATAATGACTTCTACACACACCGTGAAGATCCTGACGCCTCTACTACACACACATCCTTCAGATACTTTCATACCTTTAAGTAATGTTTAATGGAGAGATTTTTTTCAACACAATTTTAAACATAAGGGTAATATTATACTAGTTATTTTGTAATATACTAATATTCAGCTTAAAGTGCAGTTTAAATGGTTAATCAGGTTAACTGGACAAGTTATGTTAATTAGGTAAGTCATTGGACAACAGTGGTTTGTTCTGTAGACAATAAAAAAAAAGAAGAAAGAAAAAAACAATTCTTAAGGGGTTTAATAATATTGACCTCAGCAATTTTTTATTTATATTTATATATAGAAGAAAAATGATAATAAGAAATAGTGTAAAAAAAATTCTTTGCTCTGTTAAACTACACATTTGAAAGAGAATTAAAATTTCCCAGGAGGGCTAATAATGTACATAAATTCAAAATACAAAATATTTACACGCATTTCTTTTAAATATTAAATATTTCCATACTTTGGACAGCATTTCAGTAGTTCATTTTCCTTCGGCTTTGTGTCTGATTTTATCAGGGGTCGCCACAGCGGAATGAACCGCCAACTATTCTGGCATATGTTTTTTGCAGCGGATGCCCTTCCAGCCACAAGCAATTCAATAGTTCTGGTTTGAAATTCTCCAAAAGCATGTGCTTGGAATGTATTATGATCTTCTTCTGGAGCGTCTTCTTCTTCGTCAGTGTTAAAGAAGAGAATATTCTAATGATCATCACTGACAGCCGCACTCCTCGATGATCATCACTGACAGCCGCACTCCTCGATGATCATCACTGACAGCCGCACTCCTC
>CAIGQV010018170.1:3608925-3640798 GCA_903798115.1 Danio jaintianensis
GGAAACCCACGCGAACACGGGGAGAACATGCAAACTCCACACAGAAACGCCAACTGTCCCAGCCGAGGCTCGAACCAGCAACTTTCTTGCTGTGAGGCGAACGTGCTACCCACTGCGCCACCGTGACGCCCTATATGAGAACATGCCTATTTAAATAAATAAATAAATAAATAAATAAATAAATAAATAAATAAATAAATAAATAAATGGTTATTTAGATATATATTTTTAAACATAATTTACACAAACACAGAAAGGGTGTTTTTTCTGACCTGAACGTTTGGGGGGACCAATATGCTTCTTAATTCCGGCATCGCTGTGCAAACCTTTATGTGAACGAATGTACAGTGAGTCAGGAAGTCAGTCTGTGGTTGGTGGTTCAATACTTCCTCATATGAGCGCAATAAAATGTTGCAGTGTTTTATCAGCTGAACACAGACAGCACTGATTCCAGCATGCTGCAGTTCGTCTTACTCAACATCTTCCTCTTCACTGTCCTGTCCTCAGGTAAGAGTTTAAATATGAATTAAAGCTGACTATGCTATATTTACAGTGACTATAATCGCCTAATTACATTTAATGCTTAATCCTTTCACACCTGGCTTTTTGTTTTGGATTCTGTCGCGTTTTTTGTGGTCGAAACAAAAGCAATGAGATACCGAGAATGTCCGAGAGACAAAAAGTAGCATGCATGGATTATCACAGCGAGTTATTGTTATACGGTCTATGTAAATCACGAACAAACCGCATCTTCCAAAGCCTCTCAGAATGAATCACGTGTTTATTGGAGCAATGACGGGTTGAAATTTGGTCGAAAGATTGGCTGTATACAATATAATATAATATAATATAATATAATATAATATAATATAGGCGACGCGGTGGCGCAGTGGGTAGCACGTTCACCTCACAGCAAGAAGGTCGCTGGTTCGAGCCTCGGCTCAGTCAGTTGGCATTTCTGTGTGGAGTTTGCATGTTCTCCCCGTGTTCGCGTGGGTTTCCTCCGGGTGCTCCGGTTTCCCCCACAAGTCCAAAGACATGCGGTATAGGTGAATTGGGTAAGCTAAAATTGTCCGTAGTGTATGTGTGTGAATGAGTGTGTATGAATGTTTCCCAGTGATGGGTTGCAGCTGGAAGGGCATCCGCAGCGTAAAATGTATGCTGGATAAGTTGGCGGTTCATCCCGCTGTGGCGACCCCAGATTAATAAAGGGACTAAGCCGAAAAGAAAATGAATGAATGAATAATATAATATAATATAATATACATAATAACAACTAAATAATAAAAAAAGCCGCATCAATCTCACGGAGCTGCTGTTATATCTACGTTATGACATATGACGTAAACTAGCGGAACCCGGAACATAAACAACCTGTGCTTTGACCAATGAGATGAGAGTTTACCTGCATGTGACAATTTGTTTTGGTCCGTTTATAAATGTTACCGGGCGTCACGGTGGCGCAGTGGGTAGCAAGAAGGTCTCTGGTTCGAGCCTCGGGTGGGTCAGTTGGCATTTCTGTGTGGAGTTTGCATGTTCTCCCCGTGTTGGCGTGGGTTTCCTCCGGGTGCTCCGGTTTCCCCCACAGGTCCAAAGACATGCGCTATAGGTGAATTGGGTAGGTTAAATTGTCCGTAGTGTATGAGTGTGTATGGATGTTTCCCAGTGATGGGTTGCAGCTGAAAGGGCATCCACTGCGTAAAACATATGCTGGATAAGTTGGCGGTCCATTCCGCTGTGGTGACCCCAGATTAATAAAGGGACTAAGCCGAAAAGAAAATGAATGAATGAATAAATGTTACCTTGTGCAAGTGAACCGAATCCAGACTAAATAGTAACGTATTGCACCAGTTTTAATTCCTGTTTCAGCACAATGCAATTGAAACAAAGTGTATATCAAAATAAGAACCCAGAAAGGAGTTCTAATGCTAAATAAAATAAATATCAAAGTAATTTGTCGGACAGATATAGGGTCTACCTACAAAGGTTTGGTTAAAGGAGGAACAATAATAATAAAAAAATCTTTCAAGTAGCCTACATACAACAAATAAAACGCAGCAGGATACTTACTCTTTTTGTAAACAGTCAATATTGTAGGATTTATCATTCTACTATGATTCACAATTTATTTAACGATTGTTTCTTTAAACACTTTTTTCCCAGAGAATGGTAACATTACATAAAAACAAAGCAATGATATATTAATTGTATAGTTGGCACTTAAATATGACTGTAAAAAAATCTAATTTAATCTTTATCAAAGATAGAAGAAGTTGGAAGAGGAAGAAGTTGATGAATAATTTTTGTGTGGACAATGCAGTTCCAGTCTTACAGTTCTGTATTGATACACTCTTCAATATATATATTTGCTGTACATTGTACTCAGTATGATTATAACGATCACTTTTGATTACCATTAACAAAAAAAGGAGGAGCATTTGTAAATGCAGCAAGGCTATTGTTGTAAAACAAAATGTATGTAAAGTGTTGTATTTCAATGTGTACAAACTGAAAATGAAAATAAAAAAATATTATGGCAAATCTAATCTTGTTACGGGCGTCACAGTGGCGCAGTGGGTAGCACGATCGCCTCACAGCAAGAAGGTCACTGGTTCGAGCCTCGGCTGGGTCAGTTGGCATTTCTGTGTGGAGTTTGCATGTTCTCCCTGTGTTGGCGTGGGTTTCCTCCGGGTGCTCCGGTTTCCCCCTCAAGTCCAAAGACATGCGGTATAGGTGAATTGGGTAAGCTAAAATTGTCTGTAGTGTATGAGTGTGTATGGATGTTTCCCAGTGATGGGTTGCAGCTGAAAGGGCTATACGCTGCGTAAAATATATGCAGCGGTTCATTCCACTGTGGCGACCCCAGATTAATAAAGGGACTAAGTCGAAAAGAAAATGAATGAATGAATAATCTTGTTACAAAACTTACAGATAATGGATAAACACTTCTGGAAAAAAGGAAAACTTGAATATTCTCATTTTTTTTACTGAATTTATTAGGTATGGGTTTGAGTAAATAATAATCATTCGCATCTACGAAGTTCTGGTAATATTAAGTCTAATTTTAAATAAATATATTGTAATTTGTACAGAAAACGTCAGTTGTTTAACAAATATAAAGTTACAAACTTTTTTTTTTTTGATCTTGTGATTGTAAAAATCATGGTTTTTCCACCAAATATTGATTTCTTTACACGAAATTAAAACATTACTGATAATTTGTTGTCTAAAAATGAATATAAACATAATCTGGAATGTTATGGTACCTCTGTTTACCATTTTAATGTGTATTTTTAAAAAGACAGGTAGAAAAATAAACTTTTTTTTAGTTCAAATAAAACTGTACGGAGTAAAAAGGAGTAGTTTCTTTTTCAGAAGAGTAGTATAAGCAGTCATTTTGGAATGTAACTAGGCCTGTCACGATATCTATGTTTTGTTGTACGATATATTGCACCAAAATATGTAGCGATAAACGATATTATTGTCATTTTAAGACCCTTTTATGCAGCTCATTATATAATGCCAGAATGACAATATAATACCCTCACAATGCAAGTACACTTTCAAAGAACACATCATATTTCATTATTAGGATATTTCATTTAATTATAGTCATTTTAACAATTTAATAATGAGGCATTGGAGTCAGAATGTGAAAATGCATATCGTAAATAAATAATAATAAATGTTAACAAGGTAAAGAGTAACAGAGGTTGCGATATCTGCTGCCAGATCTATTTTCAGCTGTCAGACACCCACATGAAAATATACTATAGTAATTTACAGTAAATACTATTGTGTGTTTTTAACTGTACTGATACTGACACCTCTAGTAGAGATAGAGATGTTGCACAATCAGCTAAAGTGTTGCTAGAATTGGTTTTTATGTATGGGCGATATATATTGCATCACCAAAAATGATTGAACTCATGTCCATGTGTTGTGTGATAAGTCCATATATTGATTATTGTGACAGGCCTAGTACAAATCCTCCAAAATAATACTTAATGCAGTAATAAAGTAATACGACTCAGATATTTTACACACCTGATACAGTTCCACGTTTTAATATGTACAGTAACTACTTTGGTTTTTGCTATAGGATGGGCAAGAAGTGTAGATCCAGAACCAAGAATCACCAGCCTTCCCATGGTGAGTGACCAGTGACTGAAAAATCATAACTTATATTTAAGTGTCACACACATTATTTCCCCCACAGGTAAATGCTTGATCTAAAATTGAATAAAAAGGTTTAGAAAGTGTAACATCAATTCTTTATCTCATATTCATCCTCTTAGGTTACCATTAGTTTAGAGCAGTGTTTCTCAACCATGTTCCTGGAGGACCACCAACACTGCATGTTATGGATGTCTCCTTAGTCGGTCACACCCATTACAGGTCTTTCAGTTTAAGCTAATGAGCTGAGGATCTAAATCAGGTGTGTTTGGTTAAGGAGACATTAGGTGTGTCCCAAATCGCATACTTATGCACTATTCTACGTCATTAAGTAGTATAAATAGTGTAAGTAGTGCGTTCACACTGAAAACTCTAAAAATAATAAGTGCACTTTAATTACCCGGATGATGCACTTATTCAGCCAGTAAAATGAAGTGTGGAATTAATTTTCATCACGAGAGTGATTATGATGCCTCCCGATTGTGAATGCAGTTATACTCATGGCAGGTATTATTTGGTAGTTTGGTCATTTACTTCACTAATTTGGCAACCGTCAAACGTCATCAGGGAAACGGTTTGAATTTCCGCTTAGTAAAATACCATTAGTGTTTCATTTGGGACGACACTACATACATATACTATGCTGTTGAGTGTGTAAGTGCATAAGTGCATAGTGTATAGTGTGCCATTTGGGATGCAGCTATGGAAATGTGCAGAGCTGGTGGTCTTCCAGGAACGTGGTTGAGAAACACTGCTTTAGACAAATGATTGTGTCTTTTTTTAACACCAATTTGCATGCTGTGAACTTTTAAAAACCTCAATCTGATAGTGAATCTTAAAAGAGGATCTGAGAATATGCCGTTTCACATTTCCTTCTTTCCAATAAAGATTAATTTATGTTTCATGTACAGCTGTGAAAGAGGTTGTGAAAGTGTGTGGGTCTGTGCACAACAGAAATAAAGGCACAAAAGCTGTCAACATTTTCAAAATGACACAAAAAAAAAAATATCCGTAATTATCTGTTTGCTGTATTTTGTGATTCATTCAATCATTCATTTTCTTTTCGGCTTAGTCCCTTTATTAATCTGGGGTCGCCACAGCGGAATGAACCGCCAACTTATCCAGCATATGTATTACGCAGCGGATGCCCTTCCAGCTGCAACCCATCACTGGGAAACATCCATACACCCTCATTCACACTCATACACTACGGACAATTTAGCCTACTCAATTCACCTATAGTGCATGTCTTTGGACTTGTGGGGGAAACCGGAGCACCCGGAGGAAACCCACGCCAACACGGGGAGAACATGCAAACTCCACACAGAAACGCCAACTGACCCAGCCGAGGCTCGAACCAGCGACCTTCTTGCTGTGAGACGAACGTGCTACCCACTGTGCCACCGTGCAGCCCTATTTTGTGATTCATGTTTTTATTTTTCCTCATTTATTTATGTTTTTGAATTGCATTATGGGATCTTGATCTTTATTCTGACAACTTTTAACTTTGAAAAGTTCCTAAAAGTGACTTTTATTAACATTTTTAATAGTTTAAAGTGATATATTATTTGGGTTTTGTGTTACAAAGCTGTGATAAGCTGCCAGCACATTTTCTGTTATTTTAAAGACTTATTTCTCTATATATTATTTCTTTGACTGCCCCTCTGCCAAACGGTTGACAATGTTTTTACTGTTTTAAATAATGACTGGTAAAGTCATTTAAAGAATGACACAAGAATTTACACACACAGAAAAAAATGTTTGGATTGCATTTCTTAAATCCTAATGTCGCTAGTTAACACAATGTATTTTTTTTTTCAACACATCCCATAATTTCTAAAATATCAGCCTCTACCAAATGGTTGATATGTCGGTTTATGGTAAAAGTACCGGAATTAATACATATACTATGAAAAATCTGAAAATATAGTGTAAGGCCAATTAATTTAAAAATACATTCAAAATAAAACATTTTTGAATACTGAATCATCTTTATTTTTTGAAGTATGCCATAAAATATTTTGGATTCTCATTTACCATGCTTTCTTTTTTTTTCTTTTTTTTTTTTTACAATAAAACCAAAATCAAGTGTAGTAGTGCAACAGGATATTTGTTAGATTTTTTTTGTAAACCAACAATGCTGTGTGTGTGCCATTATTTAAAACAGTCATTCTTTAAATGACTTTAACAGTCATTATTTAAAACAGTAAAAACATGGTCAACCGTTTGGTAGAGGGGCAGCAAATTAGTTCACAGAATGTAACCTTGATGACTGTAAACTGACAAGATATTGTGTCCTCCTTTAGATGAACGGCATGTGCAGCGATTGCAACAAGATTGTGCAGTTACTGACAGAAATGCTCTCCCATCCAGACTCACAGGTGATGCTTGTTTCCTACTAAAATGCATTGAATTTAACTGAACACTTTCTGTAAAGCAGTGTGCAAAACTTTCACTTTAGTCCACAGCTTGAGTGTTTACCCTTATGCAAGTTCATTTTATGAAGTATACTTAAAGTCCCCATGAAATCAAAACTAAGGAGGTGAGAAGGAGGAGTCTGTTAGGTTGTAATAACTCTCCCCAAACCCTTTTCCCCAGCTTTCTGAATGAAATGCCTACTTTAATACATCCAATCAGCTTGCAGTAGAAAAAACAAGCCCCGCCCACTGCTTTCTCATTTAATATTCCGTTTCTCTATGAACTGCATCACAATACGAAGGAGAAAAAAAAAAAAAAAAAGTCGCAGCTTCCGGTTCATGTGGACTTTAAAAGCACAGTTCACCCAAAAATAAAACAAATTCTGTCATCATTTACCCTTCAATTATTCAAAACCTATTTGACTTTCTTTCTTCTCTTGAACGCAAAAGAAGATATTTCGCAGAATGATGGTAGATGGCACCCACTGACGTCCATAGTCATTCTGCAAAATATCTTCTGTAGCGTTTAACAGAAGAAATAAACTCATGAAGGTTTACAACCACATAAGGGAGAAATGATAAGGTCATTTTCATTTTTGAGTGAACTATCCCTTTAAGTAATGTTGAAGTATATATTTACGTATATGTTGTAAGTAGACTAGCATCTATAGCACTTTTGAGAAAAACACATTACAAATAAAATGCAATATTATTATTAATATGTATAATACTTGTAAGTGTACAACTTGATTGACTAAATTGCTTTTTAGTATGTTAAAGCATACTATTAAATGTACTGTAAGTGTAACAGTAGCAAACTGTAAGTGCATAAGAAGTCGCAATTACATTTTTCATTTGTACCGCAAGTGAACTTATGCATATAGTTGTTTACTTTTATAACACTTCTTGTAGTAAATAATTAGTTTGCGAAGGAAGGAAAATCATGACGTGGTCACATAATTCTCAGAATTTAGCTCTGTTTTAACCCATCCAAGTGCAGACACTGTACACACGCACGCACGCACGCACGCACGCACGCACGCACGCACGCACACACACACTGTAGTAGGGAATATGAAATAAGCTGAAGTTATTACTGAACATATTTGTACTCAGAAAGCATCATCTCTGAAACCGGGGGAAGTATGTAATGTTATGTGTAAATATATATATATATATTTAATAGGCCACTCAATCAAAAGAGTAATAACTATAAATCAAGTATATTTCAAATATTTCATTATACTTTTAAAGTCAGCTTGAAATAAAAAAATGACCATTTATTCACCTCAAGAATAAGAATGTGAGCTAACAAAATAAACATTGTAAAATTGGATTTTTAAGCAGACTTTAAGTATGTGTCTTATAGGCAAATATTTGCAATTTTAAATAGATTTCTGAGAAGCACCTAATGTACATTTCAGGACAGTGCTTGAAAAGTAGACTGGAAGTATACTTTTTATTTTTAGTTTAAAAGAACTAAACTAATAGCATATTTGAATAAGCTTCTTTTTCATAAGGGTGTACATTTTCTAACTACTGTAGCCCCTGTACAACACAATCTCGTGACAATTAGCTTTTACAGAAGTGAAATTTGCAGTGACATTATTTTCAAACTAAAGTGCTTGTTTCACTTTCTGATGGCAGCTGTGCCGTACAAGTTTCTGTCACGGCTCATAAGATGGAAGCTTTAAATCCAACACAGGCTCATTGGGAAAATGTGCCCAGGGCTACATTTTAGAGAACCGAGAAATTGCGGGTACATATGGCTGCATTTTGTGCATTTTTGTGTAAAATTAACGCTATAGGACGGAACCGAATGTCAGTCGATATCAAGCTGATGTGCAGTTAAAGTCAAAATTGTTATCCCTCTTGTGATTTTTTTTTTCTTTTTTTCCCAAATGATGTTTAACAGCGCAAGAAATTTTTCACAGTATTTCCTATAATATTTTTTCTTCTGGAGAAAGTCTTATTTGTTTTATTTCGGCTAGAATAAAAGCAGTTTTTAAAAAACATTTTAAGGTCAATATTATTAGTCCCCATACAAATTTTTTTTCTCGATTGTCTACACTGTAAAAAAAAATTCCGTTATTTTACTTTTTTTTTCGGCAGCTAGGGTGCCGGAAAAAAAACATAAAATAACGGACGTTAAATTACATAAATTTACCATAAAATAACAGACATTAAATTACATAAATTTACCATAAAATAACGGACGTTAAATTACATAAATTTCCGGTAAATTTGTGCAATTTAACGTCTGTTATTTTACGGTAAATTTCTGTAATTTAATGTCTGTTATTTTATGGTAAATTTCTGTAATTTAATGTCTGTTATTTTATGGTAAATTTCTGTAATTTAATGTCTGTTATTTTATGGTAAATTTCTGTAATTTAACGGCCATTATTTTAAGGTTTTTTTTCCGGCACCCCAGCTGCCAGAAAAACCCCCCGGAAAATAACGGTGTTTTTTTTTTACAGTGTACAGAACAAACCATTGTTATACAATGACTTGCCTAATTAACCTAGTTAAGCCTTTAAATGTCACTTTAAGCTGAATACTAGTATCTTGAAGAATATCTAGTCAAATATTATGTGCTGTCATCATGGCAAAGAGAAAAGAAATCAGTTATTAGAAATGAGTTATTAAAACTATTATGTTTAGAAATGTGTTGAAAACAATCTGCTCTCTGTTAAACAGAAATTTAAAAATATACAAGGGGCTAAAAATTACAAGGGCTTATAATTCTGACTTCAACTGTCTTATGCACAATGACAAGCGGCTTTTCTCATGGACGCGCATTAGAAAGACTAAAATTCGCATACTATCCATCCTAAATAGTATTTGAAAATAGAATTAGTATGTCCCACAAGTATGTCCCGCTAATATTGCCCACAGTACATTGATTGACAGGGCTCGTCGTAGTAGTATGTAGTAGTATGTCCCAAAGTTTGCATACTTGGGACATACTTGCATACTTTGCATACTTGGGATTTACGAGAAATGGCACTTATAATAAAAAGTTCCCCAGTAGCGTATTTGAGATTGTCACAAAAAGTGTACACTGCGCCCTCTAGTGGATTTGTGAAAACAAAAACTACAAGAAAGCATAGTCCAGGGAACATATTTGTCGGTTCTCAAAAATGTAGCCTTGGCCACATGTTTCCAAGGTCAGTTGTTAATGATCTGCAGTTGTTTACATATTGATCCTAACTATAGTTCCCTTCTCCACAGCACCTGATTGAAAAAGCGGTGGACAAGTTTTGTGATGAACACCCCGTCATCCCCTTGTGCATGGATGGAGCAAAGACATACGTTCATTTGATCATCAGACATTTCAGTGCATTTACAGTGAGTACTTAACTTAGGTTAACAAGCTAGCGATTCTAGCTGCCAGAACGATTTTTCTATCTATAATATTTAATCAATGGGAAATATAATTTTACATGAATAATTAGATGTACAGTTGAAGTCAGAATTATTAGCCCTCCTGTATATTTTTTCCTCAAATTTTTGTTTAATGGAAAGAAGATTTTTTCAACACATTTCTAAACATAATAGTTTTAATAACTCATTTCTAATAACTGATTTCTTTTCTCTTTGCCATGATGACAGCACATAATATTTGACTAGATATTTTTCAAGATACTAGTATTCAGCTTAAAGTCACATTTAAAGGCTTAACTAGGTTAATTAGGCTAAAGTTAGAGTAATTAGGAAAGTCATTGTAAAACGATGGTTTGTTCTGTAGACAATCGAAATAAAATATTGCTTAAGGGGGCTAATAATATTGACCTTAAAATGGTTAAAAAAAATTAAGAACTGGTTTTATTCTAGCCGAAATAAAACAAATAAGACTTTCTCCAGAAGAAAGAATATTATAGGAAATACTGTAGAAAAATTGCTCTGTTAAACATCATTTGGGAAATATTCTTCAATACTAATATCAAATAGACTTCAATACTAAAATATACAGCTGAAGGCAAAATATTAGCCCTCCTGTGAAATTTTCATTCTTGACCTTAATATTAATGTTGAAAGACTTTCTCTAGAAGAAAAATATAATCACTTGGGAAATATTTGAAAAATAATTAAATTTTCACAGGTTAATAATTTGGTCTTCAGCTGTAGTTGTTTTTATCCTCATCACAGAAAGAAAGCGGTGACGTGTGCTCAATGCTGGGACTGTGTGCCGTCCAGCCTGAGAGAAAATCAGCATCAGAGCTCGACTTCAGCCTGAATGAACGGGGTTTGATCTACACAAAACCCTCAAGAGGAACTGGTCCAGAGGTATGCTTTAGACAGCCCATATTTAAGGCTCGAGTCTGGTATTATTGGTTTCAGTTCTCACAACCAGGAGAGTTATTCTTCCGCAAAAACTCTAGCTTGAGTTTAGTTATCAAGGAAAAGGAACTAGTAAAGTTTCTAGATTTGTTGACGCCTAGTATTACAAGGGACCTATTATGCAAAACTCACTTTTATAAGGGATTTAAACACAGTTGTGTGGCAACAGTGTGCGGATATAGCCAAGCTTTAATGGTAAAAATTAATTAATTATATTTCTTATAATGACGCTTGATAAAAACAGTCTGCAGAAACACTTGATTGACATTCTCCCTTTGTACGTGTCATCAGAGGGGGAAAGCCCTGCCCAGATCTCTCCCTCATTAGCATAAACAGCCCTGAGTGAGTCGTCTGCCATTAGAGTTTGAATCTGCCACTATGCTGACACATTGGCATTTATAGCCCCACCCTCTTCTTAATTTTAAAGCGACAGTCACCAAAATGGCACGATTTGGATCAAAGCCTAAAAGGGTCAGTTTCTGAGAGTTATAAAACATTATCTGTGGGGTATTTTGTGCTGAATCTTCAGATACACACTCTAGGGGGCATCAGAGACTTATTTTACATCTTGTAAAAAGATGGATAACAGGTCCTCTTTAAGAGATGAGCTAAAGATTTTGAGTAAGTTACAGGCTTTTGCTGTTTGTACGAATTGTTTTGAGAGTTCTTTGGAAATATTAATGAAGATTCAAAAAATGCACCAACGTGACAAATATATTGTTCTGTTGTGTAACACATAAGTAGGCCCAGACGCAGGTTTTTTAGGTCTATTTATTTATTGGTAAATGTTTAAAAAAATATATTTATTCAGTGTTTATATAAATTTCAGTAATTGCATCATATAATGCAAAATATATGCAAATAATTTATTTACAATACAGTTTGTAAAGTAATAATTGGATTATGTGCATTTAATTGGATTTGCATTGTAAAGTTTTAGCTAAAAAGTAATTATTTTTTTAATTTGATGTGTTTTTAGCCACTATACTCTCAAAATCATTCCTCATTCAAGATCATACAAAATTCTGCACAGAAATAGCAAAATAAACATCTGTAGATTCTGTCTAGCCCCATATTATAAACAGATTATAAAAATAGTTTTGACAAAAAAAATGCTAACCATGCTAGTTATAAAACCTCATTAGAGAAATCTCTGTTCTGATGTCTATTTCATGAATAACTCAATATTTAATGTGATAATCTGCCATAACACTCTAATTTTACTCCGTCTCTTAGGTTCGTATCAATCCCATCTGTAATTTCTGTCTCCTCTTCATTAAGACAGTAGAGAGCTTGTTGCCAAAAGAGAAAACTGAAGTAAGTCGTTTAATCATTTAACTCATGCATATAAAATGCTCCCGTGTTATTTATCCTGTTTGGGTAACACTTTAGTTTAAGTACCAATTCTCACTGTTAACTAGTAGCTTATTACCTGCCTATTATTAAGGTATTGGTGGTTTATTAGTACTTATAAAGCACATATTCTGCATGATCTTATTCTAAATCATAATCCTAACCAATTATTAACAACTATTAACAGGATTCATTTTGGAAAGACAACTGCACAACACAAATTTATTACATTAACTTAATCATTTTTACAAATTTAAGTGGGTTGAACATAAAACAATTAAGTTGTCCCAGAAAAAACCTTAAGAATTGTGTTGTTTCAACTCATTTTGGTAACACTTTAAAATAATGGTCCTTTAGTTAATGTTAGTTATGTATTTACTAACATGAACAACCAATTAGTAATACATTTATTATGGTATTTATTCATCTTTGTTAACATGAACTAACGTTATTTAAGTTAAAGGCATTAGTTCATGTTAACTCACGGTGCATTAATGTTAACAAGCCCAACTTTGGACATTAATAATACATTAGTAAATGTTGAGTTATGATTTATAAATGCTGTACAAGTTTATTAATAGTTAAAGGTCCCGTGAAGTGCTTTGTAATGGTTAATTTTATTCAATGTTTGACGTAATCTCAGCCGAAACACAAAGAAAGGGTGGGACATAGTGTAGCTAAATGAAATCAAATGAAACGAAAAGCAAATGAGAAGTGTCTTAAAGGGGGCGGGGCATGTCAGACACTAGATAGCTTTTGATTGGTTATGATGTGATAAGAAACTGTAGTATGAGGTGACGTGAATAAAACCGATGATCCATTTAGGCGGAAGTGACAAACTACAAGCTTTACAGGTTTATATCAGTTTTATATCTTCTAAACACAAATTTTGTCACTGTTTTGGAGCACACTAGCTTATAGATATCTCTAAAACTAGCAATACTGATACTAACATCTAAAAAGGTTATTTTAATTTAATGGGACCTTTAATGTTAGTTAATACATTAACTTATGGACCATTATTGTAAAGTGTTACCCTCATTTTAAACAAGTAGTTTAAACATGCAGCAAAAGTCACTTTTTAAGTGGATTTAGTATGTATATTACATCAAACATTGTCATAAATGTTTACCTGAAGACTTAAAAGAGTCATGGAATTTTAGTATGAAAAATGTGTATGAACCCTGTATTAATAAACAGCTAATTAGTAGTTTATTAAGCTAAATGGTTTGTTAATAGTGAAAATCGTACCTTACAATAAAGCGCGCCCCTTGTTTGACTTTGTAGGCGGCTATAGAGAACCTGTTGGAGAAAATCTGTGGTTATTTGCCTGAACATTATCAGGACACGTGCAACACCTTTGTGAAAACCTATGGAAAGCAGTTAATTGAGCTCCTGCTGTACTCCATGCCTCCTCATGCCATCTGCACCGCACTGGGACTCTGTCTCTTACCAGAAACACCAGCGATGCCCTGTGAGTAGCACAAACAACACAATCTCACTGCTAATTACTTTAGTCATTCAATTCATCTTTATTTCTATGATTTTTACTATGTAGATTACTTTTTAAACTTAACATGCATTATGTAATGTGTAATGCCTATTAACCCTTGTGTGCTGTTGGGGATGTTTTCATCCATTCTGGAGTGATTTTGAGGCTTAATTTGGCCACAATGTTCTCTGTGTGTCAGCAAATGGACTGATTTTTGGTGACAAATCTTATTTTGACACATATTTTGGGAAAATGCTTTGAAATTTAAAAACAAAACCTCAACAATACACTCTAAAGGGCAAATTAACTACCCTTTCATTATGTTGGGGGCTGTTTTTGCCCCATTGACTTCCATTATAATCACATTTTTTGATTGCAAAGCCATGACAGCATATAATCATGCATTCTTGATTGTTGATGGTTTTTCCTGTTGGGAAGAGGTCAAATTTGTAATTTTTACTACAAACATGGTGGACGCGCGCAATGTATTGTGGGCAATATTAGTGTATTAGCAATATTAGAATGTGGACGATTCTACGCGTTGAATTTCTACCAGAAATAGTAGACCATTTGGGAATTTTGGCATACTCTTTTCTATGGTTTGGGACATGCTAATTCTATTTTCAAATACTATTTAGGACAGATAGTATGCAAATTAGCACGCAGCAAGTATTTTATTTATAAATAAGAGGAAGTAAAATGCATGCAAACAAACTGAGGGTCTCATTTAGAAATGTAGCATACGCACAAAACAGTGATGGAAATGTGCCTACGCAAAAGTTTTGATCTATTATAAAAATCAAACTTGATGGGAGAAAGAGTTCACCTACAGCTGTGCACAAAGTAAACATATTTAAGTTAAATATCGACTTAATTGAACCACTTTAAATCTTCATATGAGGCATAGTCATTAATATGTAACTAAAATGTATTCTTGTGTGCGTTCCTTTTTATGAAGGTTTCTAGAGGATAGTTTACCCAAAAATAAGAAGATATTCTGAATATATCTGAAAACCTGCAGCCTTGACTCCCATAGTATTTGCTTTTCCTACTATGGAAGTCAACGGTTACAGGTTTTCAGATATATTTTGGGAAAATTCTTTGAAAAAAACAAAAACAAAAAAAACAACAATACACTCTGGGCAAATTGACTACCCTTTCATTATGTTGGGGACTGTTTTTGCCCCATTGACTTCCATTATAATGAAATTTTATAGTCATTATAGGTTATAGGTTTCCAGCTTTCTTCAAAATATCTTATTTAGTGTTCAATGGAATAAACTCATAAAGGTTTGAAAAAAGAAAAGCGTGAGTAAATGATGACAGACTTTTCTGTTTTGGATGAACTATCCCTTTAAGTGAATTGAAATGTGATCATGACTAATATAAATTATGCTCTTTTTCTCTCCTGTATCCGCAGCACAAACGGACTGTGACTCCTGTAAGATTCTGGCAGTTCTTTCCCAGTTTCATTTGGGTCTCAACGCAACAGACACGCAGACATCTGACCTGCTGCAGAAGATCTGCCACCTCCACCCTGACGCCATCCCTCAAGTACTGATCACCAGCACAATACTATAAAAACACAGTGGCTGCGTCTGAAATCACATACTTCCCTACTATATAGTATGTGAAAAACATACTATATAGTATGCGGGTTGAGTAGTATGTTTGAATTTAAAGTATTGGAAAAAGAGTATGTGAGAAGTACTCGGATACTTCCGGCGAAATTCTAAAGTACAAATCCAATGGACGCAACATTATCCTGTACTATATAATGAGAGAGAATTTATTAATGGGAGTGAAACTGATGCGGGTAGGTCATGTGATAATGACAAATGGCGGATGTAATATTGTCCCAATTCCACTCTTATTATATAGAACATACATTTCTAACGATTGTGTGGTAAATTCAAATTCAAATAGTAGTACATACTCGAGTAGTAGGCGATTTGGGACGCAGCCATGGTCTATGGAACCTTTTCACATTTCTAAGTCATCATAGTTGGTAAACTTAGAGCATAGTAAACAGGAGAGTACAACAAGAAATATTTGCATTCCTCTGTGATCAAATAATAAAAGAAGAAATTCAACAAAAGTGTTATCAAGACTTTCAGAAAAAGGAAAAAAATAGGGTGAGACTGATAACGGCAGCCAGAAGAGAAAACAAAATTTACTTTTCCGGCCCCATAAGCGGTAATTGTGAGGGTGTTTTTGTAATTTGATGCAAAGATGATATAATAGTTGGTGCCAGTGGCGTAGTGGAAAGTGCATCGACACATGCACTCCGGTGCTCGCGGCGACCCGAGTTCGATTCCCACCTCGAGGTCCTGTGCCGATCCTTCCCCTCTCTCTGCCCCCCACACTTTCCTATCAATTCTCTCTACTGTCCTATCCAATAAAGGTGAAAACCCCCAAAAAATAATAATAAAAAAAAAAAAGATGATAAAATACAAAGCAGGGCTCGAAATTAACCTTTTTGCTTGGCAGCACCAGTGCTCCTAAAAATGTAGGTGCACCAGCCGAGATTTAGGCACACCCACCAAAAATTATGAGCACCGTTACTACAAGTGTTATATTAACAGATTTATTGCATTTGAAATCAACAATCAAAACTAACAAAAACAAAAAAAATCAGCATGCACTCACCGGCCCTACACGCACTGTTTGACCTGAATGAGATGAATTCTCACGGGTGCTGTCTGATATTGCACAGATGATATTGACATATAACTTATTATTTGCATACGTCATCTTAATAGCAATAACGGTCTTTTCATGAGCTGCAATATTAGTTTAATCTCTGTGAATGCAGTCTCTTTTGCGATGGTGTATCCGGTGCCAGTCGCACGATTGACAGCATCGTGGCGATTAAATGAAGGATTAAATAACATTAGAACATCTCATGCTTAAAATGTGATTTTTGTTGCAAACATGGTTACCTGCAAACTCCGTCCCACCGGCTTTACGGTGAATGGCTTTAGTCATTTTCATTGCGGGCTTTAACCCACTGGAAGTCTTTTATTCACTCTTCGAAAAATGTAAATGGTGGATTAACATTCACCACATGATCACTAATAAGATGTGGCATTATTTGTAACTTCAGGTGGTTTCTAAAACAAAATCTGTCAGTGTTATTTTCATTCTCTCGTATCCAGACCTTCTACAAAAAGTGTACCAAATAAAAAGGTACAGTGACAACTTGTATACATTCATTGCAGTGCATATTTAATTTGCATACATTTAAGTGTGTATAAAAATTAAATTGGCTTTAAATACAATTTACTTTTTGTCAATATATTGTTTTGTACAATATACTGTACTTATCGATGAAAACAATACAATTACAATACTATGAAGGAAATCCTGGGGTTTTAATAGGATTATTAGGATTTAATTTAATTAATAGGATTTTCTTGATCATTTGAATATATATATATATATAGATATGTATATATTCACTTAATATTTAATAATGCATACAGCAATATTACCTAAAAATGTCAATTTTGATTTCATAGTGACTTTAAATGTCAGTACATAATTAATGACACTGGACCCAAATCCTTTTCAAAAGCTGTTTGAACAATAAATCATACAATGCAATCTTTCAGTATATAATTTCATCAATTCAAAATTCAGTCTGACACAAAACCAATGTACAGTCAATCAGTGTCCTGCAGGTTTTAGGATTTTAATGTCATGATTTTGATGACTTTCTTTTTTAAGGACTTAAACGGTGGAAGATGAATACAGATTTTAAGTCCTGCAGAAACACTGATAATGTATTAACAGAAAAAGGGCTGATTTCTGTCACTGTTTGTCTGTTTTCTCTCTGACAGTGTGAAGGCTTTGTGAAGTTTCACGGCCACAGACTCCTGAAGACTGACGGGAAACATCCTCTGATTACTGCATGTCTGGTAAACACTGCTCAAGATCATCACTGTTATCATTGTTCCCTTCTACACACTATACCTTTGGTTTGACAAACAATTCACATTCATATTGGAGGATTCTTCAATAACTATATATATATATAAATTTGTGTGTCTTTTGTCAACAGAAAGATGACCTTTGCAGAGGACAAATCTGAAAGAGATCCACTGAATGGGATTTCAGATCAGAAAAGTGAATTTCTGTTTTAGTTTACTTGATCAAGCGGTTTCTTGCCACACACAAAATGAAGGAACATTTGTTAAAGCTGCCTAATTACTTATTATCAATGTGTCTTGTACACACCGATCAAAAGTTTTTTATAGTAAAAGTTTTTCTTTGTTTATTTCTCTTCTGGTCACCAAGTCTGCATTTATTTGATCCAAAAGTACAGCAAAATCATTTCTTATTATTTCAAATAGCTGTTTTGAACATATTTTAAAATGTAATTTATTCCTGTGATTTAATATGTGTAGTTTTAGCATCACTCCAGTCATAATCCTTTAGAAAATATTCTAATATTCTGACCTGATGCTCAAAAAACATGTTGTTATTATTATTATTTTGAAAACAGCTAAGTAAGACTTTTTTTTTTTTAGCTTTCTTTAATGACGAGAATTCAGTAGAACAGCATTTATCGTTGCATAATAATCTTTTGTTTACATATAAATGATAAAATATCTATCATTAAGCGCGTATAATGTTACAAGTTGTTTTTATTTCAGATAAATGTTGATCTTTCTAAAGAGTAAAATAATTCTCAACTGTTAATAAATATTGATAACAAAAAATACTACTATTACTGCTACTAATGAACATTTCTTTATCAGCAAATTAGCATAGATTTCTGAAAGACGGTTGTGAATAATTTATGAAGTGACGGGAGTAATGATGCAACAAATTCAGCAATGAAAATCACATTTACAAAATATTCAATTCAAAGAAAACATCATTCAATTCAATTCAATTCATCTTTATTTCTATAGCGCTTTTACAATGTAGATTGTGTCAAAGCAGCTGAACATAGAAGATTATAGTGAATTGAAATGGTGTCAGTTCAGCTTTTAGAGTTTAAATTCAGTTCAGTTCAGTGTGGTTTAATTTTCACTGCTGAGAGTCCAAACACTGAAGAGCAAATCCATCTCAAAATCATCTCAAAATTGTACTGTTTTTCACTGTACTTTGGGTCAAATAAATACAGGCTTGGTGAGCCGAAGAAAACATTAAAAATCTTGGCTGTGCTACAAAGTTTGACCAATAGTGTCAGTTTGTAAATGAAACATTTAATAGGAAACTAGTTGACTTAACCAACAACTTGAGTAAAACTACTGTATATTAAACTGTAACTTCCTCGTTTTCAGATTGAGATGATGTAAAAAGAGTGTAAAAAATCCTTAAATGCGACATTTACTGTATGTTTTATTACAAATATGTTTGTATTTGTTTTATGAATCCAGCTGAAAATATTGTACAATCTCTCAATAAATAAACACAGCCATGTTTGGTTTTATACTACCGTTTGTGGTGGTGCTTTTTGAGATCTGGAATGTGTCACATTAGAAAATCATATTGAATAAACAGTGAAGTGAATCCTAATATTGATTAAGGACCGATTTCTGCTTCGGCACACTGAATGAAAAGCTAATTCAGAACAAAAGCAACATCAAAAGTTTTTGCTTTGATTTCTTCACAATATTATTAATACAAAATGTAATTATTCATTCATTCATTAATTTTCCTTCGGCTTAGTCCCTTATTTATCAGGGGTCACCACAGCGGAATGAACCGATAACTATTCCAGCAAATGTTTTACACAGCGGATGCCCTTCCAGCTGCAACCCAGTACTGGGAAACACCCATACACACTCATTCACACACACTACGGACAATTTAGTTCATCCAATTCACCTATAGCGCATGTGTTTGGACTGTGGGGGAAACCGGAGCACCCGGAGGAAATCCAACACAGGGAGAACATGCAAACTCCACACAGAAACACCAACTGGCCTAGTCGGGACTCGAACCAGCGACCTTCTTGCTGTGAGGCGACAGTGCTAACCACTGAGCCACCATGCCACCCAAAATTAAATAAAATTAAAGACGCGGTACGCAGTTTTGAAAACTTTAATAAAACAACCCATACTACACACTGCCAAACTTCACAATTAAACAGACTTATGTTAAAAAAAACAGAAATGTGTTATATTCACCTTCATTCCTCAGCAGATTTATGTGTGATGAAACATGTCAGGGTTTTCGGACAATCTCTTCTCTTTTCTCATTGTGTGTGTTTTACTCAGTCTCTTCACTGTTGCAACGTGGTGTGTTTCATTCACCTCTGAACAGGAATGATGTGTTCATATTAGTCTCTCCAATGCTGTGTTTTTGCAGTCCTCTTACGCTCCTGTGTGGCTTTTTGCTCCATCTTGCTTATCTTGTCTCTTCCAAATCTGCAAAAGAAGAATTTAGTGAACAATTAAAGTGTACAGTCGTGGCCAAAAGTTTTGAGAATGACACAAATATTAGTTTTCCCAAAGTTTGCTGCTAAACTGCTTTTAGATCTTTGTTTCAGTTGTTTCTGTGATGTACTGAAATATAATTACAAGCACTTCATACGTTTCAAAGGCTTTTATTGACAATTACATGACATTTATGCAAAGAGTCTTTGCATAAATGTATTTGCAGTGTTGGCCCTTCTTTTTCAGGACCTCTGCAATTCGACTGGGCATGCTCTCAATCAACTTCTGAGCCAAATCCTGACTGATAGCAACCCATTCTTTCATAATCACTTCTTGGAGTTGGTCAGAATTAGTGGGTTTTTGTTTGTCCACCCACCTCTTGAGGATTGACCACAAGTTCTCAATGGGATTAAGATCTGGGGAGTTTCCAGGCCATGGACCCAAAATTTCAACGTTTTGGTCCCCGAGCCACTTAGATATCACTTTTGCCTTATGGCACGGTGCTCCATTGTGCTGGAAAATGCATTGTTCTTCACCAAACTGTTGTTGGATTGTTGGAAGAAGTTGCTGTTGGAGGGTGTTTTGTACCATTTTACTTGAACTTAAAATATTTGTTTCATATTTTGAGAGGCCCGTTAGAAACCAGAGAGTCAACAAAAGAGGAAACCAGCACTTCTGATTACTGATGATTTCTTCATGCGTTTCATTCATTCATTTTCTTTTCGGCTTAGTCCCTTTATTAATCTGGGGTTGCCACAGCGGAATGAACCGCCAACTTATCCAGCATATGTTTTACGCAGCGGATGCCCTTCCAGCTGCAACCCATCACTGGGAAACACGCATACAAACTCATTCACACACATACACCACAGACAATTTAGCTTACCCAATTCACCTATAGCGCATCTCTTTGGACTTATGGGGAAAACTGGAGCACCCGGAGGAAACCCATGCCAACACGGGAAGAACATGCAAACTCCACACAGAAATGCCAACTGACCCAGCCGAGGCTCGAATCAGAGACCTTTTTGCTGTGAGGCAAGAGCGCTACCCACTGCGCCACCGTGCCTGCCATTTCTTCATGTGTGTAAAATATTAATATAATTTTTTTAATCTGTGGCAAAGACTCTAAAACAAATTCTGGGTTGATTGATGATCAAAATTTCTTCTTAAATGTTTGTAGAGTAATATAACTTCCTTCTGAAACTTAAACCAGAAATAAATATAGAAATTATATATTATTATAGTGTAAATTTGTAAATGAATTAATTTTATTCTTTAAATGAATACTGCGCTACATATTAAAATACTTTTAAACTCAACACAAAATAAACAACAAAACCACACCAACTGAGCTTTGTTGTTTATTTTGTGTTGAATTGAAAGGTATTTTAATATGCAGTGCAGTATTCATTTACAGAATAAAACATCACGTAATACCCACAAATTACTAAATGTCATCCACTTCCATATTTGAATCCCAAACCGGTATAAGTGAAAGCGGTCAAACCTGTATGTAGGCCTCTGAGAGCGTGATCATCTGAGGAAGGATATCAATCACCTGCAGGTCCTGAAGCTCATACCATTTCCCTGTGCCCTGCCAAACATTACACACCATACACACAGATGTTATACACTGACGATCAGCCACTAGCACTTATTCAACACATACTAGTACAAGGGCTGCACAATATATCGTTTCAGCATCGATATCGCAATGTGCGCATCTGCAATAGTGACATCGCAAGATATGCATCGTTGAATCTGAATTATAGTTGATCAGGAGCCACAGAACACACGTGATTTGTAGAGTCACTGCTAAGTTTAACCATATTAGAGCGAAGGTTTATAATTTGCATGTGTTTTTAAGGCCTTTGACTGAGCATTTCAAGAGAGTTTAGAACATTTGGGCACAAACAACTATGATGTTTGGAGGTGTAACATAGATTTATTGTATTTAATTATTTATTCACAATATGTCTTGTTTCTAGTGCAAATATCCACATTTTGATGTGAAAACGAACTAGAAACGAGACAAAGCAAAGTACGAAATGTTTTTTTGGATTGTGATTTATTACATTTTTGGACCTGAATACTGTTAGGCTCAGAAAACAGAGCTCTTCAAGCCATCTTCATTCATTCATTCATTCATTCATTTTCTTTTCGGCTTAGTCCCTTTATTAATCTGGGGTCGCCACAGGGGAATGAACCGCCAACTTATCCAGCATATGTTTTACGCACCGGATGCCCTTTCAGCCACAACCCAGCACTGGGAAACACCCATACACACTCATTCACACACATACACTACGGCCAATTTAGCTTATTCAATTCACCTATAGTGCATGTGTTTGGACTGTGGGGGAAACCGGAGCCCCCGGAGGAAACCCACGCCAACACGGGGAGAACATGCAAACTCCACACAGAAATGCCAACTGACCCAGCCGAGGCTCAAATCAATGACCTTCCTGCTGTGAGGCGAATGTGCTACCCACTGCGCCACCGTGACACCTCAAGCCATCTTGTGAAACTGTATTCATATCGCAATATTTAATATTGCAGAAAAATTAAATATTGCAATATCAGATTTTCCTAATATCGTTCAGCTATAACTAGTACATGTTTATAAGATTGAAGATGTTCTTCCAAATGTCAATGGTGATTTTTTTATTTTACTACAAACACTTTTGAAAGAACTTTACTGTAACTGTCTAGTCTACAAAAAGACTAGTAAAAAGCAGTTGTGACTAGTTAGATTAAACCATTGTTACCATTAACAATTACACAAGATGCTAGTGTTTAATAATTAAGCACTAGCAGCTAATAAACTACTACATTTGTCATTTCTGTTGAAGTACTAGTAGCTAATCAATAAGCACTCGCATCTAATGAATAATTATTAGTATCCATTTAATAGACCATTTTGAGGGATGTAAACAAAAACAGTGGTCCCAGCCTATTTCCTGTTTTACATTTTCAATTTCTATAGCTTCCGAGAATCCAAAAAGAGCCACATATTGATAAATAATGTTATGATGGCTGTTTTAACATTAAATTACGATTGAATTGCCTCTTGTTACAGTTACGGGGACAAGCAGGAAATGTTCATGGGCCAATGACATGACCACATTGAAATGGTTTATAGGTGCTAGTATCTAATAAATAATTGCCAGCATCTAATAATAGTTAAGTCTCTTGTTGGTATCATTGAACAAAGAATAAAAAAGTCTTGAAAACGTTTTGCTTTTCAAGTTTTTCCTTAAAATAAACAAAACTATCTGTCAGTGGGGTAAGTAAAATCATCTTGTTTTTGCTTTGAAATGTTGATATTTGGACTAGAAACAAGACAAAAATTAATATATGTATATATTTATAAATATAAATACAGTAATTAAATACAATTCTGTGGCTCCTGGTCAACTATAATATTCAGACTCAACCTTGCATATCTTGCGATGTCACTATTCTAGATGCGCACATTGCGATATCGATGATGAAACGATATTTTGTGCAGCCCTATTGCCAAGCAATTGTTTCAAAGCTTCGTTTCTCCCATCACTACTATAGCCACAGAGCTGCTGTGTTATGGACACACTCACATGATGTAGAACATGGATCCTGTAGGAGCCTTCAGTGGGTTTTCCATCATGGACCACGTTGGCCACCAGATCATAGGTGGTGTTTTTCTCTGTGGCCTGAGCCTCTTCTGTCAGATACTCACGCAGGTCAACATTCCTGATTTATAATACAGAGTAAATTGAAATTAAACTAAATTAAAACAAAGAGCTTGCATGAATGTCTAGCTGAGGCGTCAAAACACACGTGATGGGGAAGTTGACGATAGTTGGGTTCTTCTCCACAAAGAAGTTGTTCTTGGTGAATCGTTTGATGCAGAAGATGAGGTACGGAGGAAGCTTGGTGAGCTGGAACCTTTTCAGAAAGTTCTCTTTGTACGTCTTGTACTCCTGTGAAGAGATAATGGAGTTCACTAGATGAGTAAAGTTGGATGACTTAGCAAGGCCTGATTTATCAGACTGTTAGCTAGTGCATTTTCTAACATGGCATTTGTTAGCATACTTTAACAAGTCAGTTCACCTCCATGAAAGTCTAATTTATTTATATTAATTTATACTTTTCTGATTAGTAAGGACTTTTACCTTCTCCTGTATGAAACCCATAAACTTGTGTTTAATGTGTAATTTATCACTTTGCATTCATATTCTGTGTTCATGTGTCTGTATTTTTCGTACAAACTGTACAAATTTGGTCTTTAAATAACATTTTAATTGCATTAAACCAGGCTAAAGGGTCGTTCACACAATGACTGCAAATGTAAAATGACCATAACAATATCTGCGTCAACACAGGCGAATGTTAACAATCTGTTTATTTATAGTTCTTTTTTATTTGGTATTACCCCCTTGTGACAAGCAGATGTCACAGCAGTGAATCCAGCTCATGTAATCTATCTAATCAAACAGTGAATTTAGCAATCACAGCCCTGTACAGGGTTTCTACAGGTTTCATCAAGTCAAATTTAAGACTTTTTAAGACCTTTTTAAGACCATAATGAATGAAATTTCAGACTTACACAAGGCTAAACCCTAAAGATTTTTTTAATGGCCAAGTTAAAACCTTAAAAAAACATTAAAAACAAATGTTATTGTAAGGAAGATAATTAAACCATAATAATAAGTAAACCGAGTTAATAAATAAATGTTTCTTAAAACTTTTTGGCCCAATTGGGTATAGCTTTACATGGACATAGGAAAATTAAGACCCGTTTAAAATGACTTAAGGCCTACAACACAGTATTTCAGTGGATTTAAGACTTTTTAAGGCCTAAAATTTGGTTTTTGAAATTTAAGACATTTTAAGACTTTTTAAGACCCTGCAGATACCCTGCCTGTAGTAGTGGAGAAAAAAAGATAAACACAATATAATTTTCTCCAGTGTTTTCAAATGAGGCAACAAAAAGAGACAGAAACTGTACTGGTTAGCGGAGTTACTTTTATTTAATATATTATGGGCAAAATGAAAGGAAATAAGCTATAAATATATAACATAATAAAATAACATAAAATAATTAATGAATGACCCAAGTCCAGTCCGATTGGACTCAAAAAAACGAACTTAATGGGCTTGCAGACCTTTAATGTGCACTGCCATGCAGTAATTTTGTGTATGTGTGTGTACTTGCCAGAGCTTGCAATATTTTTAAATGTTTGTAATTCACTTTTATATATTTCCAGGGTATCTGCAGGATTTTAAAATCAATTAAAAAGTTTAAGAACCTTATAAAGTAAACAAATACAAGTAAAAAACCTCAATCAAACTACCAAGAACATAGAAATTAAAATGACTGAACAGCAAATATCATTTCCACATCATTTACTAGGGTATCTGCAGGTTATATTTAAGACCTTTTTAATACCACAGAGAAGGAAATTTAGGACTAATTGTATAGTATAATTTCTTTATAGTACCGAATTTGCAAAAAAACACAACACAACTAATTAGTTACCATCCTTAACACTCTTTATAATATTTAGAAACAGTAAAAAAAAAAAAAATTAGTAGAGTAACTAATAATAATAATAATTGATATGCAGCAGCAATAACCAGTCGGGCCGGTCATGCGAAAAATTGTCTGGTTCCGGTCCCTGGTCAGTTGATTGATGCATCTCTAGTTCTTTATTTGCTAATCCACGGGTTGACAGCTATTATAGAGTAAAATTTTATAATAAGACAAAATCTTAATAAAACCAATATGATAAATAAAATAAAAACAAAATCTTCATTATGGGATCAGATGGATTTGATTGCATTTTTAGGACCTTTGAAAAGCAGATTTAAGACACTTTAAGACTAATTAAGGCCTTATCTTTATACTAAGGAATTTAAGACTTTTTAAGGATCTGTGGACATCCTGATTTACAAACAAGCAAGCAAAACAAACAAACAAACAGACAGACAGACAAGACAGTCAGACAAACAATGTTAGAGTAAAATTGCACCTTCTCCGTGTTCCCGTTGAACTTGCCCAGGATGTTGAAGAGCGGGACCTGAGGAATGATGAGCTGCTCCTTCTCGTCTTTGTAAAGCGGTGCGGTGGGCAGATCCAGGGTCAGGTAGAGGAAGGTGGACTCCGACATCTCCTCCTGATACTCCTCCTTCAGCAGAAGAGCTTCTTTCTCCTCTGGAGGCTGACAGAAAAAAAATAATTACTCACATGAATGAATGACTTATCTCATTTAAAATAGAGCTGAAGGCAAAATTATTAGCCCTCCTGTGCAATTTTAATTCTTTTTTTAAATATTTCCCAAGTAACGGTTAATGGAGAGATTTTTTCAACACACTGATGACAGTACATAATATTTTTCAAGTTATTTAGCTTTCGTATTTAGCTTGGAATGCAATTTAAAGGCTTAAATTCTGTAGGTCATTGGACAGCAGTGGTTTGTTCTGCAGGCAATCTTAAAAAATAACAATAATAATTTAGAAAAGGGGCCAATAATATTGACCTTAGCAAGTTTTTAAATAAATAAATAAATAAATAAATAAATAAATAAATAAATAAATAAATATATTCCAGTCAAAGTAATAGAAATAAGACTTTCTCCAGAGGAAAATACACTGTAAAAAATGCTGGGTTCCACACAAACAATTTGTGTTGGGACAACATGAAGTAATTAAGTTAACTTAATAGTTTTTAAAAATTTTATTGGGTTGAACATAAAACAATTAAGTTGCCCCCCCCCAAAAAAACTCTAGAATTGTGTTGTTTCAGCTAGGGCTGCACAATATATCATTTCAGCATCGATATCGTAATGTGAGATTCTGCAATAGTCACATCGCCACATCTGCAATGCCATGTTGGGCATAATATAACATGACCTATAACATGACCCAATCTAACAGATTCTAACAGTGTGAAAAAGTGTCATTTTAATGCGTTTTTAAGGCCTATGGCTAAGATTTCAAGCTAATTTAAACCATTTGGGCACAAGAAATTATAAAGTTTGCCACTTTAACAAAGATGAAGTGTGTTTAATTATTTATACGATGACGACTATATGGTGTTAATTTACATTTGACTATTGCATCTAGCTCTAGTTTCAGCTCATTTTACGTTAGTTTGAACAAACAATAAACAAAAATTTTTGAGTGTATAATAGGAAACTATTTCAGCATAACCTGAAAAACATTTTTAAAAAGCTCAGAAGATTGTTGACCAACTAAACACAGCTTCAAAACATACCAGAAAATATGAAACAATTATTGATTATTGAAGAGAACAAAAAATTACAAGCAATAAAAAAAGTACAGTCAGTATCTGAGAGAGCTGTACGTTTTCAGACATCCCTTGTATTTTTTCCTTCTATTTTGTCTTGTTTTTATTACTGATGACATCATAAACAGCAGCAGCAGGTCTAATAGGCTGCATTCAAACTAATGCACACATCTATTTTTTAACACATACGATGTTTTGTCCTATCATTCAGACAAAACAATGTTTACAATAATGCATTATGAAAGCATTTGTTATGTACTAATACAAACTGCATTCCAAATGGCATAAATGATGCATTCATAAAGCACTGAAAGGTAAAACACTACAAAAATAATTATAGTCAAGCTTTCTCTAATGTGCACACGTGTGAATATGCCTTAAAAAAACTGCACAAATCATTAAACAGAGATTTGCATCAGAGAACTGATTTTACAGCAGACACGCACCAAGTCTGGATGAGGAAGTTTCTTTGAGAAAATTCGCATGGACCCCTGAAACGCCTTGGTGATGATGGCTGCAGAAGAGAAAAGCATCTATTAGGTCAGTGTTTCTCAACCACGTTCCTGGAGGACCACCAGCTCTGCACATTTCCTATGTCTCCTTAACCAAACACACCCGAATCAGATCATCAGCTCATTAGCATAGAATGAACGACCTGTAATGGGTGTGACAGACTAAGGAGACATCCAAAACATGCAGTGTTGGTGGTCCTCCAGGAATGTGGTTGAGAAACGCTGAATTAGCTGATGAAAAAAAAAAAAAAAAAATCGAAATGATAAAAAAAAAAAAAAAAAAATCGAAATGATATAAAAAAAAATGAGCATATAACACAAAACTCACATGATTTCTTCTTTGTCCCACCAAGAGCTCCATGCAATGCATTCAGGAACCAGGAGAGAAAGTCCACAGCGTCCCCTAGTGGACAAAAAGCACTACATCAGTTTAAAAGATTCAGTTTTATGGGAATGACCATTTCCCCCCCAGTTCAATATTATTTATGACTTCACTATTATGGCTAAAGTAAAACAAAATTATCAAAATGCCTGTCAAATTAACTGAAATCATAAAATATAAACATTTATTTAAATTTCTTAAAACAATTATTAAATCAATATTTATTTTTTTTAAGTAGAACCCTCAGAAACGTGTTAGATTTTTTGTTTCCATTCTGTGCTTTCTTTGTAATTTTTTTGATTTTTTACAGATTGTGTGTATATTACATTACAAAAAAAACTATTTTTTTGCAAAATGAATAAAAAATGAATAAGCAAAATTAATAAGATTAACAAACTAATAATTTAGTAAAATAGTTTATAGTAATCCCAACAAAATCCCACAAATTTTCCAGAAATTTTGCATTTTGTAAATATTTCTATACTTTCTAAAAGATATAAGAAACACAGTTCTGGAGTGCCCAGATCCTATTACTCTATTATTATATATAAAAAATTCAAGTTTTCACCAAAATAGCTAAACGTTTCTAAGATTTTAGTGTAAGCAAGTATTTTACAGTACTGTAAAAACACTCAAAAATGTCTGTCGATGTCTTCAAACAATTATACTTGATTTACCAAAATCACACAAGTGCCAATTTCACATCTGTCACATCCATAACGGAGAGACGTCACATCCATAACCAAGCTTTTTCCTCATAAGTGCAAAGATGTTAAATAAAATAAAATAAATCATGTTTGTTCTATAGTGAGCCAACTCTATTCTTTTGATTAGCATTGTTTCTTTTGGGTTGTGCAGTTTAATACACAGAATTTCTACAAAGTATGTTGTAGACTGTAAACTCACAGACTTTTTGGTCACATCCATAACGCATGTTTATTTTCCTCATTTAAAATCTAAAAAATGTTTACAGATAGATATTTTTCTGATCCCATAACTCCATGGTTTGGAAAATATAAACAGATGTCTCAATATAATGTTAACATATACCTTCTATGTATATGTATGCTTTGAGTTTTTACTGCAAATGTCACATCCATAACGCTGGAATTGCTCATACCTTGTTTAGTGATCTGAAAGGTCTTTTTACTGCATAACACCACAGCCTGCAGCATCTCATGCGGCGACACGTGGGCTTTAAAGTTTCGCGGGTTCCAGAGTTTGCGCATGAGCTCCCCGAACCGCTGCACCAGCAGAAACATGATGTCGCCCGGCGGACGGCGAATGCCACGGTAGTTTTCCTCCTCCAGGAAGTAGTTTCGCAGAGGAGGCACATTTGACAGCGCCTTAGAAGAAAAACAAGTGGTGACTTAAAACACACTGAGGAATATTTAGGCCTAAATGTAAGATTTACAGTTTAGCCCTCCTGTGCAATTTATAATCTTTTTTAAATATTTCCCAAATGATGTTTAACAGAGCAAGCAATTTTTCACAGTATTTCCTATAATATTTTTTTCTTCTGCAGAAAGTCTTATTTGTTTTATTTCGGTGGGAATAAAAGCAGTTTTTAATTTTTTTAACACCATTTTAAGGTCAATATTATTAGCCCCCTTAAGCAATAATTTTTTTTTCGATTGTCTACAGAACAAACCACTGTTATACAATGACTTGCCTAATTACCCTAACAATTACCCTAACTTGCCTAATTAACCCAGTTAAGCCTTTAAATGGCATTTTACTAGTGTCTTGAAAAATATCTAGTAAAATATTATGTGCTGTCATCATGCAAAGATAAAAGAAAGTTATTAGAAATGAGTTATTAAAACTATTATGTTTGAAAAAATCTCTCCGTTAAACAGAAATTGGGGGAAAAATATAAAAGAATTAAAATTTCACAGAAGGGCTAATAACTGTATGTATTTCACTAGCACTGGTGATGGGTGTAATGACTTAAAATGACTAGTTACAGTAATTTAATTACTTGTCAACTGAATAAAAATAAAGTAAGGGATTACTGTTCATTTTAGGTAATTAGTTATAAAGTTTGTTTGTTTGTGCTTTATGGTCTCCAATGGGGAAATTTGTCTTGGACCTTAGGCACATATTTGTGTAAGCCTGCCGGTGCTACACCACCCAACCCACTCCGAGCTGGGATCGAACCGGCGACTCTCTGCATGGGAGTCTGTTGCTCTAAAGGCTGATTTATACTTCTGCGTCAGGTGGACGCATATGCTCCGGCGCAGGCTTCGTGCTGTCGCATAGCCCTCGCCGTGGCTGACGCCGACTCGCACCTCTCAGAAAATGTAATTTCACATCACAACGACGCGTAGCGCAAGCTCTGTGATTGGTCGGCTTGGTTGCGGTGACGAGTGTGGGCAGTGCTGAGAGCCCAATGCAGCGAGTGTTGAGAAGTGTTGAGTCCCGTGACGGAGCTCCATACGGAGACTTTCATTTTTTTGTTTACCTTATGATTAAAGTTGTTGAACGTCCGCCGGTTCCCGCCTCTGAATTAGCGAGTTTTAGCTACTTGCACATTAAGGTAGCGTACAGAAAAAACTAAATACCCGCAAAAAAACTCGACACAGAGGAACATAAAAAAACCTACTGCCAGCTAGCGTTTCAGAAGTGCCTTTGAAGAGCAACACAAACAGCACGCAGAAGTATAAATGCATGGCTACGCGCGAAAGCAGGCCCCATGGGTCACGGCGATCACTTGACGCAGAAGTATAAATCAGCCTTTACAAGAAGGCTAAAGACCATGACTTCTAGCATCTGTCGCTAGAGCACCTTTTCGGGTTCAGAGGAGTGAGATTTACCTGCACAGCACTTCACTAGCTGGCCTCTGTTACATTTACATACACTGAACAAAAACAGACAACACAAATCAACACAAACATTCAATCATCATAAAAAAAAGATTTCCTAAAACGATTGTATCTGCACACAGGCAACCTGTATCGCTGTCCAGAAGGCAGTAAATCATACTTACAAAATAAACGTAAGTTCAATGTAAATGGATTCAGAGAAGCAGAATAATTGTAATTTTTGTTATGCAAATATAACCTTACCTGCAAAACCACGTTAGCGTAGTCATTAGCCTTAATATTATTAAGACCCACAATTCCCGGCAGGTAAGTAGTGCCGTCATAAGCTCTGTACAGCTTTCCCTGTTTATCCAATCCAGAGATGTGCTGTTTGGTGAACGTGGGTTTCAGCACATACTGAAATAAAGCAGAAATACAAAACAATCCTGATAAAAGACCATCATAATGAATAATTACCATAATTACATGCAGTATTTAACAAAAGAAAAATGGTTGAATAAACTAGTAGTATAACACTAAAAGTCAGCAGATATTTTTTAATTGAGCTGATAAGAGATATGACAATAAATACATAAAACACTTATACATACAACCAATCATATAACATAAACTGACTGGCAACAATCAACTTTAAGTTATGCTGTGTGTGTGTGTGTGTGTGTGTGTGTGTGTGTGTGTGTGTGTGT
>CAIGQV010018170.1:3640898-3659279 GCA_903798115.1 Danio jaintianensis
AATTAATAAAAATTTGTAAAAATGTTTGTGACTGTTTAGGATTAAGAAAAAATTTGATAGAATTTTAAGGGATACAAAAAAATAGAAGATAAATAAATAAATAAATAATTAAGTACATAAATTATATATATATATATATATATAAAATACTCACTGTAATGTCCTCCAATGAGGAGTCAATGATTTCGTAGTTGTCTGGCAGACAGTAGAACTTTAACGTGTGGAGATTGAGAAAAACATGGTGTGCGACCTGAACACTGTGGATGTACGCATGAGACTTCTGACCTCGACCTGACACAAGCAAAATAAAGCATTAGACCAAATATTCCTACAGCGTTTTATACATTGTTTCATTCATTTTCCTTCAGCTTAGTCCCTTATTTATCAGGGGTCGCCACAGCAGAATGAACCGCCAACTATTCCAGCATATGTTTTACGCAGTGGATGCCCTACCCAGTACTGGAAAACACCCATACACACTCGCATTCACACACACACATTACAGCCAATTTAGTTTATTCAATTATAGCGTATGTGTTTGGACTGTGGGGAAAACCGGAGAAACCCACGCCAACACGGGGAGAACATGCAAACTCCACACAGAAATGCCAACTGACCTAGTCGGGACTCGAACCAGCGACCTTCTTGCTGTGAGGCGACAGTGCTAACCACTGAGCCACCATACCACCCCATTCTGTTTCAAAACTGTAAATTACTGTAAATTGGGTGTCTTTTAACTCCAATATTATTTTGCCTTTTAGTGTGTATTTTCATTTAAAAATGTTGAAGACAACATTAGACCTGTGAATTTGTGATTCTTTTTAAAATATTTCCCAAGTGATGTTAAGAGAGCAAGGACATTTTTCGCAGTATATTTTAAGTCTTAATTCATTTAGTTTGGGTGGAATTTAAAAGATTTTTCTTTTAAGTTAAAAACTGCTATGGTCAATATTAATAGCCCAATTAATAATTTTTTCAAGTGGCTACAGAACAAACACTGTTGTCCATTGACTTGCCTAAATAACCCAATTAAGCCTTTAAATGTCACTTTAAGCTGAACACTAGTATCTTGCAAAATAACTAGTAACATATTATGTAGGGATGCTCCGATCAGGATTTTTGCAGCCAATACAGAGTACCAATTCCTTGTCATGGTGATCGGCCGATACCGAGTACCGATTCTGATGCTTCAAGCTTTATAATACATAAAGCATATTTTCCCTATAAGTATGAACCTTAAGGGAAGATCTAGCCTTGCCTATGGGAATAAATTTGGGATGCTGCATATAATACTTATAACCACAGCTTAATACACTTATAACTTAATACACAGCTCTTATAACCATTTAGGTGTGAACATGTCATGGCCAGAAGCAGCTTTACAGAAAACAATTCATTCATTCATTTGACTTCGGCTTAGGCTATGTATAATATACGGGAGCACTTGTGCATCTTCCTCTGCTTGTAAACTCATAAACAAACACTTGGTTCATGAGATCGGCCAGATTGGCGAGTACCAATCGAGTCATGAAATGTGATTATCGGCCGATACCGATCTTCGGCCGATCGATCGGAGCATCCCAAATATTATGCATCGTGGCAAAGACAAAAGATATTGCTGAATATTGGGTGTCTTTTAAATCCTGGATTTGTTTATTAACTTGGATTTTGCAAGGACTTTTATTTACATATTTGAAGCCTAAAATGACTAATTTTGTGAGGCTAGTCTGTCACACACTTACCCTGGAAATATTTCCCACAGATCAGACAGGCGTAGACATTAATATGTGAGAGAGAGATTGAGCAAAGCTTCTCAAAGTCAAAATCCAAAACACTCCTGAAGAGAAGAAAGGAGAAGAGTGGCTGTTAAAGCAGAAGAGCAATAGTGGAGTTAGGTCTGCACGATATTGGAAAACACTGACTTAATTTTTCTGTGATAAATATTGCGATATTAACAATAATTTTAAATAGATAAAATGAAAAGCTCTATTTGGAAAGAATGAATAATTTTCAGTAAAAATAAGATGATTTTGTAGTGTAGTGGAGCGCATCTGCATAAAATGTAATGATAAATTCAGTACAGCAAAGTTACAAATGAAATAAATGCATTGGTTTTTCTGAGAGTTTAACAGTATTCGGGTACACAAATAGAATAATTTAAGTACGAGTAAAATCAAAACTAGTTATATTGATTTTCAGGGTTCATACACATTTTTACTACTAAAATTCTATGACTTTTCCATGATTTTTCCAAGACTTTCAAGTAAATTTTCATGACCTAATGTTTCATGCAATGTCTACATATACGTGATAAAAGAAAAACAATGCATGTTCAAATTTATTACAGCATATCATAAAACACGCAACAATCTATTTAGTTTCAGCTTATATTTATATCTATGTAAAATTGATTTAGATGATGCTTACACCGCACTAATAATGTGAGAGTATGTGATTGGCCAAGGACAGAAAAGTAGTAAAGACAACTAACCTATATTCAAGTATACAGATATCTGTTTTCCATGACTTTTCCAAAACTTTGTGGGTTTTTCTGATTTTCCAAAACTTTTCCAGACCTGGAAAATGCCATGTCAAAATTCCATGACTTTTCCAGGTTTTCCATGACCGTATGAACCCTGGATTTTGTTAGCTCACACTGCCAGTTTTGTGGTGAACAATTCATCTGTGCATGTCATTAAGACCAAAAAATTGTTTGTCCTTTCAATCTTTAATAGAAATCTGAAAATGCACTTCCTGTTTGTTTTCAGTTAAATTATCAGTTTAGGTCTGTCTGAGGTATTGGGCGTGGCTAACATACTTAACCACGCCCCTCCAGCTGTCAATTTTGACAACAAACAGAAATAGTGAGGAGGAGGAGTCTGTTAGGTTGTAGTAACTCTCCCCAAACCCTTTTCCTCATCTTTCAGAATGAAATGCCTACTTTACTACATCCAATCAGTTTGCAGTAGAGAAAACAAGCCACGCCCACTGCTTTCTCATTTAATATTCCGTTTCTCTAGGAACTGCTTCACAATACGAAAAAAAAAAAAAGTTGCAGCTTCCGGTTCATGTGGATCTTAAATGTAATTTAAATTCTTGAAGTTACCAAAATTTTAATTTCCTGTGCCTGAATGCTTTAAACTGGCTTGAAATGCGTACACAGTCACAGGCCTTAAAACACATGCAAATTTGGTAACTTTATGGTTAAACTTTGCAACAATCATTTGTGTTTTATCTTCTACTCAACTATAATCCTGATTCTACATTGCACATCCTGCGATTTGACTATTGTGGATGCACACATTGCGATATCGATGCTGAAATGACATATTGTGCAGCTCTATGGGGAGTACAACAAGACATTCATATTAACAAACCTGTTGATTGTGTCCAGATATGGACAATGGCGGCTTCTGCGATCTTCAACATAGGAGCGACCCACTTTCACACGCACTTCTGAAAGTAGTCAAAGACAACACGAAAAAAAATCATGGCGAATTCCAATTCTGTGGTAATAATCCAAACATGCTGTTGTTAAAAATTTCTCAACTAACTTCCAACAATATCCAGCATGTCTACAGGTTTCATGAAGAAAAACTTAAAACTAGTAAACCCCAAGATGAAAATTCTGTCATCATTTATTAAATTGTGGTAAAGTTGGTTTTATATTCGCACATTTAGACTTTCTCCTTTATAATATAATTTCAGAAAAGTATCCTTTGCAAATTCTAAATAAGGAAATCATAAGAGTAGCCAATAACTATTAAAGTACAACATTGTTCACAGCTAATTAATTAGCGCTGATATTGTTTTGAAGTCATATTTACATGTAATTTCGGACCGAAAAGTACCATGGTAAGCAATATAGGGAGCATGTCACAAGTTCTCAGAGAACGAATGTGCGAATATAAAACCAACTTTACCTCAATATTTATTCACCCTACAAGCCTTTCTGAATTTCTTACTATGGTTTCTTTCTTCTCACAAACAATATTTTTAGTAAACCGGCAGACATTCACCATCAAAGACTTTTTCCAACTATGGAAGTCAACGGTTACCAGTTTCCAACATTTTTCAATATATATTTTTGGGTAATTTTGTATTCAACAGAAAAAAAGGAAACATATAAAGGTTTGAAAACACTTGATTGTGAATGAATGACGAGCAAATTTTCTTTTTTTTGGGGTAAACTACCCCTTTAAAGGGATAGTTCACATAAAACTGAAAATTCTGTCATCATTTACTTTCCACGTTGAGGTAAAGTTGGTTTTATATTCGCACATTCGTTCATTTTTAAACAGTGACAAGGTAACTATATTGTTTACCACGCTACTTTGAATATTCAGTCTGAAATCGCATGTAAGAATGACTTCAAAACAATAATTGACTGCGAACAATGCTGTACTTTAGTCATTGGCTGCTAATATGATTTCCCTAATTTTCTGAAATTATATCATTAAGGAAAAAGTCTGAATGTGCGTCAGGTCGAATGTGCGAAAACCAACTTTACCTCACTACTTGAGTTTCATTCTTCTGTTGAACACACAAAAAAAATATTTTGAAAAATGATTGTGAAACCAGTAACCACTGACTTCCATTTTTTTAAATATATATATATATATATATATATATATATATATATATAATATTCATAGAAGTCATATTTAATACAAATGCAGTGTCTGCTATTTTTTCAAATAACTTTTGTGTAAATTAAATGTTAGCATATGACTAAAATAAACTTTTCCAGACCTGGAAAATGCCATGTCAAAATTCCATGACTTTTCCAGGTTTTCCATGACCGTATGAACCCTGATTATTGCAAATTCTAAATAGGAAAATCATATTAGCAGCCAATGAATATCAAAGTACAACATTGCTCACAGTCAGTTAAATAGTGCTAATGTTGTTTTGAAGTCATACTAGCATGCATTTCAGAGTCAATATTCAAATGAGCATGGTAAACAATATAGGGACCGTTAAATGAACGAATGTGCGAAGATAAAGCCAACTTTACCTCAATAAAAAAATCTGTATTTCATTATGCATCTACAGTAAATGTATCATAAATGAAATACCTTTAGATATTTGACCTGGAATCCAAAAATACTATTTGTGTACGACGTTTATTTTTAGATGTGCAACATTTAATGCCACGACTTTCATTATGTGGAACTTTCTACTTCTGTTTGAGAGCTTTATTTTAAGAAAGGGAGCTTTTAAATGCCGAGATCAACACCCAATTCAAAACAGACACGATTATCTGTGCATCTTTTTGTCGTGTGCTACAAAAGCTAACGTTACCAAGTACTGCTGAGCTCATAAACACTCCAGACATACCTTCCTCTTCGTCTTCATCAACATCCCTCTCCCGTTTCACGCCTCTGATCATATTTTTAATTCAATAAAAACTATAGTTCAAGTAAATTCAACGCCGAATGAACGCACTGTGAACGCGTTACAAAACTCCCGCTTGCACTTCCGCTCTAGAACAGGATGGCCGACAAGCACTACACCCTGAATCGAAACATAGCAGAATGCGTAAATGCGTTATCTTGATCTCTCACTGCTTATCATATAATTATATTTAGATTTTTTTTTTTTTACATAAAACTGGATATTTTTTTAAAGAGGAGCAAAAAAATAAATAAAATCGAACTAAATTGTTTTGTGTGGGAAAAACAAACAAACTCGGGTGTCGATATTTGTCGGACAACGCTTTTGAATCTCCGACCCCAAGTGAGCAGCGGCGAGTTGTTATAAAGGGAATATCTGTCGATGTGCTAAAAATGAATTCATTTCGGGATTAATTTCATTTAAAGAGCAGAAAGCATGGAAGTTATCCGCGATGGGGAGGGCGAGAGTGCTAAATATAAGCCCGGTGGTCGTTTGGACATGAGCCACGGTTTTCTGAAGCACATCAGGAGGAATCAGATCGCCAGGTTTCTGTCCACAACAACACTCACTAGAAGAAAAACACTTATAATTATAATTAATGAGCATTTTAGTGCTGTACTATGAGCCTTAAAATAGTCTTTTAATATGTCAACAAATGGTTCTAGTTCTAAATATACCTGACAATTATTTTTTGGGGCATGTTAATGTCATTTTAGTGGGTGTCTTTTATAAATGATGGTTAAAAAAATGCATGGAAGTCATTATTTGTTGTTGAGAATAAGAAGTAAAACTCAGCAGGACACATTCTAATGAGTTTAACCTTAATTTGAAATACTTTTTTACTGAAATTAAACACTAAATGTCAATAAATTGGCGGTTCATTCCGCTGTGGCGACCCCAGATTAATAAATGGACTAAGCCGAAAAGAAAATGAATGAATGAACAACATTTATACCTGTTATTGAGGTAATGGTTGGTTTAATATACACACATTTGTTCATTTTAACGGTCCCTATAGTGTTTACCACGCTAATTTGAATATTCGGTCTGAAATCGCATGCAACTGACTTCAAAACAACATTAGCACTAAGTTATTTAATTGACTTTATATTATTAAGGAGAATGTGCCTTTTAATATGTCAGCAAATGGCTCTTGGTCTAAATGTATACCTAGCAAGTTTTTTGGGCTGTCAAAACTGTTGTGAATGTCATTTTAGTGGGTGTCTTTTATAAATGATGGGAAAAAATTGCATGGAAGTTATTATATGTTGTTGAGAATAAGAAATAAAACTCAGCAGGACACATTCTAATGAATTTAACCTTAATTTGAAATACTTTTTTACTGAAATTAAACACTAAATGTCAATAAATTGGCGGTTCATTCCGCTGTGGTGACCCCAGATTAATAAATGGACTAAGCCGAAAAGAAAATGAATGAATGAACAACATTTATACCTGTTATGGAGGTAAAGTTGGTTTAATATACACACATTTGTTCATTTTAACGGTCCCTATAGTGTTTACCACGCTAATTTGAATATTCGGTCTGAAATCGCATGCAACTGACTTCAAAACAACATTAGCACTAAGTTATTTAATTGACTTTATATTATTAAGGAGAATGTGTCTTTTAATATGTCAGCAAATGTCAGCTCTACATTATTAGCCTAATTACTATTCAAATTTGGTAATTTTATTTCTTTCAAGAATAAGGTCCAAGATTTAGAATAAAAGTTCCTTGTAAAATGTTTTCTCTATTTAACAACAATACAAGTAGGTCAGTAGTGAAAGACGACTTCACTTACATCAAATTCCAATTAGTCTTAAAGCCTTTGATGGGTTATTTACACAATTTATGATGGCTTAGCAGTCAAAATAGGACAAATGAGCTCATGTATGGGACAAATTCTGGACCTTTGTCAGTGGGGGGTGGGTCTTTCGAACCACTCGAATCCCACCTGGCTACAGGCCTGTAAATGATGGTAAAAATTGCATGGAAGTCATTATTTGTTGTTGAGAATAAGAAATAAAACTCAGCAGGACACATTGTAATGAATTTAACCTTAATTTTGAAATACATATTTACTGAAATTAAAAACTAAATGTCAATAATGAACAACATTTATACCTGTTATTGAGGTAAAGATGGTTTTATATTCGCACATTCGTTCATTTTAACAGTCCCCATGTTGTTTACCATACTAATTTGAATATTCGGTCTGAAATCATAATAATAATGAACAACATTTAAAGCAGTTTTGTATTTTAAAATACATTAAAATACAATTAAAATCATTCATTCATTTTCATTCGGCTTAGTCCCTTTATTCATCAGGGGTCGCCACAGTGGAATGAACCGCCAACTTATCCAGCATATGTTTTACACAGCGGATACCCTTCCAGCTGCAACCCAGTACTGGGAAACACCCACACACTCATTCACACTCATACACTTTGGCCAATTTAGTTTATTCGTACCTATATATGATAAATATTCATAGAAGTCATATTTAATGCAAGCGCAGTGTCTGCTATTGTTTCAAATGACTTTTGTGTAAATTAAATGTTAGCGTATGACTAAAACAGATTTTTTGATATAAAATTAAAACAATGAACTTATTCTGACCTGTACTTTATTATATAACTTTTTTATAATTTAAATATATTATAAAATGTGTTCATACTACAATTTATTATATATTAAATGGTTAAAAGCTTCTTCATGGTTTAAAAAATTGCATATAAAGTATTTTAAATGACAACCGTTTAGTACTTTGTGGCAGCGCTGTGATAATGAAAAAATTTTTAATATGTCAAAAGATGATTCTTATCTTAAATTAGGGGTTTGGGATTTTTATTGGATGTGTTTATTAAAACTTGGTGCAAATATATATACATTACGGCTGAATATGTGATCTATTGTATTTAATCTTTTCTACAGGGATGATTATGACAGAGAGGTGAAACAGGCCAAGGAGAAACAGAGAAGACACACCAACACCCCCCGCCGTCCCCGAAGACCCGACCGACAGGTCTACCACCCGCGCATTCGGAGTAAGTTGAATTATTAGCCCCCCTGTATATTTTTCCCCCTATTTCTGTTTAACGGAAAGAAGATTTTTTTCAACACATTTCTAAACATAATAGTTTTAATAACTCATTTCTAATAACTGATTTCTTTTCTCTTTGCCATGATGACAGCACATAATATTTGACTAGATATTTTAGATACTAGCATTCAGCTTAAAGTGACATTAACTAGGGTAATTAGGCAAGTTAGTGTATTTTGCTTGATTTATTTCTACTCATTGTTTCAGATGGGTCTGAGCCAGGTGTGAATGCAGATGCAGAGGACTGGAATGAGAGCAGCTCAGGCACAGAGATGGAGAACGCTGGCACTGAGTTATTCTGGCTGGATTATCAGGCCGACAGCGGGAAAATAACATCATTCATCGTTCACAAGGTTTGTATTGAGATTCAAAGTGCATCACAGGCCACATTATTTCTCAAGGTGTTTTTTATTTCTTATTGCTTTGTCTGCATGAAACTGAGGTTGTGTTATTAATTTCATCACTGTTGTGACTTTTGATGGATCTCATATGAGCTAAAGATTGATCTCGCCAAATAAAAATAAAAAACATTTTAAACGGGACCTATTTTGCAAAAATCACTTTTATAATGGGTTTAAGCACAGTTGTGTGGCAACAGTCTGTGAATATAACCAGCTTCCAATGGTACAAATCTATTAATTATATGTTTTATAATCACACTTGATGAAAAAACAGTCTGCAGAGACACTTTGATTGACATTCTCACTTTGTACGTGTCATCAGAGGAGAAAAGCCCCGCCCACTAGTGACCATTTCTCCCTCATTAGCATAGGAGGTTAATCTTGTTTTTGAATCTGCCACTATGCTGACACACAGGCATTTGTAGCTCCGCCCTCTTTTGAAAAGAGCACAATCTCATTTGAATTTAAAGCGACAGTCACCAAAACGACACAATTAGGATCAAAGCCTAAAAGGGTCCGTTTCAAAGAGTTATAAAACATTATTTGTGTGGTATTTTGAGCTGAAACTTCACACACACACTCTGGGGACATCAGAGACTTATTTTATATTTTGTGAAAGGTGGCATAATCAATTCAATTCAATTCAATTCATCTTTATTTCTATAGCGCTTTTACAATGTAGATTGTGTCAAAGCAGCTTCACATAGAAGATTATAGTGAATCAGGGAATCAGTCCCCTTTAATGTGCATGTCTGTATTTGAAGGTGAAATTAGTCAATATATACTAAGTAACATCTGCTTTTCATTTCTTATATTTAAACATACAGCATAAATCTGCTCAACTATAAGGCACGAAGATATTTTATACATCACCATCATGATGTACTGTAATGCTCGTTGAAACAGTGTGTATTGCGAAAATAGGTTGCATTTTAATAAGATTGCAATTGTAGTTATGAAGTAATATGAAAAAATACTTCTGACGCTGGTCATAAACATGAACAAATATAATATATTAGCAAACATTGTTTAGTGTAACCAAAGTCATTTCACTCAGCGGCCATCTTTGAAACGCCTCCTGGGCAGTATGCTCGGGCATTCTGTCTGAATGGGGAAACATCAACTTCTCTAAAACTGTTAGCCAAGCTTATGATTACATTACATGTTTGGAATCACCAATAAAATTAAACAGCATCTGTCTCATAAGTTTCGTTTCTAAACGTTCGAATCCAACAAAATCTGCATATTTTCAGGATGCCCGAGCTAATGCGCACTCGAAAGGAACAAGATCATGACACCAACCTCATTTATGGCCGTTCTACACATTATCATATGTCAGATTGCACTGCCCTTCTGAAGTAATCCACAACTTTTGTCTTGATGGCGAATCTCCTCCAGAAATGACAGCGACTCTTTGTTTACAAGTTTGTGGGCGTTTGAGTAGGTGCTGTCATGTGATGTGCGTTTGACAGGACGGACTGTACCTCGCGTTTATTTCATACAGATTACAAAACCAAAAAACTTTTGTTTTCAAGAGTAGTTGGTTCATTTAAATATGGAGATTACAAGCTTTATTTGGATATATTTATTATGTCTGTGAAGTAAGTATTCGCTGACATTTCAGTGCGTTTGTTGACCACCAAACTGTCGTAAAAGCACACGTCTAATCCGAGCTTCTCCCCAGAGAAACGTCAGTCTATAGCGATCAATGATTGGCTCCTATACTAGTAGGCGGGGCTTAATTCACCATATTGACCGTTACACTTTTCCCCATTCAAAACAATACGAGTGACACGTCTTGTGTATTCTGTAGTCTTTGGTGTAACTGAGCTAACATGACTCACTAATAAATAGAGGTATAATAAATACTGTCACTAATGAAGTGCTCATTATATGCACTAAATGACATAAAGACAACCACAGCAGTGCATTTGCCTTCTTGAATTACTTGTCGTCTTAATGTATGAGTTAAAAACGAAAACATCATTTTTTTCACACTAGGAGGACAAACCTGAAGTTATTGTGGAAAGAGTAGCAGAGAAGAACGTTCTGGATTCGTCCATGAGGGCGGTGCTGTTGGCTCGTGTGGGACAAGAAATGAACAAGCGCTGTGACAAATCCTGAAAAGAAGAGAAAGGGATGTGTTTATTCAAGAGTGAAGATGATAAAGTCTTAAAGGCACTGACACACTGTTGAGACTGAACTGCATTTCTTTATGACGGCGCCAAGAATTCATACATGTCTTGAAGATGCCGCATATCCTGATATGTGAAGGTGTATCTCGTGAAAAATTCGAGAGAAGATATATATAGTAATATACAGAAAACAGGAATTGTTTTTTGGACTGGAAACTCATTGTGTGACTCCTCAGTTCACACTCAAAGACTACGTTGGACAAATGAGAAGCGTTCTGGATCTAAAAGGGATAGTTCACACAAAAATGAAAATGTCCTGTAAGTTTACTCACCCATGTCGTCCAGGATTTTTATTCTTAAGTAGAAAGTAAGAGAAGATTTTGAGCTGAATCTGTGGTTTTTTAGATTAAAAATAAACATGCAAACGAGTCCAAATTAATAGCCGATGACACACTGAGGTCTTGTATAGATGTAGGTGACTTTTATTCTTCAGTAGAAAGTAAAAGAAGATTTTGAGCTGAATCTGTGGTATTCTCATATAATGGCAGTGAATGGTGACAGGTTTTTATATTAAAAGTAAACACATACAAATGAGTTCAAATTAATAGCCGATGACACACTGAGGTCTTGTGAAGAGAAACTATTGGTCCGTGTAAGAAATTATTTACAATATTATTAGCTTTAATCAACAGCCTAGTCAAATAGATCTCGGCGAATGTAGTCCGATTGTAGTCCGGTCGCTTTTGATGAAAGATGCTGAAATAATGTTACATTTTTTTACACGGTGCAATTGTTTCGCTTCACAAGAGCTCAGTGTGTCATCAGGAGCCACGGCTATTGTTTTAGACTCATTTGTATGTGTTTATTTTTCATCTAAAAAACCTGTAACCATTCACTGCCTTTTATATGAGTCACAAAGCACCACAGATTCAGCTCAAAAATCTTCTTTTATTGAAGTATTAAAGTCGCCTACATCTTAGAAATTAACAGAAAGTTTTCATTTTTTGGGTGAACCTGAATTGTTTTTTGGACTAGAAACTATTTGTGTGACTCCTCAGTTCACACTCAAAGACTATGTTGGATAAATGTTATGGAGTTATGGATCTTAAAGGGATAGTTCACCCAAAAATGAACATTTCCTGTTAGTTTTCTCACCCACAGGTCATCCAAGATGTAGTTTTTCTTTAGTAGAACATTAAAGACGATTTTGAGCGGAATCTGTGTGTATATTCATGTAATGGCAGTGAATGGTGACAGGTTTTTAGATTAAAAGTAAACACCTCCAAATAAGTCCAAATTAATAGCCAATGACACACTGAGGTCTTGTATAAATGTAGGCGACTTTTATTCTTCAGTAGAAAATAAAGAAGATTCTGAGCTGAATCTGTGGTATATTCATATAATGGCAGTGAATGGTGACAGGTTTTTAGATTAAAAGTAAACGAGTCCAAATTAATAGCCAATGACGCACTGAGGTCTTGTACTGATGTAGATGACTTTTATTCTTAAGTAGAAAGTAAAAGAAGCTGAATCTTGGTGATTCATATAATGGCAGTGAATGGTGACAGGTTTTTAGAATAAAAGTAAACACATACAAATGAGTCCAAATTAATAGCCGATGACACACTGAGGTCTTGTGAAGCAAAACGATTGGTTTGTGTAAGAAATTACATTATTATTTATATACAATATTAGCTTTAATCCACAGCCTAGTCAAACAGATCCCGGCGAATGTAGTCCGGTCGCTTTTGATGGCGAAAGATGCTGAAATAATGTTCAAGTTTTTTACACGGTGCGATTGTTTCGCTTCACAAGACCTCAGTGTGTCATCAGGAGCCACAGCTTTTGATTTAGACTCATTTGTATGTGTTTATTTTTCATCTAAAAAACCTGTAACCATTCACTGCCTTTATATGAGTCACAAAGCACCACAGATTCAGCTCAAAAATCGTCTTTTATTTTCTACTGAAGAATTAAAGTCGCCTACATCTTAGATGAGCTGCGGATAAGTAAATTAACAGGAAGTTTTCATTTTTGGGTGAACTGTTGTTTTAAAGTGATTTTCAGTTTAGCCAAGGCACTTTTTTACACATGAGGTCTTTTTAGTATATAGTTTCACCAGCTCCTATACATCTGTACTCCATCTTTGAGGCTTCCAGATGAAAATGTGTCCATATAATATATGCTTTAAGCTAAATCCCCACAAAAATGAAGGCAAATCATTTCTGGAAAGGTGTCATTTATACATCAATCTACTGTTGTGATGTACTTCTTATAGACCAGGGGTGTCCAAACTCAGTCCTGGAGGGCCGGTGTCCTACAAAGTTTAGTTCCGACCCCAATCAGACACACCTGGGCTAGCTAATCAAGCTCTTACTAGGCTTTCTAGAAACATCCTTGCAGGTGTGTTGAGGAAAGTTGAAGCTAAAATCTCCAGGACCGAGTTTGGACACACCAGTTATAGACAATAAGTCCACCAATTTGCTCTGTTATATATAACCATGCATTTTGATATCTGCCTTTTTCTTATACGCTCATTAATATGTTTATCAAACAGCAATATTGATATATAAGTATCATCATTTCCTCTGTTGGTGCTCGTGACGGGGCAAACAGAACTTTTCATCTCTTTGTTGTACAGTTAGATTGTTATTTTTGTAATTGTTTTGCAAACTGTACTGTTGTGTTATTGTATAGATTACAGCATGGATTCAGATGGCAGGATCAAGTGTTTGTTCTGCCATACTGACTGATGTGCACTATTTGCATTGTGCAGAAATACATTTTGTTTTCTTTAGTGTCTTGGGAGTTTCTTGAATTCAGCATGTCAGTCAGAACTTTTCATAGGGGATTACAGTTTTTTTATTATTATATGAGAAACAGACATTCATAACAGACTAAGTTCTCTATTAAAACAAAACATCTACAGTTGAAGTCTGAATTATTAGCCCTCCTGTATATTTTTCCCCAGTTTTTGTTTAAGAGAAGATTTCTTCAACACATTTCTAAACATAATAGTTTTAATAACTCATTTCTAATAACTGATTTCTTTTATCTTTGCCATGATGACAGCACATAATATTTGACTAGATATTTTTCAAGATACTAGTATTCAGTTTAAAGTGACATTTAAAGGCTTAACTAGGTTAATTAGGTTAAGTTAGGGTAATTAGGCAAGTCATTGTATAACAGTGGTTTGTTCTGGAGACAATTGAGAAAAACAAATATCGGGGGTTAATAATATTGACCTTAAAATTGTATTTAAAATATTAAAAACTGCTTTTATTCTTGCCGAAATAAAACAAATAAGACTTTTTGCAGAAGAAAAAATATTATAGGAAATACTGTGAAAAATTCCTTGCTCTGTTAAACATCATTTGGGAAATATTTAAAAAAAGAAAAAAATCACAGGACGGCTAATCATTTTGACTTCAACTGTATTGATACGCATTTAGTCATATACACAAAATAAATGGCAACCTGAGATCTGATGATACACCGAAAGAGAGTAATATAGAATCCAATATTAGTTCAGACAATATTAAACAACAGTCATCTCAATTAAATAACGTAGCCTGTAAGCATTACTTGAGGGTATTAAGGTATTTTGAGCTCAGTATGTAGTTATATAATAATAATATAATATAAATAATCCATATAATAAGCAGATTTTACAATATAAAATACATAATGGTGTGTGTGTTTTAAAACACATGCCCCACTTGGCAAGTGTTTTTAAGTTTTAAAAGACTTATTTGCAGTTATATTATGAAAAAAGACCTTAAAATAAAATAAAATTTTGTATGTGATTTTTGTTTCATTTAAATAAGCAGAAGGGGTGACATGGTGGCTCAGTGGTTAGCACTGTCACCTCACAGCTAGAAGGTCGCTGGTTCGAGTCCCAGCTGGGCATTTCTGTGTGGAGTTTGCATGTTCCCCCTGTGTTGGCGTGGGTTTCCTCCGGGTGCTCCGGTTTCCCCCACAGTCCAAACACATGCGCTATAGGTGAATTGAATAAACTAAATTGGCCGTAGTGTATATGTGTGAATGAGGGTGTTTCCCAGTACTGGGTTGCAGCTGTAAGGGCATCCGCTGTGTAAAACATATGATGAATGATCTAAAACATATGCTGGATTAGTTGGCGGTTCATTCCGCTGTGGCGACCTCTGATGAATAAAGGGACTAAGCCGAAGGAAAATGAATGAATGAAAATGAGCAGAAACCCTGGTCCCCGCTTGGTCCCCTCTTGTGCGTGTGCTTGTGCGTGTGCGTCTAGTAGTCCACTAGATGGCAATAGTGGTTTGAGTAAACATTTCTTAAAATAAGCATTTTATCTTATATTGTGAAGAAAAAATAAAATAAATGATAAAACATACAAATAATATATAGAACCAAATGGAATAGAATTTGGCTCATCAATGCAATAAAGAACCGTTATTTTAAGAGTGCATTCAAGTTAATATTCAGTGTAGTGCTTTGACAGTGTAGTGCTGTCAAATTATTAATCATGATTAATTGCATTCAAAATTTATTTGTATTTACATAATTGTGTATATTTATGTAGGCCTATATATACATAAAGGCACACATGCATTTATATGTTTGAGAAAATGCTCATTTATATTTTTATATAAAATATTTATTCATTTATTCACTTTCCTTAACTTAGTCCCTTTATTCATCAGAGGTCGCCACAGCGGAATGAACCGCCAACTTAATTCAATTCAATTCATCTTTATTTCTATAGCGCTTTTACAATGTAGATTGTGTCAAAGCAGCTTCACATAGAAGAGTGCACTGAATTGAAACGGTGTCAGTCCAGTTTTCAGAGTTTAAGTTCAGTTTAGTTCAGTTCAGTGTGGTTTAATTTTCACTGCTGAGAGTCCAAACACTGAAGAGCAAATCCATCGTTGCGCAGCTCTACAGGTCCCGAACCATGCAAGCCAGTGGCGACAGCGGCGAGGAACGAACTTCACCAATTTGCGAAAGTGAAGGAAAAAAAACCTCGAGAGAAACCAGGCTCAGTTGGGCACGACCATTTCTCCTATGGCCAAACGTCTTGTGCAGAGCTGCAGTCTAGGCGCCGGAGGCTGGAGAACGCTGGACGTCCATCTTGGAGAAGCTGCAGATGGGAGAGGTCCCCGGCTGGTGTACAGGCTGGCTCTTCAGGATAATGCGACGACTCATCTGTCACTGGGGTCTTACAGGAATCAGACTCATGCTCTCCACTCCTCCATGACCACCACAGCAGCTGTTCAGAATACGACCTGGTCCAGGATTATGGAAACCTCGGGAATAAAAAAAAAGACTAACATAAGCGCAGATGCCGTTCAAATTATAATGTCTTTTGGGAAGTGTTCCCGGCTCCGGTTGCCCTAAATAATGCAGACTAACAATCCTTTTAAGGATTTGTATTTCAAAAGCATTTGTGTTTTATGTGTATGCTAATGCAAAGAGATGTGTCTTTAATCTAGTTTTAAACTGACAGAGTGTGTCTGCTTCCCGAACTGTGCTGGGAAGGCTGTTCCAGAGTTTAGGTGCAAGATATGAGAAAGATCTACCGCCTACAGTTGATTTTGATATTCTGGGAATAATCAATTGTCCAGAATTAATTGAGCGTAGTGGACGTGAGGGGCTATAATACACCAGGAGCTCCCTCAAATACTGGGGAGCTAAGCCATTCAGGGCTTTGTAGGTAGTCAATAAAATTTTTAAATTTATACGATATTTAATAGGGAGCCAATGCAATGATGAAAGAACTGGAGTAATATGATCATATTTCTTTGTTCTAGAAAGCACTCTAGCGGCTGCATTTTGAACCAGCTGAAGTTTGTTAATTAGACCAATAGGGCAACCACCAAGTAACGCATTACAATAGTCTAACCGAGAAGTCATGAAAGCATGAATAAGCTTTTCCGCATCAGACACTGATAGCATATGTCGAAGTTTGGCAACATTTTTAAGATGAAAAAATGCAGTTTTACAGATGCTTATCCAGCATGTGTTTTACACAGCGGATGCCCTTTCAGCTGCAGCCCATCACTGGAAAACACCCATACACACTCATTCACACACATTCATTCATTCATTTTCTTTTCGGCTTAGTCCCTTTATTAATCAGGGGTCGCCACAGCGGGATGAACCGCCAACTTATCCAGCATATGTTTTACACAGCGGATGCCCTTTCAGCTGCAACCCATCACTGGGAAACACCCATATACTCTCATTCACACACATACACTAAGGCCAATTTAGTTCATCAATTCACCTATAGCGCATGTGTTTGGACTGTGGGGGAAACCGAAGCAACGGGAGGAAACCCACGCCAACATGGGGAGAACATGCAAACTCCACACAGAAATGCCAACTGACCCAGCCGAGGCTCGAACCAGCAACCTTCTTGCTGTGAGGCGACAGTGCTAACCACTGAGCCACCGTGTCGCCCATAAAATAAAATACAAATTATATAAATGTAAGTATTTCTGCTTTATATATTTTCATATTTATATACAATAGGTTAGATGTACACAATTATGTAAATACAGTATAAGAAATATTTTAGGATGAAATTAATCGTGATTAATCTCAATAATAACCTCTTATTTAAGGTATACAATTGTTACATTTCTGATGAGATTGTTAAGTATATTAAAGACATTCATTCATTTTCTTTTCAGCTTAGTCCCTTTATTAATCTGGGGTCGCCACAGCGTAATGAACCGCCAACTTATGGCGTATGTTTTATGCAGCGTTATGGCGTATGTTTTATGCATATGCATATGTTTTATGCAGCGGATGCCCTTCCAGCTGCAACCCATTACTGGGAAACACCCATACACTCCCAGACTCCACACAGAAATGCCAACTGACCCAGCCGAGGCTCGAACCAGCGACCTTCTTGCTGTGAGTCGATCGTGCTACCCACTGCGCCACCGTGACGCCATATATACATATAAAAACAATAACTTACAAACCATCTAGTGACTGTTATTATATTTGTCAAATGTGATCTGCTTTTTTTCTTCTTTTGTTGTAGTTTTTTGTAATTCCGCTAGAAGGCGTAGTTTTCATTTACATCTGTTTGTTCCTTTATAGCTGTAGCCTACAACAAACCTAAAATCTGACTGTCCGGATAAAAGTAAATATGTTTGTACAGACAACAAACAACAACAACAAAATAATAATAATAATAATAGCCTACCTTAAAAATAACACGTTAACAATGTGCAAGACTTTTCCTATTATTGTTTTGTGCTAGACTGTCTGAACCAAGCACACACACACACACACGCACACACACACACACACACACACACACACACACACACACACACACAC
>CAIGQV010018170.1:3666382-3676969 GCA_903798115.1 Danio jaintianensis
TTTTTTTAACCATTGGAATTTCAAACATGTACATATATGTAATACCATTGGTTGAAATATATATATAAATGGCCATTTTTGCAATATATCTTGCATATATGACATTTTATATGTGAAATCCAAATATGAACTTGTCATATATGTAATTTGCATTTATTGCAATATATCAGATTTCTATATGAGTATATACATCTTTTATATTCAGATAAAACTTATGAGAATTTTCAGCAGGTAGACTACACTTGCTATTCTTCCAAATAATTACTTGCCTAATCACTTTTATTGTGAATTTCATACAATTCATTTACTTATCCTATTTTTTTGTCTGTTTAATTTTTAAATATTACTTTGATTTATGCATAAACATGCCCTTTCAACAAATATTTTGTTTTCATATTTCTTTTTATTTTCAAATTGTGAAGGGCTCTCACGCTGTCCATTCAGACATAACATCTTTTGGCCTTCATAACCTAAGTAATTTTACTGCAAGAAGGAACTGCTAACCAGTTATACCAAAATAATAGATTATGATGAGCGACTGTATCAATATTTCACTGAAACTTGACCTTTATTACATTTACTTTTTACAGTTCAGTTAATACAATAAAAAGTTTGCCTATTTTCACATACAAAAACAAAAGTACTTAAATGGCACAATATTATGGTTTTATTTAAGACACTTTATGCATTTATAAAACTCAATATTCAGCTAATATTTATGAATGTACAATTTGTTTAATTTACATAATATTATAATTTATATTAGGGGGTTCCACAGGGATCAGTTCTTGGTCCACTACTGTTTTCCATACACTTCATCACAGAAATTAATTCAAATACATGGTCTCCCCTACTTCTGTTAAGCTAATGACAAAGCTTTATTTCAGATTTCGTCCTGATTGACACAGATTGTCTGCAGGACTCCGCGGCATATAGATCATCATATCATTATTTGCAGCTCAACTTCTTGTCTTTCTTTCCAATCCAGCCATTCAGCATAATTTCAAAATTCATCATCAACAATTAGTTTTGTTCAGTCGGAAATATTAGGGTGGCATTTGATGATTAGCTGACCTTAAAAGACCACATTGCAAATATAGCACAATGCAGGTTTGTGCTGCAAAACACTAAACATATCTTTAAACTAACATTACTTTTTTTGTATTTTGTGATTCATGTTTTTTTTAATGCTTTTGAATTGCATTATGGGACCTTGATCTTTCCTCCAACATCTTTTGATGATGGAAAGTTTACAAAAGTGAGTTTTATTAACATTTTTAATAGCTTGAAGTGATATATTGTCTTGATTGGTGTTGTACAGTACAAAAACCTGGTAATAAACTGAGAGTACTTCAAAAGTCAAATTGGAAACTGCAGAGTTGAATTTTCAACATCTGAAGTTGACAGAGCAGAGATCAAGAGATCAAGATCCCATAATGCAATTCATAACGTAAATAAAAGGAAAACACCTGTGAATCACAAAATATAGAAACTTTAAATAATGAACATTTTTACAGTGAAGAAAAGAAAAATCAGGCCATTTCAAACTTTTTTTGTCAATGCCCTTGTCATTTCTAGACTCTTTCAATGCACTTTTGGTGGGATTTCCATCATGTGCAATCTACTAATTCGAAACACTATAGTCTTAGATGAACCTTAAAGCCACACCATGCATTCTTTATCTCCTTGCATGGCTACCATTTGCAGCGCAAGTTCAAGGCACTGATGCTTGCATATAGAACAGTCAAAGGATCTACAGCCTCCATATACCTCCTATATTCCCTCCAGAAGCCTGCAGTTATTAATAAGCAGTGCCTCGTGGTACCAGAGATGCACAAAATCCCTATTCAGAACTTTCTCATTTACTTTCAAACTCCAACCACAACTCTTCTCAATCCCATCCAAAATGCTGAATCACCGACAGCCTTTAGGAAACAACAGATTTTTTTTTTCTACGATCACTTAACTACTTTCTAAAAAAAACAATAGGAAATATATAACTGTTATTTCACTATCAGTGTCTTTTTGTTTGTTTGTTTATTGCAACATTGCAACTTATGGCTATTTCATTGCTAGATCAATATAGAACATATTACATAATGATAACAAAAACTTAATTTAATACATCAATAGGGGACAATAGAAAAAAGATTCAAATTTTACATTAACAACATTAAATAATAAAAAAAAAACAAATTAATATATGATGAATAACATTTGATGAAGACATTTTACTATCAATGTCTGAAATATTAATAGCACATATTTCTTGATGGTGAATTGCTTATTTCTCTCATTTTTAAGTCGTTTTGGACAGCCTAGTAAATGTAAACGCATTTAAGCTACCATGTATTTAGTAATTGCTTCCCTTTACTGGCTTTGCAGATTTTTATTATTGTAATAAAATGACCATATATGTAACCCAGACGTCTATAGCATCAAATCCATTACATCTCATGTTATATTCGTCATTTATATGGATAAAATCATCTGTAACTAGACTAATGCAACTAATGTAATTATGTAAATATTTGTAGTTGCATTTAGAAATTATTTTATCTTTAGGGACTTCAGATTTTTATTAAGTTATAAAATTACCATATGTAACGTTTTTTGTAACGCAGACCTTAGGTTAAAATCTATTCTAAAGTGATCTTGCAGCACACTTGTAAGTTTACTGAGGCCCCCTAGTGGGCCACACCGAAATGAAACTCAAGCCAAATGTTTTACAAATGCAGGAAGTGCTTCTCTCTGCGCGAATACAGAGTCCTAGGCTATATAAAGAATATAACACACAGCATTAAATTCATTGTAAATTAATTGCGCGTAAAAAAAAGCGTGCGAATATAGAGTAGGCTACTATTCGTTTGTCCAGAACAAAAGCCCATCGACACACGTTTGGTGTTAACAAAATGTGTCAACAGAACCACGCAGAGAGGGACGTGTGCTCTTTCACCTCTTCGACGCATGGTTGCCCATTTCCCACGGGAATAGCTGACTACACCTTTAATCATCAAAAGCAAGAAAAAAAACTAAGAATAAACAGATGATACATAAATTAAGTTTTTTTTTACTATTAACATTTGTGCATCAATAGGCAATTATGAAACCAAGGTCATAAGTCTATCATTTACACAATTTATGTTTCGTTTACAGGTTTATCTGCAATTTCGGTAAATTTTCAAGCTGGGGAAAGCTCGTGCTGGCGAAATTTCCACCACGTTCAAAGTGGAACATGTCAATGTCGAAATTTAGCTAACTTCCACTAAAATGTTGGACTTTTTGGACTAATATGGACAACCCAAACGTTTGGGGTAAAATCTTTAAAAACCTCCGGTTGGGGTTGTCTATATTTGACAAACAACCTATACAACCTAAAACAACAAACAATATATTTGACAAACAATTTGTTAAAACAACCCATTACTTTTTAGTGTAACGATCAACCAGCTTGGATGGCTTCAATTCCATTCTATATTTCAGCTCAAATTATTCTATAGTCTTTTTTATACCTTTCCAATTAATAAAAAAAAAGTCATTCAGATGACACGTGCTCACACCATGCTCGAAAGCGTGTCTGATTCACACCTCTGCAACAGGCGCTCAGGTGCGTAAAGCCTCCACGTGCCCATTTGCTCAGATGTTCAGTAATGGTCCAGCAGGTGAGAGAGTGCGCTAAAGTTTCAAATTCCACTATTTTAAATGGCTGATGATGGCCATCAGTGCATGGGGTCCGTCTCCAAAATGGTTGGTTAATGGTTTTGTATTGAATACGGTGGACTTTTATTCTAAGTAACTCTGACACTTCGCATTTTCCATTCAAAGCCACATTAAAGCCCGATTTCCGTGAACAGAACAATTGCGTCAATTGCTCTAAAATGACGGGTTGTTATTAATCAAATATTGAAAAAATGTGTACTTTAGCCTACATTTGTTTTAAAATATTAACCCAACGTTGGGGTTGTCCATATACAGTATTGGACACAATGGGTTACCTCAACCCAGCATTTTTTTTAGAATGAGAATTAACTCGAGACCTGTTGCTGTATGCATGCAGCTTGATGTTTATTCTAGTAAAGAAAGATATTTGCTTTCGCCAGTACTGATATTTTGTTACTACCCATAACTTATGGTCACTTCATCGTAAGTGAGCTCACGCATTGCAGCCTCTAGACGGTACCTTAATTCTTATACCCCTACACACATGCGCATGCTCCGATTGCACGCCCTTTTGTTCAAAGAATCCCTCACGCCATATTCACTGTAACATAGACGTGTTAAAAGAATCATAATACTAATGGAATTATGGGCAGGGGTGTGTGCGCCACCACTCCACTTGACCAAACATTATACTTTCCCACGGGATTTTTCTTATGATGCCCATGCAGGGGTCGAAAAGTGAATCGCCACATGGTCTGTTCAACAATTTAGCATAGACAAAATGTTCAGGTTAGGCAGAGAAACATTTGAACTTATAAAGTGAGCTATTATTATAAACGTGTGCGCGCGTCAAGGAAAACCAAATGACGACGTTTCTGCAACATTAATGTGCTTTGCGCTCCTTCTAAAATGTTTGTCAGCATTTAACATTGAAGACATATTATTTTACATAGCTTACACAGCTCATTATAATAATTTATTCCTTCTTTAAGTACTCGCACTTATGAACACAGTTCTATTTTAATATTTAAGCACTTAAAGATACAGGTTAAATTACGCATTACAATATCAGACCCACTATAGATATTTTTTTCTTGTTTGTGATCCTGGACTACAAAACTTTATGAAAACTTACCAAAAAAAGTATTTTGCACGGGTATTTGTTAATAAACCAAAAATACATTGATTTTTTTTAATACCAAACATCTTTAGGATATTAAACGAGAAGTAAAGATCATGTTCCATCAAGACATTTTGCAAAGTTTCAACTGAAAATATACATAAAAACTCAATATTTGATCAGTATTGTGCATTGCTTAGATCTTAATTTGGACAACTTTAAAAGTGTCTCTCTCTCTCTATATATATATATATAGAGAGAGAGAGAAAGGGCTGCACGGTGGCGCAGTGGGTAGCACGTTCGCGTGGGTTTCCTCCGGGTGCTCCGGTTTCCCCCACAGTCCAAAGACATGCTGTATAGGTGAATTGGGTAAGCTAAATTGTCCGTAGTGTATGAGTGTGTATGGATGTTTCCTATTGATGGGTTGCAGCTGGAAGGGCATCCGCTGCGTAAAACATATGCTGGATAAGTTGGCGGTTCATTCCACTGTGGTGATAAAGGGACTAAGCCGAAAAGAAAATGAATGAATATATATATATAATTTTCTCCTAAAATGAGCATTTTTTTCAAGCTCTTATGTGTAGGTTCAGTATTTTCACTTTTATGGCAAAGAATATGTTACTTTCATTGCCTTTAACATGAAATAACTGAATACAAATATAAGAGGCTGAGAAAAATGCTCATTGTAGAAGAAAATTCCAGATGGCACTTGGAGGTTTTTGCATCTGAACTCTTCATATATATGTATATATATATATATATAAAAAAAAAAATAAAAAAATAAAAAAATATATATATATATATAGACTTTTTTGAACATCCAGAATCCACATTTCCAATAGTTTTATCTCAACCAAATACCTACTAAATATATTTATTAATTTATAGAACAATAAAAAAGCTTATTTATTCAGCTTTCAGAATCTCTATCTAAAAAAAAGACACTTCTAACTGGTATTGTGGTCCAATGGTATACACATGATGTTTATTCGTGTCTGCATCGATACGAGCTTCAGGTGCGAAGGCAATGCACGGAAACTGTGCATCTAATGAAATTCTAAGCGCCTCTAAAAGTTTGAGTATTCCCAGTTTGGCGGTGTTAGTGTGACTGTGTCCGTTTTTACACATTTACCTGGCCACAATATTCTGTTCCCACGAGAAAACCTAGTGTTCCACAACAGAGAGAAATAAATGATAGACCAACTTTTCTGTCATGCAGACCAAACCCACATCAGATACATAAAATTTACCGCTTAAACTAATAACATGAGTATATATATATATTTTTTTAAATCTTGAATTACACACGTTTTTGAACATGCAATAACACAGAACTGCAATAATATGACAAAGTAGCATATAGGAAGCCTATATGTGGTGTGTTTGTGGTTATAGGTCGTGAACTTTGAACGGGAGGAGCTTTTTGGTGAATTGAGTGTCAAAAAAATCAAGATGCGCTGGCTTCATATTGACTTATTGGCGCAATAAAACCAGCAACTAGTCCATAAAATCCTAAGCGTTCTATTGCATTTACAACATTATTGCACTGTACTGCATCTACAGTATTACTGGTTATTCTAAGCAAATTTATAAGATCGTTAATGCAGATTTCATATTCATTTATAAAAAGCGATTAGTTGACTTTACTTTAAAAAAGAGAGTAAACTCGTTGCCTTATAATTATTAAGTAAACAAACTACGTGCATAATTATAGGTTAAGTCAATGGGTATACTGACTTTTTAAAAAAAAGTAAAATCAACTTGTTGCTTTTAATGTAACATGGTTACTTTTTTAAAGAAGTAACTAATCGCTTTTTATAGCGTATGAGACAACGCTGCTTTTATATTAGATACTAACAGTTGAATTCGTTTGCTTTAATTAAACATGCAGTAAAAATGTTAATCGATTTATAGTTTCTTATCTCGGAATATATTAAAGGGGTAATTGGGACCAGCAGAAAGCCATAAGGCGGCACACGACCATACGGGTGGATACGTCATTGACACCTCGTCACCAATGACGAGCCAGCATCCCTAATAAAAGCAGGAGTTTGCAAGGAACTTTATCACAATAGAAGAATTTCTTCAAGCAAGACAGATCAACGGGAATATAACAGTGAAGGTGTTTTTTCGTCTTCTTCCGATTTTCAGCCATGGTTACTCCAAAAATGGCAAGTCGACGACCAACCAAACGAGTAAGTCTACTCTTTCTCTTGTATCTATAATTTAGCCATCTCTTAGTGGACTTCACATATAATACGTTTTCATTTCAGTCTAAATTAAATGTGTAATGTGCTCCTTCTAGATCTTGAAACCGGTTATAGAGAAGAAACGGAGAGACCGGATCAACCAGCGTTTAGACGAACTGCGAACGCTTCTTCTGGATAATACTCTAGACTCGGTAATAAAGGATATCCAGTTTTAAATATGCACTTAACGAGCACTGAAATGGTTTAGCAGCATAATGCATTTACATTCAATTTTTGCAGCGACTTCAAAACCCCAAACTGGAGAAGGCTGAAATTCTGGAATTAACTGTTGAATATATTAGGACTAAAACCACGGCTGCAAGAGATCAAGGTAAGTTTTCTGTGTGATGCAAACACGTATTTAATCAATGAGTCATAACAACATGTGTTATTCATGTAAGTTGCAACTTATTAAACTAAGTTTACCATGTTTCAAACGTATTTTTTTAAGTTAAACAAGCTGATTTAAAGGGATAGGTCACCCAAAAATTTAAATTTACTTACTGTTTACTCACCCTCAAGTGTTACAATCCTTTATGAGTTTCTTTATTCTGTTGAACACATTAAGATGATATTTTAAAGACACAACCTAACAATTGACTTCCATAGTAATTGTTTTTCCTACTATGGAAGTCAATGGTTTACTGCTTTCTTCAAAATGTCTTCTTTTTGTTCAATAAAAGAAAGAAAGAAACTAAAAGATGAGTAAATGATGCCAGAATCTTCAGCTTTGGGTGAACTACCCCTTTAAATGTGTTTAATTTAAGTTAAAATGACTGATAATGTTAATTTGATTCAACTTAAAAATGTAATGTACTCATATTTATGTCAAAAGTGATAATAACAAGCTATTTTTGTTTGTTATTTTGTTTTGTTGTGACTCATTTTTGTGTAATGATTCTAATTTATTTTGTCTTTGTCTCTTCCTTTTTCCATCATTCTCAATTCCTCAATCTAACCCACATCCTTTTACTCCACTCTTTGCCTTTCAATTTTTTATCAATCACTAAACCAAAACTATTTTCTTCTCACATCTAAAATCCCTCCTTCCTAAACAATCCTTCGCATGATCCCTCAATTAATAATAACCAAAATGATCACACTCAAATCCCCTTGCTCTTTCCCCTCAAACTTAAAAAAAAAAACGTATTTTCCTTTTTGCATGCCTTTCCACTCTCCCTAACCTCAGGCGATTCTAGCAAGGACTCGTATGATGCAAAACCTCCACCTCTGCTCTCGAGGAGACCCCAGATACCCTGTGCGTCCGTCCCGGAGCCCATCCAAACCCATACGCCCTCTAACCCAATCTACAAGGCTGGTTTTAAAGAGTGCATCTCCCGCCTGGCCAGCTTCATCGACTGCGTGGAGCCGTCCCAGCGAGACAGCTTCGTCCAAGGTCTCTGCCATCATCTGGACTCCTACAGCAGCGCTCTTCCCCACAGCAGAGTTTCCAGCAATCCAACCCATCATCCATGGATCCCAAATCCAGAGTTGTCCTGCAGGACGGACGTGGCATTGATTGGACACATGAGAGCCAACCCTGAGCCCTATTCCTACGCAAAAAGCCTGTATCCCAAATCTTTTATGCATCTGCATCCGACGGGACAACATCCATACCTCTCTCCGCCATACTCCATTTCTCCTCCACCTTCTCCTTGCTATTCAAGCAGCTCTCCTCCGTTCTCCAGCTCTCCAACGTATCTTTCTGTGCCCTGCCATTTCCCCTTCCCTCCCAGCATCTCTCCGCTTTCCACCGACTCCTCTTCATCATCATCGTTATCATGTGTGAGTCTCTCAACAACTGCATTACCGGTCGTCCCAGGACCTCATCTTCAGGTGAGCTCCCCGACTCCGGTGCGATTTAGTGGCTCTGTTCAATCTTCCCAACCACGGACTCTGAGACGAGCGCTGTTCCAGAATCAGTCTTTGTGGAGACCCTGGTGAGCAAAACAGAAGACACTTAACATGAGAATAATCAGCGTTCTCTTAAAGGGATAGTTCACGCAAAGATGAAAATTCTGGCATCATTTATTGACCCTTTACTTTTGCTTGAATATAAAAAGAAAAATGTAAAAACCTGTGTCTATTGACTAACAAATACTATGGAAGTCGATGGTTACCGGTTTTCAACATTTTTCAAAATACCTTATTTTGTTTTCATTCAGGTTTGTGAGTAAATGATGACAGAATTTTGTGTTTTTAGTGAACTATCCCTTTAAGGATTGTTTGGAAAAGATGTCTTTATATGATCATGTATGTGTTCTGGGGTCTTTGCTGTATAACTTGAGTCCTGTAGTCACATTCTGTCTTTCTATTTTCCTATCTAAAATGCTTTATTGTATACAGATTGTGTAAATATATTTATTTTCTCCCCCTTGTAGATTGTAAATTAATTGTACAGTTTTGTCACTTAATAAATTTATATAATTTTGTTATTTTGTATGACTCCTTTCTTCACATTTGGGTTTAAATAAATAAATGCAATTTAATAGTATTCCCATTAAGCTTTTAGATATTTCATTAAGTAGGGTCAGAAAAAACTATTCTAAATGTAATATTTATGCAGATACTTTATTATTCAATCACCTTCAAGTGGTTACAAACTCCTTTTTTGATGTTGAACACTAAAGAAGATATTTTGAAGAATGTTAGAAACCTGTAACCATTGAATTCCGTAGGAAAAACAAATACTATGGAAGTCAATGGTTACCGGTTTCCAACATTTTTTAAAATAACTTATTTTGTGTTCATTCAGGTTTGTGAGTAAGTGATGACAGAATTTTGTGTTTTTAGTGAACTGTCCCTTTAAGGATTGTTTGGAAAAGATGTCTTGGTATATCATCAGTTGTTTTCAGAGTTCATGTATGTGTTCTGGGGTCTTTGGTTGAGTCCTGCAGTCACATTCTGTCTTTCTATTTTCCTATCTAAAATGCTTTATTGTATACAGATTGTGTAAATATATTTATTTTCTCCCCCTTGTAGATTGTAAATTAATTGTACAGTTTTGTCACTTAATAAATTTATATAATTTTGTTTTTTTGTATGACTCCTTTCTTCACATTTGGGTTTAAATAAATAATTGCCATTAACCTTTCAGATATTTCATTAAGTAGGGGCAGAAAAAACTATTCTGTTGTTCGAAATATTTAAGCAGACACTTAACTGGGACAGTTCACCCAAAATTTTACATTTACGCATTATTTAATCACCTTCAAGGGGTTAGAAACCTTTATGAATTTCCTTTTTTTTTGTTAAACACAAAAAGAAGATATTTTGAGGAATGTTAGAAACCGGTAACCATTGACTTCCATAGGAAAAACACATACTATGGAAGTCAATGGTTACAGGTTTCCAACATTTTTCAAAATAACTTATTTTGTGTCCATTCAGGTTTGTGAGTAAATGATGACAGAATTTTCAGTTTTTAGTGAACTATTGATGTTTGTAAGGATTGTTTGGAAAAGATGTATTTGTATCATCATGTATGTGTTCTGGGGTCTTTGCTGTATAACTTGAGTCCTGCAGTCACATTCTGTCTTTCTATTTTCCTATCTAAAA
>CAIGQV010018170.1:3676979-3694479 GCA_903798115.1 Danio jaintianensis
TCACTTAATAAATTTATATAATTTTGTATGACTCCTTTCTTTACATTTTTGATCAAAGATGACCCATTTTTGTGCCCACATCAAATTGAGTTTGCAAAAGTTATTTCATTTAAATAAAAAGCTTTTTAAATGTAATTTACCGCATCTTAATTGATCTTAAATGCAATGGTGCTACTAATTTGTATACTAGTCAAAATTCTGTGTATTTGTGCAAAGTTTGCATACACGTTGGATGATGGGTTATTAAGAAATAAGTTAAACTAACTAAATAAATAAATGCAATTTAATAGTATTATCATTCATCTTTTTGATATTTCACTAAGTAAGGTCAGAAAACCAATTCTGAATGTTGCTTGAAATATTTAAGCAGACACTTGTAATGTAATGTAATGTAATGTGTATTTATATAGCGCATTTATCGTGTATGGCCATACACCCAAAGCGCTTCACAATCATGAGGGGGGTCTCTCCACACCACCACCAGTGTGCAACGGCGCCAGTGCACTCACCAGACACCAGCTATTGGTAGAGTGGAGAGAATGTGATACAGCCAATTCAGTGGATGGGGATGATTGGGAGGCCATGATAGGTAAGGGCCTATGGAGAGACTTTGGCCAGGACACCGGGGTTACACCCCTACTCTTTACGAGAAGTGCCATGAGATTATTAATGACCACAGAGAGTCAGGACCTCGGTTTAACATCTCATCCGAAAGACGGCGCTCACTGACAGTATAGTGTCCCCTTCACTATACTGGGGCATTAGCACTCACACAGACTGCAGGTTGAGCGCCCCCTGCTGGCCTCACTAACACCACTTCCAACAGCAACCTAGTTTTCCCATGTGGTCTCCCATCCAGGTACTGACCAGGCTCAGCCCTGCTTAGCTTCAGTGAGTAACCGGTCTTGGGCTGCAGGGTGATATGGCTGTGGCATTTAAAGGGATAGTTCATGCAAAAATTTTAATTTACTCATTAGGTAATCACTTTCAAGAGGTTACAAACCTTTATGAATTTCCCTTTTTTTGCTGAACACAAAGGAAGATATCTTAAAGAATGTTAGAAACCTGTAACCATTGACTTCCATGGGAAAAACAAATACTATGGAAGTCAACGGTGACCGGTTTCCAACATTTTTAAAAATAACTTCTGTGGAAAAAAGAAGGTGAAGATTGAGTAAATGATAACAGAATTTTTGGTTCTTAGTGAACAGCACTTTAGCCCATGATTTTAGTGTGAAAATAATATATTTTCATTTAAGAAGATAAACCAAGGAGCAGCATTTATGCAGATGCATTTTAAAATCTGTAAACTTCTTAGACATTATTGCACCAATTAATGTTTTGCAAGTTAGAACTCCAACTCCAAGCAAAAAAGTGATTTCTTTTATTTCTAAAGTTGAATCTGCATTTGACATCTTTTAAAAATACTGAGAGTAAATCTGCTATTGTACATTTAAAACACATTTAAGGCCTTTGTCATTCTCATTCATTTTCTTTTCGGCTTAGTCCCTTTATTAATCTGGCGGGATGAACCGCCAACTTATCCAGCATATGTTTTACGCAGCGGATGCCCTTCCAGCTGCAACCCATCACTGGGAAACACCCATACACTCTCATTCACACACATACACTACGGACAATTTTAGCTTACCCAATTCACCTATACCACATGTGTTTGGACTGTGGGGGAAACCGGAGCACCCGGAGGAAACCCACGCGAACACGGGGAGAACATGCAAACTCCACACAGAAATGCCAACTGACCCAGCCGATGCTCGAACCAGCGACCTTCTTGCTGTGAGGCGAATGTGCAACCCACTGCGCCACCACGTCGCCCCCCTTTGTCATTTTCAAATATGAAATAAACTTGTTTATGTTTGCTATGTGCATTGCAAAAACGTAAAAGCCCAGCATCTCAACACTGCTTATGTCTATATAGAACCCTATCCTGACTTTCCAGGGCAATTAATAATTATCTAAGGGATATTATAATTATAATTGTGTAATAAATATTGTACATAGCCAGTTGTATAATATTGCCTACTAATAATTACATTGACATGGAAAAAAGAGAGAAAAATTCTATAATAAAAAAAATATATATACATCTCAATTTTCACTCATTCATTCATTTTCTTTTCGGCTTAGTCCCTTTATTAATCTGGGGTCGCCACAGCGGAATGAACCGCCAACTTATCCAGCATTTGTTTTACGCAGCGGATGCCCTTCCAGCTGCAACCCATCACTAGGAAACATCCATACACACTCATTCACACACATACACTACGGACAATTTAGCCTACCCAATTTACCTATACCACATGTTTTTGGACTTGTGGGGGAAACCGGAGCACCCGGAGGAAACCCACGCGAACACGGGGAGAACATGCAAACTCCACACAGAAATGCCAACTGACCCAGCCAAGGCTCGAACCAGCGACCTTCTTGCTGTGAGGCGAACGTGCTACTCACTGCGCCACCGTGACGCCCATCTCAATTTTAGTAGCATATATTGTTTCAGGAGACATACAAATGTTGAAAACCTTTGAAAATACACAGTTTATCTTTTATTATTGTAGGCCATTTACATTTTTACTGTAGGTATTTAACTTTTACATGTTGGAGGCTTGATTACGCCTTAATGTTTTGTTTTTCCAGAACAATTTAGTAAATCTCATTGTAATCACTTACCCCACATCGCATCACAACTTTATTCCCTGGATAATAATGGCAGGAAATCCCTTGCTTTGCTCTGATGTTCTTGTATTGTCAGCTCAAGCACTAATAAATAAAAAAATGGCAGGAATAAATAAATGTATGTATTGTACAGTCTATGCCATGGTATGAGCAAAGTCAGACTGCCCTCTGCTGGTCAAAGAGACTTACTGTCTTACTGTCAACAAACGAACACTGCTGAAAAAACTGCCACTGTAAACACAAGCAGCACTAACACTCATTTTACAGCTCTGGTTATACATTACCTACATAATGATATTTCTTGTAATCTTTAAAGACATACCTGACGGTTTCGTCGGTTCGGGTTCGGTTCCTGACTGTGACAGCTCCTACCGTACCAGGGGTGAACTGTCTGAAACGGTAATTGTTTATGCTCTCCTTCTGGGTCGACAAAACTCAATATCTACATATAATTCAACTTATATTTATGATTTTGACGAGTATGCAAATGAGCACGAGCAAGTTCTGTGGACTACAAATCCCAGAGTCTCTGCACAGCCGCCACACGCGGGGGCGGGAACCAAGAAGCTTCTGCTCACATCGCAGTCAATGTAAAATACAACATATCGTGAAAGTTAAACAACTAATGTAAGATATCTAATCAGTGTACAGCTGCAGAATGTGTATTATATGACGCCAGCTGTCAATCAACTGTCAAAAATATAGTTTATTTACATACAGGATGGGAAAGCAAAAAAGGCATCCCGCGCTTGCCTGTAAGAAAGTGTTCAATTCATCAACAACACTCAAAAACACAGTTGAATAAAATGACCCTCTCACGGTAATGAAATTAAATAAAACACGCGTTATTTATAATACCTTAAACACTGTCGATTTGCAATTTAAAACGTGATGTAAATTCTTAAACAAAGTTAATCATTATGAGCAGGCAAATGTTTAGAACACCTACAAAGTAGAATCTAGGCTAATCCCGCCTCACACACTCCACGATTGGACAAAAAAACTAGGGGGTTCCAGAATACGCGCGTGTCATTGGCTGTTCCAGCTGCTTATCAGCAGGCGCTTCGAATATATAAAGCTCCGAAAGCCCCGTTTCTCACAGCGAGATTCTGCAGCTCATTAGTAAGTTCACCCGAGTAAGCGTAGTAGTTTAACCGAACAGTTAGGGCTTATAAAACACACAGAAATCGATCACTGTGATCAGTATCTCCACAAAGCCGTGCTGATATCCTAAAATAGTGCTCGTCCGTAAACCACAAGCGTTGTTTTTTGAGAGGCGTGTCCTGTGAATGTGTTATTTTGATTGTGAAGCTGACGTCAGCGGACAGCGGCGGGATGCGCGCGAACTGGAGCCGTTACTCTGACCGAGCCACTGTGCGCTTTTTCCCCCCGTCCGCCGGAGAGGGAGGCAGGCGCGGGGCTGTGTGCCTTTAAGAGAGGGCGGAGAGAGTTGGAGCCCCGGGCTGTTTGTTGATCCTGTTTAGGTATCCCTTCGCTTTCTCTCTTCTGTTTTCTTTCGTGCCGATTTTACTGTGCGTTATGTTTTATTCATGATGACGTTTGGGGGCGGGGCTTGGATGAATTGTCAATAATAACAGAGGCGTTGAGGAGGCGGGCGCAGTGAAGGTGGGTGGACGTTGCTTAATCTACACATTCACTTTCTTTTACGCACTCTTGACACATGTTGCTTGGATTGGTTTTATGCATTCGTTCAGTGACAACTTGTGACGTTGTCCCTATATTGTTTGCCATGCTACTTTAAATATTCGGTCTGAAATCGTATGAAGGCTAAGTATGACTTCAAAACAACATTAGCACTATTTGATTTACTGTTAAATATGTTGTACTTTGGTAGTCATTGGCTGATAATATGAGTTCCCTATTTAGAATTTGCTAATAATACTTTTATGACATTATATTGTTGTTATTATTAAGGGGGAAGTCAGAATGTGCGAATATAAAACCAACTTTACCTCAATATTCTTGACACATGTTGCTTGGATTGAGGTAAAGTTGGTTTTATATTCCCACATTTACTCAGTGACAACTTGTGACAATGACTGAGGTAAAGTTGGTTTTAGATTCACACATTCATTCAATGACAACTTGTGCTCCCTAAATTGTTTACCATGGTACTTTTGAATATTCGGTCTGAAATCACATATAAGTATGACTTGAAAACAACATTAGCACTTATTTATTTGACTCTGAACAATGTTGTACTTTGATAGTCATAGGCTGCTAATATGATTTCACCATTTAGAATTTGGAAAGAATAGACCATTTTGAGGTATGTAAACAAAAACAATGGTCCCAATGTATTTCCTGTTTCACATTTTTAATTTCTATAGCTTTCGAGAATCCCAAAAGAGCCACATATTGATAAATAATGTCATGATAGTTGTTTTAACATTAAGTTATGATTTAATTGCCTCTTGTTACAGTTATGAAATAGTTTGATAACAAGCAGGAAATATTCATGGGCCAATGACATCACCACATTGAAATGGTCTATATTTTTGTGGAATCATATTATTATTATTATTATGGAAAAAGTCTAAATGTGTGAATATAAAACTAACTTTACCTCAATGTGACAATGTCCCTATATTGTTTACCACGGTACTTTGAGTATTCGGTCTGAAATCGCATCCAAGTATGACAACATTAGCACTATTTGATTGACCGTAAACAATGTTGAACTTTTATAGCTATTGGCTGGTTATATGATTTCCCTATTTAGAATTTGCTAATAATTATTTTATTAAATTATAATATTATTATTATTAGGAGAAAGTCAGAATGTGCTATCTTTGACAGAACTCTTGTTGTTTTAAATAATCTTGCTATTTTATATACTGTAAAGAAATCTCAAGCTGTAGGACTTCCTTAAAAACTCTATTATATTTATACTTTTGAGATTCATAAACTTTGAATTCTAGTTTTTGTTTTGAGTTCTCTTAAAATCCTCTAAGACAGATTAGTGCTAAAACTATTTTTTTCTATTTAATATTTGGGTTTTATACTTGGCGAACATGTATATCATTGACTGATAAGTTAAGATTACACCAGCAAATGAGATGCACGAAACTGAATAAACATATGTATTATATATAAATGTGCTCACACATTTATATGTTTGTACATAAATATTACCTGATAAGTGATGCACCAAAATGTAAATTCTGAGCCGAAGCCCCCAGAAACAAGTGGTACTCACTGCAGAGCCACATGGGCAGAGCTGAGCTCCAGCAAGGGGGAGCTTGAGCTCTAGCTCCTCCTTGCTGCACTTCTTCTACTAGTGATGTCACTGGGGGTTGGGGTTAGGGGTGGGGTGAGGGAACGCATTAAAACAGCTTATAGGAGGAGGAACTAGAGCTCAAGCTCCCCCTCGTTGGAGCCCAAATGGCTCTGCAGCGAGCAGCATCTCCCCAGAAACCGCAGAATAATCTATAATGGGGTGGCACGGTGGCTCAGTGGTTAGCACTGTCGCCTCACAGCAGGAAGGTCGCTGGTTCTAGTCCCAGCTGGGCCGGTTGGCATTTGTGTGAGTTTGCATGTTCTCCCTGTGTTGACGTGGGTTTCTTCTGGGTTCTTCCGGTTTCCCCCACAGTCCAAAGACATACGCTATAGGTGAATTGAATAAACTAAATTGGCCGTAGTGTATGAGTGTGTGTGAATGTGAGTGTGTATGGATGTTTCACAGTACTGGGTTGCGGCTGGAAGGGCATCCGCTGTGTAAAACATATGCCGGAATAGTTGGCTGTTCATTTAGCTGTGGTGACCGCTAATAAATAAGGGACGTGCCAAAGGAAAATGAATGAATGAATAATCTAAAATATCAGCCTAGCTCTAAAGTCCACATGGCTAACAAGTTGTCCATTTTGTGTGCTTGATATAAATATTGAACAATAAAAATAGAAATTCTAATTAAACATCATGTTTTGATTTTATAAAGATCCAAAAAGAAAAAGAAAACAAAATAGAGTTTTGGTGCAATGCAATCCCTAGACTTGATACTAGAATCATTTTAGTTTCTCTGCTAATTGTTTACACGCTTATAAAAATAGCCAAATAATGTACTGTTAAAATTGGTTTGAGTAATATTAACCAATATATTTGTCTTCGCTAATTGGATCCAATTAGTAAAATGCATATTTAAAGTTGATGAACAGTAATGATTTTGTGAATTCTTAGTGGATGATTGCTTTTATGTTTTCATTTCAGATCCATGTCTCCTCCAGTGCCAGCCTGAAAAAAAAAATGATAGAGATGTCATTTGACAAAGAAACTGTTTTATCTTGTGAGGGGAAAACAGACCCCACTTCTCAAGAATTTAATAGAAATGATACCAGTGCTCTCCATCCACCCGGGAACATCACAGATATACACCTCAGTAAAGATGCAGGTGAGACATCTGCTACCACTGATAACAATGCTTTGAGTGAAAGTGCAGTTCTTGGTGCTGAATCATCTAAACAAACGCACAATGGCACCAAACCACAACAACAGAAAGTCAACAAGCGCCGCAACACTATGAGCGCTGGGTTTAAACACCCGGGTTATGGTAAACGACGCCGGCGAGCCAACTCGGAAAGCGAGTCAGTCCTGCCAACCAATTTCCTGCTGGGCGGGAACATTTTTGACCCACTCAACCTTAACAGCCTTCTGGACGAAGAGGTCAACAAGGCTCTCAATGCAGAGACTCCCAAGTCTTCGCCATTGCCAGCCAAAAACAGAGACCCTGTCGAGATCCTAATACCCAGAGATATCACAGACCCCCTCAACCTCAACTGCCTGAGCACCGGAGACAGTCTGCTGGTGTCTCCTTTGAAGAGTGGAGGAGGCCGGCGGAGACATCGAAACAAACACCATGGAGCAAACACTGGACGAGGTTTGACTGAAGGAATTGGTTTAATGGAGTCTAATGGTTGTACAGCAGTGAAGGATGATGGAACAACATTGGCCTCAATGACAAATTTGCACTCGGAAAGTGCAGTGAACACAATTGAGGATCAAACTCTGTCGGACTCTACTCTTGAGGCGCAGTCTTCAAATAAGTCCAGTTTAACCATAAATGACAATGAGGTGAAGGAGAAAACCATTGACAGCTCCAACGCATCTTTAACAGCAAACCCAACCAACCCTCCATCAAGCAGGCAGCGCAAACGCAGGCGAGCCGGGAGCAGAACGGAGAACTCCAGCAGTTCTTCTACTGAGGTCAAAAGATCTGGGAGATATTTTCAACCCAATGAATCCCAAGGAGCAAACTCTCGAAGTGGAGTTTCTGATAGGCAGCAACAGCATCTGGATCAATGGAGGCTGCAAAACAGCAACAACCCGCAACAGCCCAAAAAGAAGTTTCAATATGGTAACTATAACAAATACTACGGCTATCGAAACCCAGGCATGAGTGAGGATCCTCGCATTCGTGTTATGAATCCTGATTGGTTCAGAGGGAAGGATGTGTTGGATCTGGGATGCAACACTGGCCACCTGACTCTGTTCATCGCTAAAAATTGGCGACCAGCTAGTATTGTGGGCCTAGATATTGACGGATCGCTGATACATGCTGCTCGACAGAATATAAGGCACTACCTCTCTGAGGTTCAAGTACAGCACTCTCGACGCTCTGGGGAAAATACAAAGGGTGATCGAGGGGAGGTTTTGGGAGAAGAAAAGGAGAAAGATAAAGCTAGTTTTTTTATGGATGAGAAAAAGGCAAAGCATGTTGATGAAGTGAATAAATGCATGGAGGAAGGAATGGAAGTTAACCAAGAAGAGAAAAGAGAGGCTGATCAGGGAGAAATGGAGGATGGAGCATCGGTAGATCTCCCTGATGGGAAACATTCATTCCCCGTCTCACTCCAGATCTCAAGAGGACCTATTGCTGGGCCCCCTTTGCCCGAGACAAACACACACCGTCTCCCTCCTGGAAATTTCCCTGCCAACGTGACCTTTGTTAAGGTAAGACCAAAAAAAAACATGTTTACTGCTTTTCGTTTGAGTATAGCTCCATAAAAATGCTGCATCCAGTGTGTTTGATGTTATCCTCAATGTAAAACTAAATCAACATAATGACCCCGTTTTCTTCTGTGGAGCTTAATAATTGACGAATTTTGCATAATTAACAGTTTTATTCTGCTTTATATTATCATGAAGCTGTTTGAGAACAATCTGCCATCGTATAAAGGGCTATATAAACAAATCTGACTTGTACAAAATAGGACATATATTACAATAAATTATGCAAAGTATTCTAAAATATGCATGCATAATACAAGCACTATTGGCCTTTTGAATGTGTTTCATCAGAATGCCGTAGACTGAACTACATTTACATTTAAATGTACACTTTTATTCAAAGCAACTTAAAAGTGAGAATAAAAGAAGCACTTTACAATCATCGGAGTAGCAGTATATAAATGCCATAAGTCTAAGTTACTAAATCAACAAGTCTTTTTTTTTTTTTTCCCCCAGCAGTAATAAAGCAATAACAACAATATATTTCATGCACCACACAACAGATGCATGTATGTAACCCTGTCATTTATGCTAGTTTTAGCTGTTTATCTGAAAACCTCCTCCATTTAAGGCTCATAATTGCCTATAAATAATGGAAAGTAATTATTTTAATCGTTCAAGGTATAAATGATGTACTATAGACACAAAGGAACTAGTTGTGTAGCAAAGCTAAATATAAACTGGTGTCTGATGATCTAGGCCTTTGATCTGTTGTCCGGCTGTTCTTTGCTGTGTAAATGCTTTTGCATTCTCATCCAACACATTAATAAGTCTTCAGCATGAAATATTGAATGTAACAAAAAAAGTCTTGACTTGCAGAGAGTGACATTTTAAAGGCATAGTTCACTCAAAAACGAAAGTTCTTTCATTTCCTCTTCCTACACTTGTTCCAAACCTGTTTGATTATTTTATTTTCTGTTGAACACAAAGGAAGATATACCGAAGAATGCTTTTTTTCTTCCCACTATGGATGTCAGTGGCTGCTATTTTCCAACATTTTTCAGAATATCTTGTTTTGTGTTCAACAGAAGAAAGAAACTTAAGTGAGTAAATGAGGAAATTTTCATATTTGGGTGCACTATCCCTTTAACAAGTGGATGGCAGAAACAGCATCTTGGAGGTATATTGCATTTTGCATGTGAAGGAAATAAATGTGTGCATGTGTGTGTTGTAACTATTTGTTTTGATCAAGAATATTCCACATCACCTTAAATGGACAGTTCACCTAAAATGAATAAAAGCAGCAGCCATTGATTTCCATAGTATTGTTTTTCCTTCTTACTATGGATGTTAATGGTTGCTTATTGTCCAGCATTCTTCAGAATATCTTAATTTGTGTTCAACAGAAAAAAAAAGAAATGTATGAAAAGTTTAAAACCACTTATAGAAGTAAATTATGACAGAAACAACATCTTAGAGGTATTTTGCATGTGAAGGAAATTAGTGCGGTGTGTGTGAAGGAAGTGTGTGTGTGTTGTAACTATTAGTTTTGTTTAAGAATGTTCCACTACAAAGTTTAAGTGGAAAAAGCACCCACATCACCTTAAAGGAACAGTTCACCCAAAAATGGAAAAAAAAATAGCAGCCGTTGACTTCCATAGTATATTTGTTCCTACTATGGATGTCAAGGGCTGCGTTTTCCAACATTATTCAGAATATCTTAATTTGTGTTCAACAGAAAAAAAAGAAATGTATGAAAAGTTTAAAACCACTTGTATAAGTAAATTATGAGAATTTTAATTTTTGGGTGCACTATCCCTTTAACAAATGCATGGCAGAAACATCTTAAAGGTATTTTGCATGTGAAGGAAATTAGTGTGTTGTGTGAAGGAAATGGGTGTGTGCTTGTTGTAACTAATAATTTTGATCAAGAATATTCCACAACTGTTTAAATGGAAAAAGCACCTACATCATCTTAAAGGGACAGTTCACCTAAAATGAATAAAAGCAGTAGCTATTGACTTCCATAGTATTCTTTTTTCTTCCTACTATGGATGTCAATGGCTGCTTTTTTCCAACATTATTTAGAATATCTTAATTTGTGTTCAACAGAAAAAAAATACATTTATTAAAAAAATTTAAACCACTTCTGTAAGTAAATGAGAATTTACATTTTATCCCTTTAACAAATGCATGACAGAAACAACATGTTAGAGGAATTTTGCATGTGAAGGAAATGAATGTGGTGTGCGAAGGAAATGGGTGTGTGTGTTTGTAACTATTAGTTTTAATCAAGAATACTCTACTACAAAGTTTAAATGGAAAAAGCATCCACATCATCTTAAAGCGACAGTTTACCCAAAAATGGTAGCAGCCAAAAGTAGCAGCCATTGCCTTCCATAGTAATTTTTCATTCTTCATGTTTTGTGTTTAACAGAAGAAAGAAACTCTTTAGTGTGAGCAAATGAGGAACTTTCTATTTTTAAGTGTACTATCCCTTTAATAACTGCATGACAGAAACAACATCTTAGTGCATTGTGCTGGTGAAGACATAGGTGTGGCACAATAACTTTTTTTAAAGATGCGTCTGTTGTATTTAAACACTACTATTAAGGCATGCGACACCTGTCTGTCCTGTTTTCTAACCCTCTGTCTGTCTGACCTTCACAGGGGAACTATGTGCTGGAGAGTGATGTGCTGCTGCAGACACAGAGGGAGGAGTATGACGTGGTCCTGTGTTTGAGTGTGACAAAGTGGGTGCACTTGAACTGGGGCGACACGGGACTCAAGCGCTTCTTTCACAGGGTATACAAGCACCTGCGGCCGGGAGGACTCTTCATTTTGGAGCCCCAGCCCTGGAGCTCCTACAACAAGAGAAAGAAGCTCACCGTAAGGCCATAACATTTTCATAACATCACTGAACATTCAAGATGCATGACATCCAGATCTGGTGTTTAAGGAATATTTAATTGAATACAATTTTTTTTACACTGAGTTGTTTCATACTTACAGTTAAAGATATATATTAGTCCTCCTGTGAGTTTTATTTTTTTATTTTTTATTTTTTTTATTTATTTATTAAAAAAAATATGATCCAGCTGCTGTTTAATGGAGAGATTTATTATAACACTTTTTTAAACATAAATTTTAATAACTCATTTCTTTTTGTCTTTGCCATATTTACGGTACATAATATTTTACTGGATATTTTTCAAGACACTAGTATTCAGCTTAAAGTGACATTTAAAGGCTTAACTAGGTTAATTAGGCAAGTCATTGGACAACAGTAGTTTGTTTTGTTCGGGAAAAAATATATTACAGTACTAATAATATTGCAGTTTTTAGCTTAACTAGCCAAACTAAAAAAATTAAGACTTTCTCCAGAAGAAAAATATAATAGGAAATACTGAGAAAAATTTCCTTAAATTTCCTTCCTTTCCTTTCCCAATTGTTGAAAGAATTTCACAGGAGGGCTAATCATTTTATCTTCAACTGTATATAATGCATATTTATTAAAAAAAGAAGAAAAGACATTTTGACATATTTGGGAAACCAAACAGTTGTCTTCTAACTATGTTCTTTCAACAAACATATAAAGTTAGTGTACCACTGTGATATGACTTGAAGGGAATGATCTGTGATGCAGTTACACCGCTATTATAACCACATTAACAATGAGACTAACGTTTATAAAATACAAATAAATAGTATAAAATACGCTATTAGACCAATGGATAAAAATTAGTGCTGGGTAAAGATTAATCGCATCCAAAATAAAAGTTTGTTTTGACATAAGATATGTATGTATTTTAGATAGATTTATTTATTTATTTAGTATATGTAATGCACACAAACACAAAACTATACACCACTTATTTTGCATAGATATTTAAGAGTGTGTGTATTTAAGTTGTATCATATAGTTGTGTATATATATTTTATATCTAAATATAAATGAACATTTTCTCATATGCATGCATGTTTGTATTTATATATTCATAATAAATATACACACACATGTATAGGGGTGTGAACCTACACTGGTCTCACGGTTCGGTTATGATTATCATGCCATTGATTCGGTTCAATTCGATATCTCGATGCATCACGGTGCATTGATGATGCTTTAATCAAATAAACAATTTGATATTTTACTTAGCAACTTAATAATTCTTGTATTAAAATGTATAATTTGAGTATATTTATATAGTATTTGTAATACAATTTTGTCCTTTTAATACAAGCAGATACACAGTATGTACTATACCTTTAATTTTACCTGCTCAAAGAAGACACTCTTTGAATGTATCAAACAAAACTCAAGTACATCCACAGAAAAACATGAGTATTTATAGCAAATAGACACATGTAAATATTATCCCGCTTGCTTTTTAAACATTGTTGAGCAAGTTCTTAAACACCTATGATTGGTCACGCGCTCAACAGAAAAGGCTGCAATTGGCTCTAACGGTCAGCGCAGCGCTGTTCAGCAAACAGTGACACGGACACTGATGTTAAACGGCCGTGGCGATCAGCTGATGCATTATAGACAGCGACGCGGTGGAGAAAACTCGCTCTGCAGGCACGCTCTTGACTGGATCCACAAGTAACGTTATTGTTGTAACAGCCGAGAGAGGAGATAAAACGTTACCTCACAAACACGCCAGCAGCTCAAAGGGGCCACAGAGAGAGAGTTTACAGCTTTTATTTTTCCTAGCTGGGTTCTGATGTACTTCCCTGTCAGCACTAATAAAAATATGAAGTAAAGAATGAAATTTTACTCTTGGGGTGTGTTCACATTTTGGAAAGTTTATTTGAAAGAACTCAAGTTTGCTTCATTTGAAGAAGTGTGACATCGAAACACAAAAAACAAGACAAAAAAATGGCTGATTTGTTTCATAACAATGACTTTTTTTCCCTCTCTCACTGACAACGTTTACATGGACATCAGTAATCGAATTATTTGCCTTAATCTGATTAAGACAATAATATGATGGTGTTTACATGAGTTGCTTTTTGAATGTTCCTTTCATGATCCCGTTTTACATGTTATAGCACATAATTCGATTAACGTCATCGTGTCACCACGCTATCCACGTTTCCTCCGGAGTTTCATGTAACTTCGGGTGTTTCATTTTTAGTTTGTCGACTTTAACTGCAGTTTGGCACCTTCACGTTCATTCAGGAACATTTCATGCATGCCGACCGTGACAAACGAGGTATTGGATGCGAGTATGAACTGCTGGAAGAGTGTTGTTTTAATGGAATGTGATACCGCGTGCCGTATGGGGAAAAAAACATCCGCATTTTGTGATGCAGGTGTCTGTGTGGTCCTTCACTGACTCTGTAGGTGCAGAGAATAGTGTCAAACAGCTGTGTGTGTGTGTGTATAGACTATCCTGTCTCAAAATGTGGTGAAAATCCTACACAACGGTAATAGTTTGATTGCAGTGTTTACATGTCTGTTCTGCACTTCAATAATGCCACTAAAATCGGCATACTCCACATGTCTTAATTCCATTTCTGTTTAGTTTGATTATGACCTTAATCGGAATAAATTAATCAAATCATTGTTTACATGGCAGACTCTTAATCAGAGTATTGTCTTAATCGTATTATTGGTGTCCATGTAAACGTACTCACTGCAAGATCACATATTCTGTATTCACATTTAGTCTGAGGCATGCTTCTCCTGTGGCTTTGTTTGCGGCTATATTTATTTTAAAATGAAAAAGCGTACGTCTATAATGGGGCTATATATTTATAAAGTGATTTAATCCATATGACATTTTCAGTTGTACTCCTATTCAGAAATGGCACTCTTGGTTACGGTCTAAACATAGTACTTGTATCATAATTATAAACAAGAACCCATATATTTAAAAACTGAAACAAACTCTAGCGGCATGGTGTCTCAGTGGTTAGCACTGTCGCCTCACAGCAAGAAGGTTGCTGGTTCGAGTCCCTGCTTGGCCAGTTGGCATTTCTGTGTGGAGTTTGCATGTTTTCCCTGTGTTGGCATGGGTTTCCTCCGGGTGCTCTGGTTTCCCCCACAGTGCAAACAAATGCGCTATAGGTGAATTGGATGAACTAAATTGGCCATAGTGTGTGTGTGAATGTGAGAGTGTATGGGTGCTTCCCAGTACTGGGTTGTGGCTGGAAGGGCATCCGCTGTGTAAAACATATGCTGGAATAGTTGGCGATTCATTCCGCTGTGGCGACCCCTGATAAATAAGGGACTAAGCCGAAGGAAAATGAATGAATGAATGAATGAATGAATGAAACAAACTAAGAACATTTTATTTCATCAGACCTGGAATTTGATTGCATTTGAATCATTTTGATGGCATTTCTCTCTTCCCAAGCCCACATTAATATCTGACCTTGCAGCAGCAGACTTTTAAAAACACTTCTTTATGAAACAAATGCAACAGCAGTATAACACACCAGTGTTCTGGACAGTTAGGTAGGTGTAAGTTAGTGGTTTCGAGGAAGATTGTAAATTAATGATTAAGTACTGAACTGACACTGCAGCCGTGCATATATCACTTACTTTGCATGTGTAAATTTAAAGGGCTAGTTGACGCAAAATCTAATTTGTCATAGTTTACTACCCTTCACTTGTCATATACTTGTTTGAGTTGACCTGTTCTTTCTGGTAAACACAAAAGAAGATATGTTGGAAACATTGACATCCATGTTACTTGTTTTTCCTACTATGAATGTCAACTGGTTTTCAACATTCTTCGAAATAACTTTTGTGTTCACCAGATGAAAAAAAAACACTTGAGTAAATGGTGAGTAGTTTATTTTTGGACTAACTATTACTTTAAAATGAGTTTGTTGGAATTTCTTTTCATGCATTAATGTCCATTCATTCATTTTCTTTTTGGCTTAGTCCCTTTATTAATCAGGGGTCACCACAGCGGAATGAACCGCCAACTTATCCAGCATATGTGTGTATGGATGTTTCCCAGTACTGGGTTGCGGCTGGAAGGGCATCCGCTGTCTAAAACGTATGCTGGATAAGTTGGCGGTTCATTCCACTGTGGCGACCCCTGATGAATAAAGGGACTAAGCCGAAGGAAAATGAATGAATGAATGAATGTTTGCTTGCAGCTGCGCACATTCTCCCGTCAACTTTGTTTTTTATAGATCACAATTTTTGAGTTGGAAGTGGCTATAAAAAAAATCTATTTTGTCAATAAAAAAATCAATTAAAAAAAATTGTTTATAAACAAGACGCCAGTTGATTCAACTTAAATAAATTTTTTTTAAGTAAATTTAAGCAATTAAAAAAAAATTATTTATTATTATTTTTTAACGGTTTTTGTGAATCGACAGTAACAAAACTTAAAAAACAAAAAAAAAAAAAAACTATGTTGTCTGTGAATGCCTTTACACTGATTTTGATTCTATTGAACATGCAGCTATAACAATATATGTTTCGATATCACTTGTTAATGCTTCCATATTTAAGAGTAATGACTGAAGCCACAAAAAATAGAGGTCCATAACCTATTTTCATTGGATGATAATTTTTGGTGGCCAAAAATTCGGTGCGTCTCTAATATCACTTCTAGATTCCCATTGTTGCACATTTCTGCTGTGTGATTGGCTCTTAGATCATTTATTCATTCATTTTCTTTTCGGCTTAGTCCCTTTATTAATCAGGGGTTGTCACAGCGGAATGAACCGCCAACTTATCCAGCATATGTTTTACACAGCGGATGCTCTTCCAGTTGCAACCCATCACTGGGAAACACCCATACACTCCCATTCTCACTCATACACTACGGCCAATTTAGCTTATTCAGTTCACCTATAGCGCATGTCTTTGCACTGTGGGGGAAACCAGAGCACCCGGAGGAAACCCATGCCAACACGGGGAAAACATGCAAACTCCACACAGAAATGCCAACTGACCCAGCCGGGGCTCGGACCAGCGACCTTCTTGCTGTGAGGCGATCGTCCTACTCACTGTGCCACCGTGACGCCCGCTCTTAGATCGATATATAGTAAAAAAAAGTCCAGAGCTTATCATTGTTATTAACATACATTTTATTGCGATTTGATATAATATGGTTTATCGGCTCAGCCCTACATGCAGCACATGTTTGCATATTCATCAAAATGTCACTCTACTAGTCAGTTTTAGCAATGCTATTTTAAGCCTTTTATCGCGTTTGGACTTTAAACATAATAAAAGGCTTGGATTTTAAATTGAGGAACATGGTAGTCTTAACCACATGCAGTTTATCTTAATGCTGTTTAATTCGACAGGAGGCCATCTGTAAGAATTACCACAGCATCCGGTTAAAACCAGACCAGTTCTCCTCCTTCCTGACGACTGAGGTGGGCTTTTCTAGTTATGAGCTCATTGGGACATCGCAGAATTACTCCAGAGGTCAGAGCTTTGACATTTCATGCAATTCCTCACTATGGTGTATATATACAGTTGAAGTCAGAATTATTAGCCCTCCTGTATATATTTTTTTCCACAATTTCTGTTTAATGGAAAAATTTGTCAACACATTTCTAAACAATAGTTTTAATAATATTTGACTAGATATTTTAAGATACTAGTATTCAGCTTAAAGTGATATTTAATGGCTTAACTAGGTTAATTAGGCAAGTTATGTTAATTAGGCAAGTCATTGTATAACAGTGGTTTGTTCTGTAGACATCGAAAATAAATATTGCTTAAGGGGGTTAATAATATTGACCTTAAAATGGTTTTAAAAAAAAAATAAAACCTGCTTTTATTCTAGCCGAAATAAAACAAATAAGACTTTCTCCAGAAGAAAAAATATTATCGGAAATACTGTGAAAAATTCCT
>CAIGQV010018170.1:3696979-3704167 GCA_903798115.1 Danio jaintianensis
CTGGTAAATTATCTCTAGAATTCAAATGTTTGTTGGTTGTTACTTTTTTGTTCGTCTTCTCAAAATGAAATACTAGAGCATGTTACCAAATGAGTTTTCAGATTTCTTTTGCTATTCTGTTGCTGTCGTTGCTGCGCTGTCATATTTTTTTTTCTTAATATTTTGAACGCAAACCTTGCTAACATCACTTTTAGCATCTGTTGTTCCTCATCATCCTCATTTTAACAAATGCCAATATCTCAATTTTATATTCACCATGAAATCGCCTGATCAGTTTCATCTTTGGGAGTTCTGAAGCTGCAGGTTAGCTGATTTGCTATGTTAAAAGGGTTTACTGAAGAGTCAGACTGATGCCAGAAGAAAGTGAATCCATTTTATGGTGTGAGCTGAGCTGCAGAGAATGACGTAAATTTTTTATTATTATTATTTGGTCTGTTGTTCTGCTTCTCCAACTTGTTTTAAGTTGAACTAAAACCGAGGTACTTTTTTTTGTAAATTGTTCGTCCAGAGTTCTTGTCTCCATCGAGGTAACGTTGTTGTTGTTGTTGTTGTTGGTTTTATTCCTATTGAAAGGTTTGCACTAAAACAAGAGAACAAACTGATCTCCAGCATTTGTATTTTACTGTACAAATGTAATGTTGGTGTGTCTTTGGGGAAAAAAGGGTCTTTTTCATTCAAGAGACTCAAAGAAATTTGAAAAATAAACTATAAAATAACAAACTTTGACCTGTTTTGTTTTTGTGTAAGTTTAAGCTCTAAAAATGGTTGACTTGATTGATAATGGGGTATATGCACACAGACTTAATTTTCAGCCAATCTTTCCATTATAAAATCGCCACATTTAAGGTTTCTTTAAAAATTAATGATCTTCACTGCCTGATGGGTATACGATATAAAGTGGGTCTCAGACCGGACAAGAAGCACTGCATTAAAGGGCACCTATGATGAAAATCATCTTTTTTAAGCTGTTTGGACAGAATCCCGGGTTGTGGACGTTAAATCAGGTTTATTTTGTACATTAACATAACGGATATCCATACAGCAGTGGATATTAACGTGTATCATGTCACATTTGCCATGCAAAAACAGTGCAAAGCTAAACGCGTGCTGTCTGTCTGTGTGTTTGTGTGCGTGAACTTTGTAACGACATTGTGTGTGACTCATCGTTGCAACTCCACAACAAATACATCAAATAATCATTGGGAAAGTTCTTACTGTAATATTTCTCACAAACGTTACGTGAGATCTGCTTCCTTCATGTCTGTCTGTTATCTGAGGCAGCCTAGCTACGTTTCCATCCACCTATTTTTATGCGCATTTTGGATATGCGCATAAAAAATCGGTTGATGGAAACGCTAAGATGCGCATAAATTTTGAAAATGCGCATAAAAAATTTATGCGCATAACTGAGTAGGATAAACTTTTTATTCGATAAGAAAAGATGCGCATAAACTGCGATGGAAACACTTTTACTGAACAAATTCCAGTATGCGCATTAAAAAATGGTCATATGATTTTGTTATAAGAGATCATGTGATGATAAAACTGTTTGTAAATGGACAAACCAGCAGGATGAGCACATTGTAAAGCATCTGAAATGTTGTTTTGGTCATTCTAAAATGCCTTAACCATTTCAGTATTAGTGTTATTATATTATTAACGACCTCCAGAATTGTTAAGAGCGTCTGTGCTCCGCGTCTCACGCCTTCAAACGCCACCACGCGTTCACTGCGTGTCAGCATTGCCTTCTGAGGCATTTATTAAATGAAGAAAAGATTGACGCAGCTTCTCCTACCTTAGCAAATTCCGTTTTTGCTGTTGATATTTGGCGCCATTTAATCAGGAAGTGACGATTTTGTTCTCTTTGACTCGTTGGATGGAAACGCTGCTTTATTCGCACATCTTTTATGCCATATTCCAGTTTTGCGCATAAAGTTAATTCGCATTTTTGGATGGAAACATAGCTACTGACAGGCACGTGGGAACGGTGGGCGGGGAGGACTAGCATTAAAGACACAGTCCACCAAAACAGCTACAAGATGCTCAGAGCTAAAAATGACAAACTTCTGAAAGGTCTAATAAATAATCTGATGGGTGTTTTGAGCTGAAACTTTACAGACACATTCTGGAGACACAAAAGACTTGTATTAAATCTGGAAAAAGGGGTAAACTAGGTGCCCTTTAAAATCCATTTCTTAGCTTTGCTAAGCTAACTCTGTAAAAGCCAATGTCTCCCTTTGCATTGAACTTTGAGCGTATTACATTCAGAAATGTTGTTTATGTTCACACCGCTACATTACACATCAATTAAAGTTTAAAATATGATATCGTAGTGGACCACCCATTTAAGCTTTCACCGGAAGTTTATCATTGGCTGAAAACACTAGCTGTGCATATACCTCATTCTGCAAATTTGTGGATTAAAGAAACCCTAAAAATGATAATTTACTCACACTTAGGTGGTTATGAACTTTTTATGAGTGTCTTCTGTTGAACACAAAACAAGATGTTTTGAAGAATGTTGGGGGGAAATAAGCAGTCATTGAAAAAATAATATGGAAGTCAATGGCTGTTTTTCCCTTAATGTACTTCAGTGTGGAAGGCAGACAGAAGTGGAAAAACGTAGTACTTTGTGACTGCAAACAACCCAAATGTGAATACTTAGTAATATTTTTGTACCTTGTAACATTTTTTAACCATGTCTATGATTTAGTTTGTGTGTATGTGTTCTTTTTGTGTGGTCAAGTGCCAAAACTAATAGCCTACAATTTAGCCAATTAGCATACTGCAACGTCATGATTAGGTAAAATTAAATAAACCGATTTTTGGTAAAAAATTATGGTGCACCACTTAAGGGTTGAAGTAACAATATGTACGATTTTTTCCATTAAAATATCCAAAAAACACTTGAACAGTGTCATATATTTTGCTGACGTATGTACTTATATTATCCCAAATGTTTGGAAGAATGTTCAAATCCAGAGAAATAAGTTATTTTAACTACTGAGATGGAGCGTGTGCTGTGTGTTTATATTAATTACATGTAACAAAGACCAAAACTCTGATGATTCCACACTCAGTCATCAAAACATGCCATTGTTTATTGGTAGCAAGCGCCATCTAGCAGCGCACATTACATGCTGTGTATTTAACTGTTTGTTGGCCACATACACACTGCAACCAAATTCAGTTGTCAGTATTTCACCTCTTAGCGCTTATTATAGTCTTGTTGTGTACAAAAATTTACAAAAATTCCACACAGAATTGAATTGAATAGAACTGTTTCCCAGTACTGGGAAGGGCATCCACTGTGTAAAACATATGCTGGAATAGTTGGTGGTTCATTCTGCTGTGGCGACCTCTGAAATAGCGACTAAAGCCTGGTTTATACTTCTGCGTCAAGTAATCGGCGTGACCCACGGCGCATGCAGTGCGCGTTGTCGTGCATTTATACTTCTGCGCGCTGTTTGTGTTGCTCTGCAATAACACTTCCGAAACGCTAGCTGACAGTGAGGTTTTTATTGCTGGTGTTTGTTTTTTCTGAACGCTACCTTAATGTACAAGTGGCTCAAACTCGCTCATTTTGAGGGCGGGAACCAGCAGACATGCAACAACTTTAATCATAAAGTTAACTTAAAACAACAGTTTCCATCTAGAGCTCCTTCACGGGACTCGATACTTGTAAACACTTGCTCCATCGGTCTCGCGCGGCTCTCACCCCTGCCCACACTCGTCAGCGCTACCAAGCCGACCAATCACAGAGCTTGCGCTACGCGTCGTTGCGACGTGTAGTTAAATTTTTTGAGAGGTCAGCGTTGGCGACTGCCATGGCGAGGGAGTAAAAGGAAAGAGCAGAAGTATAAATCAGCCTTAAGCCGAAGGAAAATGAATGAATAAAACCAAACTAAATCAGCTGTTTTTGATGTATTTATATGCACAATATGTAATTTTCACCACTAGAGGGCGTGTATTCACAACAAACAAAGGCGTATTTTGATGACTGTGACTGAGTGTGGAATCATGGGAGTTGTGGTCTTCATCATCTTACAGGACTCCTGCAGAAATCATGTTGATGGATAATTAAAGTATTCAACACTTATTATCATGGCAATATGAAGCAGAGGAAGTGAAACTAGAAATGCTAAAGCAATTGCTGAAGAGACGAGCACGACATGAAAACAAACACACAATAATGAACAATCTCCTTTCATCATTTTGTAGAAGTAGAGTTTAAACAAATAGTAGAAAAGGCACATCTTGCTGCAACAAAATTTACTTGAACGCACCTAAGCTCATTTGAACAAAGTGAATGTCTCATGCCCAGTGGCGGATTTAGGCATGGGCAAAATGGGCGATCGGCCAGGGCGGCATCTTGCTGGGGGCGGCCCAGTAAAAATCAACTGTGCCCCAGTAAAAGCTTCGAGATATGATTTACTTTATGCAAGTGAATTAATTTAGGGTGGTAATCCCAGAATAAAGACGTTAGGGGTCATTCACATCTGGCGTCTTTTTGCACGCGCAAGTTTGTTATTCTCTATGTGCAACGGAAACACCGCTGGTCAAAACAAATTGACGCATGCCCGCAGAAAACCATTCCTGCGCGCCTTACATGCGCTGCTCCTGCTCTTTACATTGTTTTCCAGTTACATTTAGGATTGATTTGTTATATATTTAGAATAATAATTGTATAATAATAATAATAATTTTATTTATTTATAATATATAAATAAATTGTTATATTTAATGAAAATAAATAAATATATTTAAATGTATTTAAAATATGGCGTCACGGTGGCGCAGTGGGTAGCACAATCACCTCACAGCAAGAAGGTCGCTGGTTCGAGCCTCAGCTGGGTCAGTTGGCGTTTCTGTGTGGAGTTTGCATGTTCTCCCCGTGTTGGCGTGGGTTTCCTCCGGGTGCTCCGGTTTCCCCCACAAGTCCAAACACATGCGCTATAGGTGAATTGGGTAAGCTAAATTGTCTGTAGAGTATGTGTGTGAATGAGTGTGTGTGGATGTTTCCCAGTGATGGGTTGCAGCTGGAAGGGCATCCGCTGCGCAAAACATATGCTGGATAAGTTGGTGGTTCATTCCGCTGTGGCGACCCCAGATTAATAAAGGGACTAAGCCGAAAAGAAAATGAATAAATAAAATATATATTTAAAATTGATATATATATAAAGTCAACCACATAGCGTCTTTATTTCTCAGGGGATGGGAGAGGCGGTGCATTTAGGGTGGTTCGCCCAGGGTGCCATTTAAACAAGAACCGCCACTGCTCATGCCATTTTACACAGGTGATTTTAAGGGATTGTTCACCCAAAAATTAAACTTTAATAACCAATCATGGGGCTGCACGGTGGCGCATTGGGTAGCACGTTCGCCTCACAGCAAGAAGGTCGCTGGTTCAAGCCTCGGCTGGATCAGTTGACGTTTCTGTGTGGAGTTTGCATGTTCTCCCTGTGTTGGCGTGGGTTTCCTCCGGGTGCTCCGGTTTCCCCCACAAGTCCAAACACATGCACTATAGGTGAATTGGGTAAGCTAAATTGTCCGTAGTGTATGTGTGTGAATGAGTGTGTATGGGTGTTTCCCAGTGATGGGTTGCAGCTGAAAGGGCATCCGCTGCGTAAAACATATGCTGGATAAGCTGGCGGTTCATTCCGCTGTGGCGACACCTGATTAATATAGGGACTAAGCCGAAAAGAAAATGAATGAATGAATGAATGAATAACCAATCATTCACCCTCAGGTGGTTCCAGAACAAAGTTTCCTTTTATTGGTTAGAAACTACTCACCATTGACTTACATAATATTTGTTTTCCCTACTATGAATGTCAATGTAGTATACTACAGTATTTATTACAGTTGATCAGTTCACTAAAGATACTATAGTATGCTGTATTAACAAAGAGTTGTAAAATATAGACAGTATATATGTAGTAGGGCTCAAAGCATTACAGTAGCCTGTTTAATATAAATTAATATCGTATTTTTTAATGTGGGACAGTGCGTACTCTTCTTTTTTTTGGTCAAACTAACGTACTACATTCCAAGCTTATTGGTTTTAATACAAGGTATGGGTAACTCATCTATTTAACATGTTATATCTAAGATCACCACAAGATGGAGCGACTTTACACAAAAAAATGAAAGAGAAAACAACAAACAGGAAACTGCTTAATCTAGTTTTTGCATAATGAATCCTTTGACTGTACTTTGATGCTTTAACCTAGCGAATTATTTCTTCTTGGCCAAATTTGGACAGTAAGGATCTCATCCGATATCATGTTTCTGCTAGGCTAGCAAAACCGGAAGAAGCAATAAACTGCTTCGAGTGGCGCTTCCGGTATTTAATTCCGCTTGATAAAGGCCTCATGATTGTAACATTCATGTCTATAATTAAAAATGTTTAAACAATGCATATGATGCATCTGGGTATGTAAATAGCCTATAGCATATTAACAAATGTTTCGTATGAATGTAGATAATCTATCCACAGCTGAGCAATGTGTGAATGTACATTTCTGACTGCAGATATGTTGCAGATGTGTGTGTTAAATATTAATGCCCCCAGCCTACCCAACACGGGTTTGAGTATGAATGTATGTGAATGTAATTTTATCATGACAAGTGCTGTACTGTTGCTATGGGCAACTCTCCTTTTATATAAAAGTTCATGTATTAAAACCGAACCGAGAGAACATCATCACTGCTCAATTCTACAGCCACATGCACTCACACACACCACCAGTGCATACACAATTACAGCCACACACAAATGCGCAATAAAGCAGATGAGTACGTGGACATTGGCGCATGCATTTCAACACACACACACGTACTTATGTAACAGTGATGTAGGAGTGAAGATAAAAAGAGATCCATCCATTTAAAGGCAGATATTGACTACACCAATGCAAGAATTCCTCTGTGTTGATTGTCTTCTGTTTTAAAAGGGGACCTATTATGCAAAAATGACTTTTATAAGGGGTTTAAGCACAGTTGTGTGGGAACAGTGTGTGAATGTAGTTAGCATCTAATAGTTAAAATTAATTAATTATATTTTTTATAATCACACTTGATAAAAACAGTCTGCAGAAACACTTTGATTGACATTCTCCCTTTGTATGTGTCACCAGAGGGGGGGGAAAGCCCCACCTATTAGTGACCATCTCTCCCATAACAGCA
>CAIGQV010018170.1:3706365-3723157 GCA_903798115.1 Danio jaintianensis
GTTAATTGTGTAATGAAGGGGTGTGGCTATTAGACTCTGGTGTTAATAATGCATCAATGGGGCGTGGTTATTCAAGTCTGATGTTAATTATGTAATAAAGGGGTGTGGCTATTAGACTCTGGTTTTAATTATGCATCAATGGGGTGTGGTTATTCGAGTCTGAGGTTAATTGTGACTACAATGTTGAATCTACAATATCACAACAACATAGACTACAATGTTGAATTGACAAAATATTCTTAATATAATATAATCCATGCACTAGACCAGTTGAACACATAATGGATTGAATAATAGTGCATAATTTAGGAATAAAAGTTATCCTAGATTTAGTTGTGTACACCATCCCAAAGAATGAAAATGTGTGCATCAGTGACAACAGCTTTATTGCAACACCATTGACTTTTGACTGGGAGGAAATGCTGACTGGCATGTCTATTCACTGACTTGTAATAGTACAGTCCACAGTCTTAAAGGCAAAGGATAAAGGTAATTTTTTTTTAAATTGTGCACAACATTAATCACATTCAACATAAAAAGAAGCAAATATAATGACAGTGTCACTAAAAATAGCCTCTTCTTCTCTCCTCTTCAATTTCTCACCCTGCTTTTCCCTTTCACCGCCACACTTTCTGTTTTTTCTACTGTTTTATTTAAGAAAGAATATTACAAAGAATGTCTTTTCTGTTGTCTTATATATACATCAGGTATTTTCAGGAATATCATACTGTCGTACAAGTCATTTCTAGATTATACAGCATGCAAATAATCAGTATTCATCAATAGTATCTGGATGCAGCCTTTATGATGCAAGCTGAGATTGCATCACTCAGCGATGCAATGTCAGACACAATGCACTCAATGGAGCGAGTGACATTACTGTGAGGGGTAGGGTTAGGTGAGCCCATTAAAAAACATTGGATGCAGCTCAGATTGCACTGCACCAGGTCTGCATCCAGACCCCTCTCGTATTCATGAAAGATATACTCTGCCAAAATGTGCAATATAAGACTAACACCCACTGAGTGGAATATTGTACCGCACAATACTGCATTAAAACTACTTTTAAAGAGAGTATTTGAAAAAAATAAATAAAAGTATGTATAATGCAGTGATTTTTTTTTTAACATTATATTACACGTTTAATTCAGCAGATGATATCCAGTCATGACCTTTTGCTTAGGCACCCAGATCAGCAGGGGGCAATGATGAGCTGCAAAAACACTGACCAGTTCAATCTCTTCTCTCTCTCTTCCTTTTTTTTTTACAACTTGGTTAGCAGAGGGGTGCAGCAAACATTGGTTAGGTGAGCAACAATACAGGTATGTTGAGTTGATATGCCTCCTTTCCAGCAAATTTAGTGTATCATTTGAAAGGCCTCCTTCTAAAACATATTTTTATGTTGTCCTATGATTACTTTCACAGTTGTTATTAATTATTAACTGACACATTGCAAAAAGCAAATCCTGTTTATTGGTAAAAGGCAGAAGCTAAAAATGCTGAGGTGTTTGCTGAGGCAAATCCAAACTTTGTACATGATTTAGAATTTTGCTAAATTTCTAAACAAATAATAATTTTCTAAATTGTTAAAACAAAACAAATAATAATTACAAAAATAAATCAATGGGTAAATGGTTAAATCAGAAACCATTGGGTAAATCAGAAAGTTTCAAATTATATAAATTATATATATCATATATCATTTTCAAGTCTGAGCTCAAAAAGTGGGGTGACAAAGGGTTATTATTTTTTGTAAAGTATGATTAAGGATAGCAATTACACGATCTGATATTGATATTATAGTAAATAAATGGGCCAATATGTTGTGTGAACAGAAAATACCCACTTAATCACCCACATTCACACAAAATAATAAAAATGATGTATGTATTATATTTTCATTCATCATTCTAGAAATGTAAGGTCAAGTTGGACTATTAATTTGTCGACAACAATGTTACTTTAGTGTGATTAGAAATATCGATTTTATTCATATTTACTTTTTTACATTAATTGTAGACATTTTCTGTGAATAAATTTCTCCTATATATATTTATGTATGAGGAACACAGAATGGACATTAGAAAAAAGGAGTGTTGGTATTCATCACATTTTTGTTTTCATTTCAAATGTCAATGACTTTACTTTTTTTTGCATTTTTAAATGATATATATATATATTTATACAACAGTTCTGTCTGGTTCTCGAATCTGATTGGCTGATACCTGTGAGATATTAAAGTAATATCAGCACTCGTACAACCCTTGTGTATTACTCCGCCCACATACAGCGACAAGCAGAGGACTACAGCTTGACAAATATTGCAGCTGTTGGACAACATAATGTACTTATGAGGCTTTTTCAGGCGAGAGTGTAGTTGTTTAGATTCCAACTATGCAGTTTATTTATAAGGACAGTGCCTATTTTAAAATATTTATCATTTCGGAGATTCAGCGCATTGGTGGCCATTAGCCTGCCATACTGAGCAGAGCAAAGACGGTTGACGTTCCGCCACAAGACAGAGACCACGTAATAAGTCCTTAGGGGAGAAAAACAGCATTTTTTCAGCATGCGTTTCAATCTACAGCTGGTAAGTGAGATTCAAAGTCAATCTTTCGCTTTTGTATTTTGTAGTGCTGTATTTATACCATAGTAATCTGGTAGTGTTTGCTTTGCTCTGGCTTTTTCAGGGTTAATTATTGTTTTATCCTGATTGCAATAGAGAAATACTGGGAAATTTCATGCCGTTCAGCCTTATATTCTTAAAATGTGAGCAAAATCACCTGTTTTTTCATCATTTTAGACATTACGCTAGAGAATCATTCAAACACTAGCTCTAAAGTGACGTTTGTGAATGAGCAACGGTTTCTGCTGTTCTGACGTCAGCTGCAGATATGAATGAACGGCGGAAAAAAGTAGTTCATTTTTGTGTTTGATTTTCTTTTTCGAACTGTTATACAAACACAATATCACACTCGTAGCAGTGCGATGTGGCTGTATATCGTCACTGGTGGGACACTAAGTATGACCCTGACTATAGGACACATGATTTCGAACACTGTATTATTCAGTACACTCTAAAAAATGCTGGGTTATCATAACATTGGGTCAATGGACAAACCCAACATTGGGTTATTATTTTCTTTTTTTTATGGAATTAAAAAAAAACCACACACACACTTTTTACCCACCAGTTGTGTTTGTCCATATTTGACAAAAACCTTGGCTTACAACAGTGTATGCTGCGGGTACAAATCCTCTGCGGATTCCACGTGTACAGAACTACAGCACACACACACACACACACACACACACACACACACACACACACACACACACACACAGGTTTATCGGTGCATACTGTTATTCGCGCGCTATCTTTTTAAGTATGCAGTATACAGAGCGGATGCAGTACTCTGGTGTTCCATTGGAACGCGGATTCCACTGCGCTCTATAAGCCACAGCTGCTTACTGTACACACAGACAACTCCAGCAAACAAAAGCCACGAGTAGTACTAATGCAGTTCTTCTCTTTTTCCTCGAGTAATCTCTCTGTTTAACTCTCATCCTCTCACATCCTCCCCTTCCATCTTTTGACGTCCCTCCCTCCCTCCGCGCGCGCGCACGCTCCCTCTCTCTCTGCATCTTCTGGCGCTTCAGTCCGTTCCCTCTTTCTTTTCTCCCCCTCTCGTCTCTACACTCATCCTCCCCAGCTCATCTCTCCTTTCATTTGCTCCTCCATCTCTCCGTTTTGGTCTGCGTGTGTGTGTGTGTGTGTGTGTGTGTGTGTGTGTGTCTTCCATCGACAGGAACACTGCGCGCGTCCCTCTCCTCATCCTTTCCTCTGAATCCGGAGCTCCAGTGTTCCCTCCCTCCTTTCTCCTCCTCCTCTTCCTCTTTACGTTTTCCCCCCTCCCTCCCTCCATCCATACTCGCTTCTCCTCAATGCTGAAGTCAGTCAAAAGAGAAACACTGAAGAAAAGAGGGAAGAACGGCGGGCGCTGAGAGAGAGAGAAAGAGAGAAGGAGAGAAGCTGGAGGGAGAGAGGGGTGAGGGGGGAACGGGGGTTTGGATACATCTCCACCTGTCTTCTCTCTGCCATGGACTGCCTCTGCATAGTGACCACAAAGGTAAGCCGTGCACGAGGACAGCAGGAGCGCGCGGGATTATAATGTGGGCGCGAGCGAGCGGCGAAACTTTAACGCTTTTCTCCGCCAGGCTGTTGTTTGCTGCTGGGCATTAAGGGAGCGTTCTGTTCCCGAGCATCTCCATGTGTAGCTACTTCATTGTTCTTCCTCTCTCATCCGAGCTCTCGTGTTTGATACTAAATTCATGTTTGCTTTGATAACAGGAGCGTGTGTTTGAATTACGCGTATTCTTGCGTTCAGATATGCTGGACGCGTTTTATTACTATTATTAATTATTATTATTATTATTAATTTTTCCAAAAGTTGAACTTCTTTTTTATGGGACTCGCTGTAAAAGCACCTGTCAAAAGAGGTGCGCGTGTGTACAATCTGTACAACAATTGAACAATAGCGCGAGGACGCCTCGGAGTGTGTGAAACTGCAGCTTATGCCTCTGTGGTGCAGTGTCAGAAATTAGCTTATTATCAGGAGAAATATTTTTATGAAGTCAGAGATTGTGTTTATGTCAAATAGTACTGATCAAACACATAGTATGAGCCATTTTTATCACATGCATAATGAATTGAACAGTTTTGGAGTAAAATAAAATACTTCATAAAATGGTTTCTCAACAATAAGTGATCTTAAAAAATAATTAAAGATCTTTTTCCTTCTGTAAAAGTTTCCTAGATACTAAAGGATCTTCATGGAACAATCAGTACAAATTTATTTTTAATAGCATTGCACTCTATAAAAACCGCTGGGTTGTCATAACCCAATGTTGGGTTTGTCCATATTTGAGCCAACATTGAGTTATGACAACCCATCGTTTTCTAGAGTGCAATGCTATTAAAATAAATTGGTAATGACGGTTCCATGAAGAGCAAAAATAAATACATTTTTTTAAAAACTCAATTTAAATAAAGCATTTTAACCCAACAGTTGGGTTATCAAATATTTGACCCAACACATTGGGTTATGACAACCCTCATTTTTTTTTAGAGTGTGGGAGTGCTGAGAAACAATCAGAATTTGACGGCACTACTGTCTCTGATTCAGTAGCTAGAATATTATTATTATTATTATTATTATTATTATTATTATAAATTATGTTTGATAGCAGTTAAAAAGAACAGTTCAGTGACATAAACGTCTATGGCCTTTTTTAGTCAATTTCCCTGTCATCTTGGCCCCGAGCCCTGGTTAATTTCTGACCCTGCTGTCGATGAGAAGGAGGCGGATGATGATGATGGCTTACAAAGAAATGCACAGGAAATGAAAGAAGAAAAAAAAAGTGAGAGCGGTCCATTAAATTATAGAGGGAAGGACGTATCTGTGTGTGGGAGCCAAAGAATGAAAGGTCGGCTACAAGCGAAAGCTCACATGTGATTTGTCATCTAACTGCAGTTCGCGGTTCGCTCTGTGTGTGTGTGTGGAGGTGAGACACATCCCACTGCTCCTGACGGCATGTGCCTCTTTGCCCATGTCGTGCTGCTGGCAGAGCTCTCCCAATGGTTTATGTAACATTGGCTGGTGCTTTCTTTTCCTGTGATGGTGTCTGTTCTTACACTTTTTCGCTCTCTCGTTGTCTTCGGATCGACTCCCACCTTGCATGCTCCTCCAAAACACTACTATGACCTCACTCCCCACCTCACAGACCCACGGTGTCGAATGATTGAGCGAGAGTCAGAAGGTACAAAGAGAGAGAGAGAGAGAGAGAAATTAGCGCAGTGCCTGCTTTTGTGTGGGCTGAGATGGAAATGGTGCACTGGTCTTTGGATGTACTGTTATTAAAGACTGTATACTGACATACTGTAAAATGAATGTATAAAGCATAAAACTCTGACTAGCAGGTGTAAGTTTGGAAATCTGAGCACAGTTTGAGAAATTGGTGGCATATTTTTTATTTGAAGCTCTAGAAAAAAGATTTTTTTAAATGTAAAAGTGGAAATGTTAAGTAAACGTTTACATTTGCATTCTTATTTAATCTGAATGCTGTCCTGTAGAAATAAACAATATATGTTTTCAGTGAGGATCCCAATTGTACTGCTCTAGGCTTATGTTGTGTTTTGGTAAAGGATCATATTGCTGTACAATGCTCACAAAGAGTCAACTGACATACTGTAAAGCATGGAGCTGTAAAATTAATGTATAAAGCAAGGCGTAGATATAAAACTCTGACTAGCAGGTGTAAGTTTGGAAATCTGAGCACATTTTTTTTAAAAGGTCTATACTGGAGATTTTTTAATGGATTTCTTTTTAATGGAAAAATGGAAATGTTAAGCAGTGTTTACATTTGGATCTCCATTCAATAATGCTGTCCTGTAGAATCTGTATTGTGTTTTCAGTGAGGATCCCAATTGTACTGTTCTAGGCTTATGTTGTGTTTTGTTAAAGGATCATATTGGTGTACAATGTAAAATGACAAAAGTACAATGAGTTTGGAAAACTGAGCAGAGTTTGAGAAATTGTTATATTTATATTTTAAAGCTCTAGATTGGAAATGACTGTTTTTATTATTATTTTAAATTATTTTATTTATGGAGAAGTGGATATATTAAGCTAAAGTTTACATTTCCATTCAATCCGAATGCTGTCCTGTAGAAATAAACAATATATTCTGTGTTTTCAGTGAGGATCCTAATTGTACTGCTCTAGGCTTATGTTGTGTTTTGTTAAAGGATCATATTGAATCATATTTGGTGTATATTGAAATTCCTTATAGAAATATGGTTCATGAGTCAACTGACATACTGTTTTTAAGCATAGAGCTGTGAAATTAATGTATAAAGCATGGCATAGATGATGTATTGAGTTTATAAAACTTCAATAATGTAAAATACTGTTCTAGGCTTATGATGTGTTTTGTTAAAGGATCATATTGGTGTAAAATGTTAAAATTCCTTATAAAACTATGATTCATGAGTCACGAATCTGACATACTGTAAAGCACAGTAAAATGAATGTATAAAGCATGGCATAGATAAGGTTTTGAGTTGATAAAACTCTGACTAACGGGTGTAAGTTTGGATATCTGAGCACAGTTTGAGTGGTTGTTGGCATTGTTTTAAAGCTCTAGACTGGGGATTTTATTTACTTTTTTCCCATGGAGAGGTGGAAATCTTAAAGGGATAGTTCCCGAAAAAAGAAAATTTACTTACTATTTACTCACCCTCAAGAAAGCTGAAAACCTGTAACCATTGACTTAATACATAAAACAACTCTATCTCATGCCAATTCGTAAATTTTTGATTTAGTGGCTAGTTCGTATGAATTTGGTTGCAACACAGGCTCATTGTGGATACTTACCCCTGTCTACGTTTCTGGAAATCGCGAAATATGTACCCAGAGGTACATCTGGCTCAATTTCATCTGTAAAACGAATGCTACGGGGTGGTATGACGCCACCGACAGCTTCTGTTCCTTTTAGCGCTACCAGCTGACCGCTTACCTCCGCGTGGACGGCTTTTCTGGTGTTACCAGTTTGCCCAGTTCCTCGCCGTGTACATCGGTGGACTTGGGATGCGGGTTGGAGTTGACTGCGATGCTGGGGTTCGAGTCTGGCAAAGAACGGTAGCAGAAACCAGGTGAAACAAAAAATAAATAAATAAAATAATTAATAAATAAACAGGCTGAAAAAGTGGTAAAATCACGCGGCCACAACGGCTTTTCTTTTTCTAGATTGTTTTGAAAACACTATCGATTGGGTTTAGGGAAGGGGTGTCAGTCTGTCAGTCAGTCGACAGCAAGTTGGCTTGGTCGGCTGAAGTGTATATTGCACCCTCTGGTGGAAGAGGACGCTTAAGAGAAATTTGAGATCATCAAAAAGCATACACAGCGGCCTCTGGTGGATTTGACAAAAACTGCAAGCAGACGTACCTCAGGTTACATATTTCGCTGTTCCCAGAAATGTAGACCTGGGTACGTATCCGCAATGATTAATATATTTTAGTAAGATTTGCTCATCCCCCAATGACAATTGTGTTTAGTAATGGGGTTTGGTGTCACGCCTCCTTTTATAAATCATACATTATCATATGACTGAACTCAAATGAGCACTGTCGCCTCACAGCAAGAAGGTCACTGGTTCGAGCCTCGGCGGGGTCAGTTGGCATTTCTGTGCGGAGTTTGCATGTTCTCCCGTGTTAGCGTGGGTTTCCTCCGGGTGCTCCGGTTTCCCCCACAGTCCAAACACATGCGCTATAGGTGAATTGGGTAAGCTAAATTGTCCGTAGTGTACATGTGTGAATGGGAGTGTATTTCCCAGTGATGGGTTGTGGCTGGAAGGGCATCCGCTGCTTAAAAAAAACATATGCTGGATAAGTTGGCGGTTCAGTCCGCTGTGGCAACCCAAGATTAATAAAGGGACTAAGGCGAAAAGAAAATGAATGAATGAATGAACTCAAATGTAAACAAAATGTAAAATAGTTAGGTTTCCTTTTGATATCAGGCTTGAAAAACAAAACAAAACAAAAAACTATGGAAGTCAATGGTTGAAACAAGTAAATGGTGAGTAAATGATGACAGAATTTTCATCTTTAGGTGAACTATCCCGTTAAGCAAAAGGTTGCATTTGCATCTCCATTCAATCCGAATGCTGTCTTGTAGAAATAAACAACTGCATTCCATGGAAGAATATCCAGAAAGTTTCCTCCTTGTGTTTACAATCTTGTCTTGTCTTTACCTTGTGTTCATTATCCTGGTTTAACCAGATATTATGAAGCATCCATAACTAGCATTTACATTTTAATTAGCACAAGGTTTTATGAAGCACAGTATGCATTTGCTCTGTTTATTATTACATCTTGCAACTAAATCATTTGTAATGTAGACGAACAGCTAATTTAAACCACTTAGCATCTTAAGTGTGTGCTAATTGCTAATGCTAATTACTTTCCCTTGAAGTATTCGTAATTACTAACATTTTTTATTTAGGATAACACATGCTTAAAAATGAGCAACTTAACTGAGCGGTATTGATCTGCATTTCATTGATTGGGCTTTTAGTTTCATTCACTTCCATTCATGAGTGCGACAGACCAGAAACATGCATTAGCATTTAGCATTTCACAGTGTTACAAAGTTTGGTGAACGCTGACCTGCACATTCACATTATGTAAAGATCTGTGAGTTATAAAGACAGAGCAGATGGGATATTTTTACAGTCTTACAACACTTCCCATTTCACAAAAGGTACTTTATAGGTAAAGGTACTTTATAATTATAAATATTATAAGGGCGGCATGGTGGCTCAGTGGTTAGCACTGTCGCCTCACAGCAAGAAGGTCTCTGGTTCGAGTCCCGGCTGGGCCAGTTGGCGTTTTTGTATGAAGTTTGCATCTTCTCCCCGTGTTGGCGTGGGTTTTCTCCGGGTGCTCCGGTTTCCCCCACAGTCCAAACACATGCGCTATAGGGGAATTAAACAAACTAAATTGGCCGTAGTGTATGAGTGTGTGTGTGAATGTGAGAGTGTATAGGTGTTTCCCAGTACTGGGTTGCGGCTGGAAGGGCATCCGCTGCGTAAAACATATGCTGGAATAGTTGCCGGTTCATTCTGCTGTGGCGACCCCTGATAAATAAGCCGAAGCTGGAGGAAAATGAATGAATGAATAAATATTATAAATTATTATTTGATCAAGCTATACGTTCAATTAATATGTTAAAAAAGGCTCTGTAGAGTGTTAACGTCATATCATGACCGTCGTGGAGTCCACACTAATACCTTTTCCTTTAAAAACACATAATATTCTCTTCGTTTTGGCCTTCTGTCCACACAAAAATAGCATTTCTATGCAACTTAAACATTTTCACATTGCAGAGTTGGCTGTAAAAAAACAGTGAATTTTAGTCATGTGACCAATTCAGCTAAAATACTGGACGGCAATTTACAGCAGTTGTTTTGGATGCTCTCCATTTTGACAGCCAGATTAATATCAGTTTGTACATATTGCTTTATCTTCAGAGGCATGATTGTTTACTCAGAGGTGTTGTTTCAGCACATCTTCTCGCTCACTTTTGCAACTTTTTAACTCACTCCTATAAGTTATAAACCCGGTGCCTTTACTTAACATATTGACACATCACAATGTAGCCAAAAAAGTAAATAAACGCCAGACAGAAATGACCCAGCTCTAAGCATCTTACATGTTAATGCATAGGCAGTAGAGGGACAAAAACATCCACTAAAATGATAGTGTTGTTGTCACGATTGCCAGTTTCAAGGTAAATCATGGTCTTTTTTTTTTTGATGGCTAGTATTACCATTTCAAACTGCCATTATGATTAAACTATGATTGATTATTGCGATTTTGATAACTCACAGTAAATCCTGTAACATTGCGATTAGCTCTTTCCAAAAGGCTATAGTGTAAATGCATGTTTATATAGACAGTTAATACTTATATTTTTATATACACAGTAAAAGTATTTTGTATTTGTTTCATTTCAAGTGTGTTTTGCACATTATTGAGAACACTGAGCTGAAATTTTACTTTTACGAAATTAAAGCGCTAATCTTATCTCAATACCAGTAAGAAAAATTGCAGTTAGATATTTTCATCAAACCGCTTAACAAACCTTTAGGCTTTTATAAAGCAGCTTTATCGAATTTTGGGGAAAAACAAGGTAAACATGGATCCCTGTGAGGTAGTTTTCCAAGTGCAGGTTTATCAAACATTGATTCATTCATTTTATTTCAGCTAGGTCCCTTATTTATCAGGGGTCGCCACAGCGGGATGAACCACCAACTATTCGGCATATGTTTTACACAGCAGATACCCTTCCAGCTGCAACCCATTACTGGGAAACACCCATACACACTCTCACATTCACACACACTCTCATACACTACGGCCAATTTAGGTCATCCAATTCACCTATAGCGCATGTGTTTGGACTGTGGAGGAAACCCGAGCACCCAGAGGAAACCCACGCCAACACGGGGAGAACATGCACACACAGAAGTGCCAACTGGCCCAGCTGGGACTTGAACCAGCGGCCCTCTTGCTGTGAGGCGACAGTGCTAACCACTGAGCCACCATGCTGCCCGGTTTAACAAACAATACCTTGAATAAGAAAATCAAATGTAAACACACACACGCACGCACGCACGCACACACACACACACACACACACACACACTCACACACACACACACACACACACACACACACACACACAACAACAAAAAAACAATGTACATGAAATAAAACAAACAAATCCAAAATGCAGGGGTCCATCTTTGTTCTTTGCCACAAAATTACATAAAGCTGCACATTTTATTATTATTATTATTATTATTATTATATATTTTTAATTTTCATTTATGCATGTGTGACCTTTACTTCTGAACATATTCTGGGCATTTTAACAAAACCGTGATAATATTGATAAGCGTGATAAATTTGGTTACTATAATCATGAAATTAAATGTTCATACCGTTATGTCTCTAATGTGGATGCAGAGTGTTTTTTTAGAGGAAAACGTTGTTTTTAAATGTATGCAAATTAGTGTAGAAGTAGTCTTAAAGGGATAGTTCCCCCAAAAATGGAAATCCTGTCATAATTTTTAACGTAGGCTCATTCTGAAAATGTAGCCCTATATACGTTTCTGGAGATAGCAAATTATGTAGCCAGAGGAACGTATGCTGCATTTGGTCTTTAAAACAAATGCTACGGGGCGGTATGACGCTGTTCCTTTTCGCGCTACCAGCTGTCCGCTTACCTCCGTGTGGGCGGCTTTCCCGCTGTAACCAGTTTGTCCGGCAGCTCGACATGTATGTCGGCAGACTTGAGACGCAGAGCGGAGTTGACCGTGACAATGAGGTTCAAGAACGGTTCCAGGAAGCAGGTAAGACAAAAACAAAAGCCAAAAAATAAAATAAACAAGTATATAACAGGGTGAGAATGTGGTAAAATCTGAAAACGTGGTAAAAATCAGGCGAGGGCTTTTCTTTTTCTGGATTGCTTTTTTAAAACTGTCAGTTGGGTTTAGAGTAGTGGGTGGGCGGGTCAATCGGTGCTTTTTAAAACTTTATTGGTTGGGTTTAGGGAAGGAGAAGGGTGGGTCAGTCGATCGGTCAGTCAGTCAGTCAGTCAGTCGACAGCGGCCTCTGGTGGATTTACACAAGAACAGCAGGCATGAATGGCACTCGCGAGAGAAATTTGAGATCTGAAAAAGCGTACACAGCGGCCTCTGGCGGATTCGTGAAAACAAAAACTGCAAAAAAACATAGCTCCTGGGACGTATTTTGCTCTCTCCAGAAATGTATATAGGGGTACGTAATCAGAATGAGCCTGGATTGCATAATTTGCTCACCCTTGACACAAAAGAAGATATTTTGAAAAATGTTAGAAACCTTTAACCATTGACTTCCATTGTATTTGATTTTCCTACCATGAATATCAATGGTCACAGGTTTGCAGCATTTTTTAAAACATCTTCTTCTGTGTTTGGAACAAGTCAAAGATTTTTGCTGCTTCTTCTTCAAACTACTTATTTAAAATGAGCTGAATCGACACAATTCTTGAGGTTGTTTTTGGGACAGCTTAATTGTTTCATGTCCAATCCACTTAAATTTGTAAAAACAATTAAGTTAAGCTAATTGATTTGTGTTGGGACGACATGAAGGAATTGTGTGGAACCCAGCATTTTTTTTACAGTGTGAACTGTCCCTTTAAGACGTGACCCCCTTCCATCTTTACTGTATTTGTAATAGCACACTGCTACAGTAATCAGTGCACATTTGTTTTTGTTCTGGATCCTTAGTCAGCGATTTACAGACCTTTAGCCAGCCCTTTTTTAATCCATAAACTTTGTTACACATTCCTGTTTTTTTATTCCGAGCTGGAGTTGTGGGTGAATTATGTATGGTGCTGGTGTACATCTGTGTGTGTGTTATATGTTTCCTCAGCATGTGTCCTATTTTAATGTGCCAGAATCAGTTTTGTGTTTGTGTATCAGTGTGTGTGTGTGTGTGTGTGTGTGTTAGCTCATCTGTGGCCACAGATGCATGTGAATGTCACTCAGTTCCTGTTGGCTTCATTTGATTTAAGCCTGTTCCCTTGGCAACAGAAGCAGGCGCCTGCTCTCGTCAGCTGACAGAAGCAGACAATATGAAGTGGGCTGGAGAGACGAGCGATAGAGGAGGTTTCTGTGTGTTTGTAGAGGTGTGTGTGTGTACGTGATCGCTGATAAGCTGCACGTGTTGGTGTGCAATCGCTCTCAAGGCTTTTGTTTGATGCTGCGTCTGAAGATGTACTGGTTGTGTATGTGTGTGTGTGCTTGTTTTTGTGATGTACAGTTGAAGTCAGAATTACATATTATTAATATTTCAGGAGGGCTAATAATTCTAACTTCAACTGTATCAGGACACAAATGTGTATAATGACATGGGTAGGACAGAGGTGTTCAAGGAGATGCTGAATTATGAGGACATTGGTAACAGTTTACAATAAGGTTGTATTAGTTAATGCTAGTTAATGCATTTGCTAACATGAACAAACAAAAAACAATACACGTATTACAGTATTTGTTCATGTTAGTTAATGAAAATACAGTTGTTTATATTGTTAGTTCATGTTAACTCATGGTGTATCAGTAATGTTAACAAGCATGTTAATAATGCATTCGTAAATGTTAATAAATGCTGTACAAGCATTGTTCATCATTAGTTCATGTTAGTAAATACATTAACTAATAAAACCTTATTGTAAAGTGTGACCAGGACATTACTGAGGTCCCCAATTTACAAAAGGCTTAAAAAATAACTCTGTATGATAGTAAAACTGCACAGTTTTCTGTGAGCAATAGGGCAATAGAAAATACAGTTTGTACAGTAGGCGACACGGTGGCTCAGTGGTTAGCACTGTCGCCTCACATGAAGAAGGTCGCTGATTTGAGGCTGGGCCTGGTGGCATTTCTGTGTGGAGTTTGCATGGTGTGGGTTTCCTCCGGGTGCTCCGGTTTCCCCCACAGTCCAAAGACATGCGGTGTAGGTGAATTGGATGAGCTAAAGTCGTAGTGTATGAGTGTGTGTGTGAATGCGAGAGTGTATGGGTGTTTCCCAGTACTGGATTGCAGCTGGAAGGCAATCCGCTGCTTAAAACATATGCTGGAATAGTTGGCGGTTCATTCCGCTGTGGTGAACCCTGATAAATAAGGGACTAAGCCGAAGGAATGAATGAGTTTGTACAGTATAGACCATTTCAGTGTGATGTTGTCATTGAAATGAACATTTCCTGCTTGTTATCAAACTATTTTAAAACAAGAGGCAATTCAATCATAACTTAATGTTAAAACAGCCATCATAACATTATTTATCAATATGTGGCTCTTTTTGGATTCTCAGAAGCTTTAGAAATTGAAAATGTAAAACAGGAAATACACTGGGACCACTGTTTTTGTTTACATCCCTCAAAATGGTCTATTAAAAACAATGGAAACCTATGGAATGTCTCCACAATTCAGAAAAACAAATCTTTGTGTGTGTGTGTGTGTGTGTGTGTGTGTGTGTGTGTGTGTGTGTGTGTGCATGAGCAGAAGTGGAGGTTTACCCTTTGAAAGCCTCTTCAGATGGACTGAAACTGGATCTCTCCCTGTGGTGACTGAGATTGAGCCAAATCTGGCTCCGCAGACTGTGACAGTGGATGAATCTGCCTCATGGTGACCAATAAATGTCTCTCGCTGTATCTCAATGGAGCTTTTTTGATGCAACATAATAGGGCTGCACGATTTTGGGGGAAAAAAAATCAACATTGCAGCATTCTGTTTTTCTGCAATATATTTATTGCAATGTGATTATGATTCCACAAGGCGACTTAACTGTAGGCATAAGATTCTGACGGTAGGATGAATATATCACAGTTTTACGGTACTGTTATTCATTAGCTTCAAAAACAGATTTCTTTACGACTTGAAAAGGCATCTTTGGATATCTTTCTTTTCTTTGGATATAAATAGGCCACTGCAATGTTCAGCTCCATAGCATGCTTGTATGTAGGTGCAAGTCTTTGACAACATGTATAACTGGTTATCGTCCCATGCCTACTTAACTCTGTCTGAAAAGACTTGATAATTTCAGATTGACTGGTGATTTAATAGGGAGCACATCAGCATAAAATGCAATAAACAAATTACAAGCATATCACTTGTTCAAACTGCTTATTCAAAATGAGCTGAAACAACACAATTCTGGAGATTTTTTGGGGGAAACTTAATTCCTTTATGTTTAAATTGTTGAGTTTTTTTCCCAATTTGTATTGGGACACCATGATTAAATTGTGTGCAACCCTGCATTTTGTACAGTGTTGAATACAATAGAACAAAGATGCAAATTAGGCTTTCTTCATAGTCTAAATCAGGGGTCATCAACCCTGTTCCTGGAGAGCTACCTTTCTGCAGAATTTAGCTTCAACCCTGATCAAACACCCCTGAACCAATTAATTTGGACCTGAAGCGGCACTTGATAATTACAGACAGGTGTGTTTGGTCAGGGTTGCAAATGAAATCTGCAAGAAGGTAGCTTTCCAGGAACAGGGTTGGTGACCCCTGGTCTAAATGTATTAATCAAAAATAATCAAAAGTAAAAATGTGTTCAATTAATTTAAAAACCACAACCGTTGTAACCTCTTGTGTGCAAATGGTTTAAATCAGCTTGAAATCATAATTCAATTTAAGAGTTTATTTGTATAGCTTTTTTTTTTACAATAGTTATTGTTCTAAAGCAGCTTTACAAAAGGTGCACATTATTACATTACAGTCAAAATCCGAAAGTTAAGGTGTTGTGTATAGGGTGGACAGTATATAGCAATCCAGGCTCATTCTGAAAACGTACCCCTATATACATTTCTGGAGAGCACCAAATACGTCCCAGGAGGTAAATTTTTTTTTGCAGTTTTTGTTTTTGCGAATCCACCAGAGGCCGCTGTGTACGCTTTTTCAGATCTCAAATTTCTCTCGCGAGTGCCATTCACGCCTGCTCTTCTCGCGTAAATCCACCAGAGGCCACTGTCGACTGACTGACTATCTGACTGACTGACCGACTGACTGACCGACTGATCGACTGACTCACTCTCCTCCTTCCCTAAACCCAACCAATAGTGTTTTCAAAAGCACCGATTGACCCGCCCACCCACTACTCTAAACCCAACTGACAGTTTTAAAAAGCAATCCAGAAAAATAAAAGCCCTCGTCTGATTTTTACCACATTCTCACCCTGTTATTTACTTGTTTATTTAATTTTTTGGGGTTTCGAACCCCGTCGTCGTGGTCTACTCCTCTCTGCATCTGAAGTCCGCAGACATACGTGGCAAGCCACTGGACAAACTGGTAACAGCGGGAAAGCCGTCCATACGGAGGTAAGCGGTCAGCTGGTAAGGAACGGCGTCATACTGCCCCGTAGCGTTCGTTTTAAAGAAAAAATGCAGCCATACGGACCTCTGGCTACATAATTTGCGATCTCCAGAAATGTATATAGGCCTACGTTTTCAGAATGAGCCTATGTTGGTATATATACTTAGTTACTCTGCAGTTATACAATATATTGTGTCCTTTCCAAAAAGCAAAAAGGTGATGTCTATGTGTGTAATACATCTTCAATGTATTATATGTATTGTTATTATCTATCTATCTATCTATCTATCTATCTATCTATCTATCTATCTAT
>CAIGQV010018170.1:3729432-3746932 GCA_903798115.1 Danio jaintianensis
CACACACACACACACACACAGATTTAAAAAGTAACTGCTCCACAGTAGACGCGGGATGCGATTACGTCATCATCCATAGGGGTGTCTGTCTGATTAAACTACAATGAGATGGCAACAGCTGAGAGAAAAAGAAGATTTACGTTTGATGTCAAGACAAAAAGACCGTAAACCATATGGGGAGGAAAAAACAACCAATCTAAAGCGACATCAGGCCGGGGAATCATCCCGAACTTCACGGTAAACTCGTTCTTTTTTATTTACCCGAGTGTGTGCTTTTGCTTAACTGAAACGGCGTAGCCTCTCGCTGACCTTTAGAGAATTGACATTACATATATTAAAACTAAAATGATTCAGAAGACTAAAATATGACTAAAACTAAAATGGAATTTTAGTCAAAAGACTAAGACTAAAACTAAATCAAAATTTGCTGTCAAAATTAACACTGGTTTGCATGTTCTCCCCGTGTTGGCGTGGATTTCCTTCAGGTGCTCCAGTTTCCCCCACAGTCCAAACACATGCGCTATAGGTGAATTGGGTAAGCTAAATTGTCCGTAGTAGTGTATGTGTGTGAATGAGTGTGTATGGATGTGTCCCAGTGATGGGTTGCAGCTGGAAGGGCATCCGCTGCGTAAAACATATGCTGGATAAGTTGGCGGTTCATTCCGCTGTGGTGACCCCAGATTAATAAAGGGACTAAGCCGAAAAGAAAATGAATGAATGGTTAATAAATCTCTCAGACGGATTAGATTTTCACCTTCTTGATCAGACCCTGTGATAGTTATTTAACACTTAGCGGGCTGTCTATTAGTAATGAAACAACGTATTTTGATTTCTGTCACATATACAAATTGAATAATAATTTATTCAGAAACTGACACTGATAGGATTCTGCTGTGGATGCCATCTTGTGGTCAGATTCAGAAATTCATTCAGTGTTTAAACTCTCACAGTGCATTATGGGTATTCTCTAGCTGTTGAGTGTACATGGGTTGTACACTCGTTATTGTGATGCATTGTAGGATTGATTGAGTGCACTTTGGTTTATGGTTTTGGACACCACTACAAATGTATGCTCCCTCAAATAGTGCACTATTTAAGGGTATAGGGGGCAATTTCAAGTATATCCCTGTTGTAAAATCACCCCTTGTTTTAATGAAAAAGATGTCAACAGACTGAATAGATAAATTATTTGGCAAATTGAATAGCTTTCATTATTTTAAATAGATGGACACACCACAGCCTGAATGGTGACATTTTTACAATTACACTAAAATACCATTTATTACTAGAAAGTGTCAGTTGCTTAAAGCTGTGAATCAGGTGTAATTTAGTAGAGTGTGCACAAGTGTTGATCATGTCAGAAGCCTTAGAAATCAAATATGATACATTAAGCTTTATTGGGTTAATATAACATGGCAGCCTGTTTCTCTCTTTATTTATTGGAAGAAGATACACAATATGCATCAATGATTAATACACACTCAAATTAAACTTATGGATGTTGCTCAGTCTCATAAATAACATTTTCAGTGTCCAGGCTTCTCCTTTCCATGCAACTAAAATCAACCCAGGCTCATTGAAAATACTAACGTGTTGTTCTGTTTTGTTGCATGTTTCAGATGACAAATCCACTAGAGGGCGCTGTCTACATTTTTGCAAATCTGAAATAAGTTTCTTAGGGTACATTTTGTTGTACGTTTCAGATACACATTCTTCCTGTACATGTCCACAAGAGGGCAGGGCTTATTGTACTGATCACCTAGTGAACCATTGAACTAAACCCTTCCCTAAACCCCAACCAATAGTGTTTTCAAAAGCAAATATTATAGAAAACTGCACTGCAGCCACATAGTTTAACCTTGGTTTTATCTCTTTGTGGAAGCATGCTTTACAGGATTCGAACCCGAGCGCTCTGCATCACAAGTACAACAAGTGATACACATACAAAGTGATTAAGATTTCTTGATTACTTTGTATTTCGGCTCTTAAGAGGGTTCTGTACGTGCAAGGTTGCGATCGTTTATTGAAACTCCACATGCGTTTCCCAAAAAGGCACGTAACCTAATCATGCAAGAAGTCACAGTTCATTTCCAAAGTGCGAAAATATAACTAACATAGACTCATTCTGAAAACGTATCCTTATATACATTTCTGGAGATCATGTATCCAGAAGTACTGATGGCTGCATTTCGTCTTTAAAACGAGTGCTACAGGGCGGTATGACGCTGTTCCTTTTCGTGCTTACCAGCTGACCGCTTACCTCCGTATGGACGGCTTTCCCGCTGTTACCAGTTTGTCCAGTGGCTCACCATGTACGTCAGCGGACTTCAGATGCAGAGAGGAGTTGACCATGACAATTACCTATAAACTGTGTATGCTTAAGTATGTTTTTAGCTACCCAGGCTTATTCTGAAAACGTACCTCTATATACATTTCTGGAGACCGCTAAATACGTCCCAGGAGCTACGTTTTTTTTTGCAGTTTTTGTTTTCGCGAATCCACAAGAGGCCACTGTGTATGCATTTTGAAATCTGAAATTTCTCTCGCGAGTGCCATTCACGCCTGCTGTTCTTGCGTAAACCCAACAGAGGCCGCTGTTGACTGACTGTTTGACTGACTGAATGACTGACCAATCAACTGACCCACACTCCTCCTTCCCTAAACCCAACCAATTTTATGGATTGACCCGCCCACCCACTTTCCTAAACCCAACCTACAATTTTCAAAAGCAATCCAGAAAAATAAAAGCCCTCATCTGATTTTTACCACATTTTACCACATTCTCACCCTGTTATATACTTGTTTATTATATTTTTTGGATTCTGTTTTTGTCTTACCTGCTTTCTGGAACCGTTCTTTACCGGACTCTAACCCCATCGTCGTGGTCAACTCCACTCTGCGTCTCAAGTCCGCCAACATACATGGTGAGCTAACGGGATAAACTGGTTACAGCGGGAAAGCTGTCCATACGGAGGTAAGCAGTCAGCTGGTAAGCGTGAAAAGGAATGGTGTCATACCGCCCCGTAGCATTCGTTTAAAAAATGAAATGCAGCCATACGTACCTCTGGCTACATAATTCGCAGTCTCCAGAAACGTAAATAGGACTACGTTTTCAGAATGAGCCTGTGTTGGTTTTTAGGGTTTCACAAAAATGTAGGCTAAAGCACGTATTTCAATGAGCCTGTGTTTACTAAAAAACACAGTTCTTCAGAAGTCTTACATTGTGTGTAAGGAATAGATCCAAAAATAATCTGTCTCTTGGTCACAGTTCAGAAATCACATTCACACTTTCACATGTTCAATCTTGGTTTGTCATGTTTGGGCATGTAAGAACCAATGACCTTTGTTGCCGAGCTCTGACATGGATATAGGCCTTTAACTTTGTGTTTTAGTATATGTGTATAAAAGCAGTTGTGGGAGAGAAATTGCATAATACTTTAAGATTATGTTTTGTTTACATTGTACTGCTCAATTCATTCATTCATTCATTTTCCTTCGGCTTAGTCCCTGATTATCAAGGGTCGCCACAGCGGAATGAACCTGCTTTTAAATTAAATTTAGCAGATGCCCTTCCAGCCGCAACCCAGTCCTGGGAAAGTACTGGTCAATATGATATATTATTGGACATGTTGGATGCAACCATAATTTAAGCTGTGAGTAAAACATGTTAGGTAAAGTGAGTATAGTATTCGACTGTTCATATTAGAGCTGCACGATATATTGCAAAATTATCATTATCGCCATAGCAGTATATGTAATATACGTATCGCAGACGTGTGATAAAATACATTGGTTGTTTATCTAAATTTGACCAATCAGATGGGGCCTTACTATCTTTATTCCTGCCTCCCCAGTAGTTGCTGTTCTGCTATTGGCTGGATCGGCCCAAAGCTGAACCCAGAGCTGAAAATAAACACTAATGGGCGGAGTCCAGACGAGAGAGGGAAATGACAACAGCCAATCAGGGTCCGTATATCTGCTGCGGTTTTCACTCATTTACAGTTTTTTACAACATAGGCTCATTCTGAAAACGTAGCCCTATATACATTTCTACAGATCGTGAATTATATAGCCAGAAGTACGTATGGCTGCATTTCATTTTTTAAATGAACGCTACGGGGCGGTATGACGCCGTTCCTTTTCGCGCTTAACAGCTGACCGCTTGCCTCCGTATGGACGGCTTTCTGGCTGTTATCAGTTTGTCCAGTTAGCTCACCATGTACGTCAGTGGACTTGAGACGCAGAGAGGAGATGATCACGACGACAGGGTTCGAGTCCGGTGAAGAACAGCGGGTAAGACAAAAACAGAAGCCAAAAAATAAAATAAACAAGTAAATAACAGGGTGAGAATGTGGTAAAAATCAGACGAGGGCTTTTCTTTTTCTGAATTGCTTTTTAAATTTGTCAGTTGGGTTTAGGGAAGTGGGTGGGCGGGTCAATCTGTGCTTTTTAAAATACTAATGGTTGGGTTTAGAAAAGGGGGAGGGTGAGTCAGTCATTCAGTCAGTCAAACAGTCAGTCGACAGCGGCCTCTGGTGGATTTATGAGAGAAGAGCAAGCACGAATGGCACTGGCAAGAAGAATTTGAGATCTCAAAAAGCGTACACAGCAGCCTCTGGTGGATTCGCGAAAACGTATGTTCTAGGACGTATTTGACGGTCTCCAGAGATTTATATAGAGGTACGTTTTCAGAATGAGCCTGGGTTGGTTTTTTAGTCTGAATTAAAACTAATTATATCCGAAAAATATCTTTTACCTGTGTATTTTAATATCATTAAATAATAAATGATTAAAAGCATGGCTAATAAATATAGCATTTTTCCCAGGAAATGTAAGAAATATCGTTAATCGCACTATTCCGCAACAACTTTGCATATTATTCCAATATTGTACAACCCTAGGTCATATGTGACCACAAAACCAGTCATAAGTGTCAACTTTTTTGGAAATTGATATGTATGCATTATCTGAAAGCTCGATAAATAAGCTTTTCATCGATGTATGGTTTATTATGATAGGACAATATTTGTCAGAGATACGACTTTTTGGAAATCTGTAATCTAAAGGTTTAAAAACATCAAAATATTGAGAAAATCACCTTTAAATTTGGACAAATTAAGTTCTAAGCAATGTACATTACCAATCAAAAACATATTTTGACATATTTACATTAAGAAATTACAAAATATCTTCACAGAACATGATATTTACTTAATATTCAAATGATTTTTGACAAAATAATAAATAATTCATTCATTTTCCTTTGGCTTAGTCCCTTATTTATCAGGGGGCGCCACAGCGAAATGAACCGCCAACTATTCCGGCATATGTTTAACGCAGCGGATGCCCTTCCAGCCGCAACCCAGTACTGGGAAACACTCATACACTCTCGCATTCACACACACACTCATACACTACGGCCAATTTAGTTCATCCAATTCACCTATGTCTGGACTGTGGGGGGGACCCGGAGCACCCGGAGGAAACCCACACCAACACGTCGAGAACATGCAAACTCCACACAGAAATGCCAACTGGCCCAGCCGGGACTCGAACCAGCAACCTTTTTGCTCTGAGGCGACAGTGCTAACCACTGAGCCACCAAAAGTGCAGCCAAAAATTTTGACCAAAAATATAAATGTGCAACAGACTTTTTTTTGTGGTCCAGGGTCACATATGCTCTCAACACATAAAACAAACTCCATGTAAAATAAAAGCACGTTTAAGTGGACTACTAATGCAACCGGAGTCTCCATCTCATAACAGTAGCAGCTAATAAGGAATAACAAAAGAGTGAGTCAATAATGATTGAATTCCTGGCTGATGAACTTTTGGTGTGGGTTCTGCACTTCAGAGGTGTCAATGTTAACTCGAATTCCTCTTATAAATAAGGCTGTGTTCTTTGAACATGCAAAACCTGACCTTCAAACAAATTGCAACATATTCTTTGTTCATTTCCACCAATGTAGGTGTAAGTGAAAATCTTGCATCGAGCAGAACCGTAATTTACCCCCCACCGAATAAAATTAAGGTTGAATAAACAAGCTTTTACAGCATGCAGAGCGCTTCGTACTCAGCACCACTACACATTTAGTTTCAACAGTTTCATCACTTCAGATTTCTGGGCTGCTTGATGACTCAAATTTACAAGAGTTTGAGGGGGAAAAGTGGTTTTCGTGAGAGATTTGTGATATATTCACAGCTTTTGTTGTCAGTAATGATGGAGATTGATAAACGTGCTGTTTGTGGTGCCGTTCATACACACTTGATTTGGTACAATCAGTCAAATCCTGTTATTTTCAGCCATCACAAAACATATTAACAGTCATGCTAATGAGTATGAGTGAGATTCCTTTAATGAAATGATCAGTTCAGATCTGATGAATGCTTTGTAGAGGAGTAAAGCTAGAAATGTACTTTTACACAACTGTAAATGCAAAGAAAATCAACCTGAAAATCTGTTTACATTTCAGAAGCAACTATTTAACAAGTGTTGTTTGCATGAATTACATTTTTTATGTAATATGACTTTACGTATAACAGCTTTATGACTTTACGTATGACTTTACCTGGAAATTACGTAATGGCAAACTAAATGTAATGTGTTTTTTGTACACATAATTACACATTAATTGCAATTGAATTAAAACTATTTAAATTTATATTAAAGGAGACCTATTATGCCCCTTTTTACAAGAAGTAAAATAAGTCTGATGTTCCTAGAGTGTGTGTGTGTGTGTGCATGTGTGTGCGTGTGTGTGTGTGTGTGTGAAGTGTACCAACTCTTCCAATTCAAATTGTGCATAGACTAACGTCTTATGCTAATGAGTGAGGGATTGTCACGAATGGGCGGGGCTTTCCCCCTCTGATGACACGTTCAAAGGGAGAATGTCAATCAAAGTGTTTGTGCAGACTGTTTTTATCAAGTGTGATTTATAAAAAAACAAAATTAATACATGTTACCATTGTAAGCGGGCTATATTCACACACTGTTGTCACACAGCTGTGTTTAAACCCCTTATAAAAGTGATTTTTGCATAATAGGTGCCCTTTAAAAGCAGTTTGCTGAACTTGTAGTGCTTTGAGTAGGACTTAAATATATAATTTCTTTTGTAAAAAAATAAACATGTATGTCCTGTATTTAAATATATTTGAAGTTATACATTTGTAATGATGCTGAAATTATAGTATATTATTAAATGGTATAATTAAATTTAGTATATTTAACTGATTTTTCTCAGAAGAGGCAGTCTATGCAGACTACAGTGTTCATTTGTGCATCTTAAAACTCCACGTTTATGATCCTCTTAGTCGCTGACATTATCTTCAGCAGGTCAAAACTCTAATGCTGCGTTCACACCAGACACGGATGAAGCGTCAAGCATGAGGGATTTACATGTTAAGTCAATGCAAAGACAAAAAAGAATGAAGCGGGACTAGTTGAGCGTTTTGCGTGTTTGACGCGCTTAACGCGTGAATCACGCGGATCGCTCGAGTTTGAAAATCTGAACTTTAGCGGACATTCGCGCCGCGTTAACCAATCAGGAGCCTGCTCTTGTAGGGGCTTGATTATGATGTAGTGCCTGTTGTTTGTGTCCTGAGGGGAAATCCTCCTGCCGACACCAGACAACAGTTCATCAAACTGGGCTCGGCTCAGTCTGAAGCACCGCTGAAAGCTTCCATCATCCAGGTACAGTTTCTGGAGGAGTTGATGAACTAACAGAGCTCTGTGCACCTCTGAAAGGATCTAGTGCACTCAGACACGGCGCCGAATGAATATATGCTGTTTTTCAGCCTTCCTAAAGCACATAAACACAGCTATTCTCTCAATAAAATCCATGTTAGCCATTTAGCAATGAAGCTAGAGTCACCGGGCAGACAGAAGCCCTGCCCATGATGTGAATCCGCATTTAATGTGAAGTGAATTTCACGCGTGAATGAAGCGAGTAATCTCAAAATGTTCACACGTCTATTTACACGCGAATAGCGTGATTTATTCGCGCATGCCGTGTCTGGTGTGAACACAGCATTATGGCGGATGGCTGCTTCTCATTCAGGGCTGTTTATGCTAATGAGGGAGAGATGGTCACTAATGGGCGGGGCTTTCCCCCTCTGATGAAACATACAAAGGGAGAATGTCAATCAAAGTGTTTCTGCAGACTGTTTTTATCAAGTGTGATCATAAAAAAATATAATCAATACATATTTACCATTAGAGGCTGGTTATAGTCACACACTGTTGCCACACAACAGTGTTTAAACCTTTAAAGGATTTTTGAAGACAAATTTGAAACAAAGCTGATACTAATATCTGAAGCACGAGGATAAATTGCATATGAACTGGTTTGTGTGTGTTGTAAAGCGCTAAGTTTGAATGAGCGGGAAGCATTTGTAAATTCGAGAGCTGTAGGCAAGATTTTAGTGAATAAAGACTTCAAGCTTTTCCTCACTCAAGACTGAAGGAACTGGGTTAATTACCTAAAACTGGATGAAAGATTCACACTCACAGATCTAACTGCCTGTTTGAGGGATACATTTGCTGGAAATGAGAATTGCCGGTTAAGCATTTATTGAACAGCAAATCGAGCCGTGCAGTGTCTTCATTTTTAAAAAGGCTAATCTACGGGATAACATGCATTAATCAGCTGATGGATCAACGAGTGATTTGTGAAATATAAAAAGGAAGGAGAACGTTCTTGAGGTTTTCTTTTTAGGATTGTATGTTAAACGGATAGTTCACCCACAAATAAAAATGTACTCACTATTTAATCACCCTCAACTTTTATGAGATTCTTTCTTCTGTTGAACATTCATTTATTCATTTTCCTTCAGCTTAGTCTCTATTTCAGAGGTCGCCACAGGGGAATGAACTGCCAACTATTCCAGCATGTTTTACGCAGCGGATGCCCTTCCAGCAGTATTGGGAAACACCCATACGCTCTCACATTCACACACACACTTATACACTACGGCCAATATAGTTTATTCAATTCACCTACAGCGCATGTGTTTAGACTGTGGGGGACACCAGGGCACCCGGAGGAAACCCACGCCAACACAGGGAGAAAATGCAAACTCCACAAAGAAACCATTGACTTCCATAGTAGGAAATCAGAAAATCAGAACAATTTGTGGAGTCTGCGCAACTTTAATCTAACAGTGTAAACACAAAATCATCCCAATCAATGTAAAATTATAAAATTATTGTGAAACTATGAAATTATATTCCAGGGTGTCTGCTTAAAAAAAGTCTTAAAATGTCTTAAATTTCAAAACATAAATTTTAGGCCTTAAAAAATCTTATGGTGCTTTCACACTAGCACTTTTGGTCCGCACCCACGAACCGTACCAGAGTCCGCCTGAAAGAGGTGGTCTGGGGTACGGTTCACGTGAACTCTGGTTCCGGTTCACTTCTGGTATGAATGCAATCGTACCAAATAACGGAAGTGAGCCATCAACTGTACAACAAACTATCGTTTTCATAACGTTCATTCGTGTGTGTGTGTGTGTGTGTGTGTTTGTGTATCACGTACTGTACCTTGGTGACAAGCGGGACTGAGCCAGGGCAAGCACAGTGATAATGTCTGCTTGTCTCCTCCAAAAACAGCTTCTGCAGACATCGCGTTATGTTCTGAATGTTTATAATATTTTTGCGGCAGATAGACGCGAGTCGCTTTCTGTATGTCCAAAACCAAAAGATTCAGCAAAAGCAGAAAGACCGCTATGTGCAGACGTCTTTCCATTTTGGCGCTTTGCTTTTGTGTCCGTCACCTAGCAACAGACGTACACAAAACAGCAGCTCGATGACGCAAGCGTACCGGGGTTCAGAAGGAAAAAAGACAGAAAAAAAACACAAACCCACTGAGAAGGTGGCAAGGGGGGACAATCGAACTGGGTACGTACGACAATCGAACTGGGTACGTTCCAGGCAATTGAACCAAGTGTGAAAGCACCCTTAGTCGTTGACATTATCTCAAAACTCTAATGGCGGACGGCTGCTTCTCACTCAGACAATTGAACCAAGTGTGAAAGCACCAAATTCACTGACATATTGTGTTGTAGGTCTTAAAGTTCTCATGAAATTAAAATAAAGTTTTTTAGATGTTAGTATCGATATTGTTAGTTTTTAGGATAAGCTATAAGCTAGTTTCTATAAATTCGCATTTAGAAGAATTGATATAAACATGTAAGGCTTGTAGTTTGTCACTTCTGCCTAAATGGATCAAAAAATTTTTTTATATCACCTCATACTTTAGTTTCTCATCAAATCGTGACCAATCAAATAATATCTGACATGCCCCACCCCCTTCAAGGCGCTTCACATTTGATGCGCTTGAGCTCAAACACTCTCACTGGCAGAGCTGTGAGCAAACAAAACGCTATTGGCTGTTTTATAAAAAGGGGAGGGGCTACTCTATGTCCCACCCTCTCTTCAAGTTTTGGTTGAGATTATGTCAAACATCGAATAAAAATGCACATTTCAAAGCACTGGATCTTTAAAATGTTTTAAAATGTTTTGCTTTGTCCAAGTAAAGCTACTCAATTTGGGCCGACATCCATCCAACAACCAACAATACATCTCAATAAAACCTTATTTTTTATATTTAAGTTTTTTATTGCAAAGAGAAACAAATCACAAGAGCTGTTAGACATTTTTATAGTAAATTCCCCAAATTAAATTCCCTAATCAGGAAAAAAAAAAAAAACTAAAAACAATTACAAGATTCCTCATGATAATACCGGGCCATTAGAAAAAGTCTTAACCCTGTAAGTCTCAAATTTCATTCTTAATGGTCTTAAAAAGGTCTTAAAAAGTCTTACATTTGACTTGATGAAAGCCTGTATTCATATCGCAATATATATATCGCAGAAAAACAAAATATCGCAATGTCATTTTTTTTCCCAATATCGTGCAGCCCTAACCTCAATACTGTCACACTCCATCGAAAGCCATAAAACGCTGTGTATTTCATTTTTACCTTTGTTCTGTTGTTTCCATCAGTGCTTTAATCTGTGTATTTTATTTTGTATTTCTTATGCAGATGCACTCAAAATCATCCCAATCAATGTAAAAAAATTATGAATTCTATCCAAAATACACTCAAAAAATGACGTTTGCTGTTTGTTCAAACCACGTATATAAAATAAGCCGAAACAACAAAATTCTTGAGATTGTTTTGGGATAAATTGTTTTATGTAAAAACTAGCAAGTTAACCTAATTCCTTCATGTTGTCCCAACACAAATCGATTGTGTGGAAACCCAGCATTTTTTACAGTGTAGTCATCTTGCGAAATTATATTCATATCGCAGAAAAAACATTCATTCATTTATTCATTCATTCATTCATTTTCCTTCGGCTTAGTCCCTTTATTCATCAGGGGTCACCACAGTGGAATGAACCGCCAACTTATGCCCTTCCAGTACTGGGAAACACCCATACACACACATTCACACTCATACACTACGGCCAATTTAGTTTATTCACTTCACCTATACCGCATGTGTTGGGACTATGGGGCAGAAATGCCAACAGACCCAGCCGGGACTCGAACCAGCGACCTTCTTGCTGTGAGGTGACAGTGCTAACCACTGAGCCACTGTGTCGCCCTCGCAGAAAAACAAAATATCGCAATGTCATTTTTTTCCAATATCGTGCAGTCCTAGTTTCTTTGACTAAATTACAGCCTGAATCCAAATTTGTACTTCATACCAACTCCTGACTGACATTACAAGTGTTGCACAAATGCATCGGCTGTCTGTTTTTCATTCGCTATGTGGAGGAGGCCGCATGCAGCGAAGGCTTCTGTGATGTAGAACTTTAGAGAGCGATTTGAGACAGACTGAAGAGCGTCTCCATGGATATTAACAAGGCTTTTTTTAAAAAGCCTTCACACGTCTGTGAGAGTGAGAAAAGGCTGGAGATTGGCACAGTCTGTGATTACGTAGATAAAAATAAGTGCGTGTGTGCGTGTACCTGTGTGTGTGTGTGTGTGAGTGTAAAGAGTGGCTGTGACAGGGCCTGTTTGGCTAACATACAGGAGGCAGATGGCCTATTTAAAATGGAAAGGACTTTACCGGCGGGCCAAGTAAACTGCTGTTCACTCTCCATGATTAGGCTCTGAAACCCATCAGATCCAGACCAACGTTTCGCATGTCTCACACACTCACATCACTTCGGTACGGATGTGACGGATGGATTTGGACGTGAATAGGCCTGTCACAATAATCAATATATCAACTTATCGCACAACACATGGACATGACCTCAATCAGTTTTGGTGGTGCAGTATATATCGCCCATACATAAAAACCAATTCTAGCAACATTTTAGCTGAGGATTTTTAGCTGAGTCCAATGCCTAATTATTAAATTGTTAAAATGACTATAATTAAATGAAATATTCTTAAAGGTGCAGTATGTAAGTTTGACACCCAGTGGTTGAACTAGGTATTGCACTCCTGGACCAAAACACATTTTCACTCGGCTCCTTCTCTGATGAGTCCACGCAAGCGCAGGTTGCCAAATTGACGTGAGTGTGCCTGACTATTGAGTCTAAAGGCTGATTTAAGGCTGATTTGAACCGTTTTCTAACTAAAAGCAACGGCACGCTATAGAATAAATATTTTCCATACTAAAAGGAGTTTTTGTCCTAACCAACACCTGAAATTTCTATTTTAGAAATGGCTTCTATTTCTCACAGGTGAACAACAGAAAACTATGACAACGATCACCTCAGGTACACCTCGTGCTTTATTTAGTGTTAAATGTTAATAATGTGAGTTTGAATGCCATTTTACCTGACATTTATTGCCATACTACTGAAAGCAGCAGCAGATAGTTCACCTCAGATCTTGAAAATAAAATGAACTGTTTGAAATTGAACTTTAGAGCTGTGACTCACTATCAGTGATTCAGCATCTACATTTAAAAATGTTAAAGAGGTTTCATGTGTATTAATTCGATTATAAATCTTACCATTTCGTTGGAGTGGAGTGAGTGCACTATTCTGTGCTTCTGAGTGGCTATATTTAAATTTCGTCTGGTGCAAACAGCCAAATTGCTTTTCACTGCGTATCTCGTCACGAAGCGTGTTGTTAGGACACAGGGTTACAATGTAGCCTGCTCACCTAATGTTTACGTTCATAATGTATATATTATTTGCTAATTAATAACCACCACCACTTCATTTTCTTTTTGGCTTAGTCCCTTTATTAATCTGGGGTCGCCACAGCGGAATGAACCGCCAACTTATCCAGCATATGTTTTACGCAGCGGATGCCCTTCCAGCTGCAACCCATCACTGGGACAATTTAGCTTACCCAATTCACCTATAGCGCATGTGTTTGGACTGTGGGGGAAACCGGAGCACCCGGAGGAAACCCACGCGATCACGGGGAGCACATGCAAACTCCACACAGAAATGCCAACTGACCCAGCCGAGGCTCGAACCAGCAACCTTCTTGCTGTGTGGAGATCGTGCTACCCACTGCGCCACCGTGATGCTCTATTTGATAAAGTAATTCATTCATTCATTCATTTTCTTTTCGGCTTAGTCCCTTTATTAATCTGGGGTCGCCACAACGGAATGAATCGCCAACTTATCCAGCATATGTTTTACGCAGCGGATGCCCTTCCAGCTGCAACTCATCACTGGGAAACATCCATACACACTTATTCACACTCATACACTACGGACAATTTAGCTTACCCAATTCACCTATGGCGCATGTTTTTGGACTGTGGGGGAAACCGGAGCACCCGGAGGAAACCCACGCGAACACGGGGAGAACATACAAACTCCACACAGAAATGCCAACTGAACCTGCTCGAACCAGCGACCTTCTTGCTGTGAGGCGATCGTGCTACCCACTGCGCCACCGTGATGCCCTATTTAATTAAGTAATATTTAGAAAAAATAATAATTTAATTGCATATTAAATGAAATATTAATATTCATATAATTTTTTTAAAATTGTTTCCCACTGTATATTTCACAAACCATCATGCGAATGTAAAGCCTGAAGCAAAAACTGAGAAGCCGCAGTGCGTTTTCATATTTTTTTTAAATATAAATACTTGTTGCTAAGCAATCAACATGTTAACCAATCCTATATAATTGAGCCATAGAAAATCAAACCCTGCATGAAAGAAAGAGAATAAAGATGTGAGAAATGACTGCAGGGAGAAGAAGAGACTGAAGAAACTCACTGAAGCCATGAATATGATGTAACTGTGACTGAGAGATTGACTTTTACATTGATCCTGACCATTGACAAACTCTAGTGTGTGTTCCTTGTATTCCTAACATTGTGGGGACCATCCAACGTCCCCACAAGCATAGCAATACCAGTCAATTTTGACCTTGTGGGGGTTTTTTTTGGTCTCCATTAGAAAAACAACTCATACAGTAAATCACATAGAATTAAGTATTTTTAAAGTGTAAAAATGCAGATTGTTTCCTTTGGGTTGGGTTTAGGAGGACAGAATATACAGTTGACGGTTCATTCCGCTGTGGCGACCTCTGAAATAGAGACTAAGGCGAAGTAAAATGAACGAATGAATGAATGAATGAATGAGAATATACAGTTTGTACAGTATAAAAATCATTATGTCTATAGAAAATCCCCATAAAGCTGTGTGTGTTCTTGTTTTTATATCCAAGTGGGGACTTAAACATGAATGCACACAGACTCATGTGGAGTTCTGGGAAAATTGAGATCCCCACGGGTAAAATTGCTTATAAATCACACAGAATTAAGTATTTTGAAAGTGTAAAAATGCAGGTTGTTTCCTTTGAGGGTTGGTTTTAGGGGTATAGTTTGGGTAGTGTGATAGAATATATACAATTTGTACACTGTAAACACTAATGCTGTCTTTACTTAAACACCTAAGTAAATCAAATTCAATATGTAAGCTTTGGGAGACCCCATTACTCAAATAAACTGATGGTAAACGAGTTTACTATATGTGTTAGGACTGTGGGGGAAACCGGAGCACCCGGAGGAAACCCATGCCAGCACAGGGAGAACATGCAAACTCCACACAGGAATGCCAACTGACCCAGCCAGGACTCAAACCAGTGACCTTTTTGTTGTGAGGCGACAGTGCTAACCACTGACCAACAGTGTCACCCTATCTATCAATTATAATAAAATTTTTATTTATTAATTATTTATTTAATTAATTAATCCCCCCCCTTCCCTTCCACTTTCTTTAGTGAGTATGTTTGTAGCTATGTACTGTGTTAACATGTTGGTCAATATGTGTCTTGTTGAAAAGTTATAATTGGTCATGTGGTTGTGATTATTGAATACTATAGAAAATCAATAGAAATATTTGAATAATAATAATAATATATGCTTCTTTTGGGAGTATACATGCAGTTTTGGGTCTTAAAATGTCCATTTTTTTCTTTCTTTTAAATTCATGTCTGCTTCTCTCTCTGTCCTCTTTGTACGTCCTCTCGCTCTCTCTCATTATAGCGTGTTTAGATGAATAATACATGTAAGGGATGTAAGTTGGTGAATGTCAGCAGCTGTGCTGATCTGTGCCATGTCCTGCGTCCTCATAAACCAGACCGCTTCTCTTTTTGAGTTGAGAGAGGGATTTTAGTACGCTTACATTCACATAAACGTCCCCGTTACTTTCCTAAAACCAGCTATGTCTATGTACCAAAGCCAGATTATTTTTGAGGGAGCATAGCGTTGTATATTTAGCTGCCGCCTCCGAGTGTGTTGCCATGTTCAGGATTGAAGCTTACTACATACTCTGAGCAGAATATACTGTACACTTCCTACTACTACTGCTTTAAAAATAGCATGTGAGATAGTGGCCATTATGCAATGATAAATGTTTCAAATCATAGTTTTCTACATTGCTGTCATAGAGTGGGCAATTCTAGGTCACAGAGTCATGCAGAAAAACAGCCTTTAAGATCTAATGGCGAATGTAGAACGTCAGATTTTTTTAACTCATAATACACATATTCATAACATATAGAGCTAATAAAGGGCGTACTACCATGCTAACAATTTTAGGTTCCCTTAATGTTTCTATGTAAGGGGTAGTTCACTCAAAAATAAACATTTACTCACTATTTGCTCTCCCTCAAGTGATTCCAAACATTAAAAAATAAGATATTTTGAAGAATGCTGAAAACCAGTAACCATTCACTTCCACAGTGGGAAAAACAAATACTATGGAAGTCAAGTTTCATGTTATGTTACTGTTCTCAGGACGTTATATTAATGTTTAAGAAGGTTTTTCTATTCCAAACCTTTACGAGTTTTTGTCTTCTGTTGAACACAAAAGAAAATATTTTGAAGAATGCTGAAAACCATTGACTTCTATAGTAGGAAAAACAAATGCTATGCAATGGAGAACGTCTGATTTTTTTAAAACTCATAATACACATATTCATAACATACAGAGCTAATAAAGGGCGTACTACCATGCTAACAATTTTAGGTTCCCTTAACGTTTCTATTTAAGGGGTAGTTCACCCAAAAATGAACATTTACTCACTATTTGCTCTCCCTCAAGTGATTCCAAGCATTAAAAAAAAGATATTTTGAAGAATGTCGAAAACCGGTGACCATTCACTTCCACAGTGGGAAAAACAAATACTATGGTTTACATGTTTTTAGCATTTTTCAAAATATCTTATTTTGTGTTCAATAGAAGAAAGAAACTCATAAAGGTTTGAAAGAAGTAAAGGGTGTTTAAAGGATGACAGAGTTTTCTTTTTTGGGTGAACTGGCCCTTTAAGTTAAATAATGTTGTTTTTGTAATGGTCTTTAATAAGTTAAAAACATCCAGATTTTTAGACCACATATTAACGTTATTGTTTGATTATAGTAACAATAGTACAGTAAAAAAGTATAGTAAAAAAGTTTTCAGAACGTTTCAGTTTCATGTTATGTTACTGTTCTCAGAACGTTATATTAATGTTCTAAGAACATTTTTCTATTCTGAACCTTTACAAGTTTCTGTCTTCTGTTGAACACAATATAAGATATTTTGAAAAATGCTAAAAACCTGTAACCATTGACTTCCATAGTGGGAAAAACAAATACTATGGAAGTCAATGGTTACAGGTTTTTAGCATATTTCAAAATATCTTATTTTGTGTTTAACAGAATAAAGAAACTCATAAAGGTTTGAAAGAAGTAATGGGTGTGTAAATGATGACAGAATTTTCTTTTTTTTCGGTGAACTGGCCCTTTAAGTTATATAATGTTGTTTTTGTAATGGTCTATAATAAGTTAAAAACATCCAGATTTTTAGACCATGTACTAACGTTATTGTTTGGTTATAGTAACGTTATTCAAAAAAGTATGTTATTGTTCTCAGAACGTTATATTAATGTTCTAAGAAAGTGTTTCTATTCCAAACCTGTATAAGTTTCTGTCTTCTGTTGAGCACAAAAGAAGATATTTTGAAGAATGCTGAAAACCTGTAATCATTGACTTCCATAGTAGAAAAAAACAAATACTATG
>CAIGQV010018170.1:3759120-3781773 GCA_903798115.1 Danio jaintianensis
CCATCCATCCATCCATCCATCATTTATTCTCTTTAATGTCATTGCTACATCCATCCATCCATCCTTCAATCCACCCATCCATCCATCCATCCATTCATCCATCAATCATTCTCTTTAATGTCATTGCTACATCCATCCATCTATCCATCCTTCAATCCATCCATCCATCAATCATTTTCTTTAATGTCATTGCTACATCCAGCCATCCTTCAATCCATCCTTCAATCCATCCATCCATCCATCCATCATTGCTACAACCATCCATTCATCAAGCATTCTCTTTAATGTCATTGCTACATCCATCCATCCATCCACCCATGCATCCATTCATCAACCATTCTCTTTAATGCCACTGCTACATCCGTCCATCCATCATCGCAACATCCATCCATCCATTATTGCTAAAACCATCCATCCATCCATTAATCAGTCTATTTAATGTCATTGCTACTTCCATCCATCCATCCATCCATCCATCCATCTATTTAATGTCATTGCTACATCCATCCATCCATCCATATATTTAATGTCATTGCTACATCCATCCATCCATCCATCCATATATTTAATGTCATTGCTACATCCATCCATCCATCCATCTATCTACCTATCTCTTTAATGTCATTGCTACAATAATATATTGATATGTGGTTAAAAGTTGAACTGTTTTAAAAACAATAAAGAGGACTCCGATAGCTGAGTGAATGTAGATTTGGTTGGCTTAAGGCAAAGTTTATGCAAAACGAGGTGTGAGAAAGGTCATGATTTGGCAGGGCATGTTCTCGTCTCAACAGGCATCTGTGTAAGTTCCGTCCAGGCAAGGTGAGACAGGACAGGGCTCACTTTTTAACATCACAAGCTGCCACTGTCCCGCCAGGTGGCCCGTCTGGACTTTGCAGAAACGAAGACTGGAAAAGCTAAGGCAGATTTGTCTGCTTGTCCTCTCTAATAATGAAAGTTATTAGTTATGTTTGCTTCACAAATATTGTTAACAAGACTATGAACACTATTACCGGAGCACTTTATTTTAAGTCTCATTAACTACTATGTACTTACATCAAAAAAGTACATAGATACATCAAAAAATGTACTATGCAGAAGACCTATGGGGCTATTAAGCTGGGATATGGGTCATATAGGGACAGGTTTGGTGGCATGAGTTGGTTTAAGGGTGGATTAAGGTGTAAGGGAACGGTCAACAGTGTATTTATAAATGTAACTACAGATATTAATTACATACAAATAATTAAAAAACATAAGTACTATGTAGATGTATATACATTATAAGTGCATTGTACCAAATGTATTACTTTAAATGTACATACATAGTAATTAATGTGACTTAAAATATAGTGTAACCAAAAAAAGGTTATCTTAAATCGCCAGATCTCAATAGTAGACTGGAATAATAAAATTAATTCCTATTCCCATTCATTTTCTTAGTCAGTTTTACCCTAAGGATTTTAAAATAGTTTTGATTAAAAGATTAGTTCAATCAAAAATTTAAATTATGTCATCAATTGCTCGCCTTCATTTCAATCCCCTGAGACCTTCATTCATCTTCAGAATACACATTAAGATATTTTAGATGAAATCCGAGAGCTCCCTCGTTCTCCATAGACAGCAACATTACCGAGACTTCAGAAAAGGAACCAAAAACATTGTCAAAACCGTCCATGTGAATTCAGTGGTTCAACTGTAATCATATGAAGCTCCAAGAACACTTTTTGTGTGCCAAAAAACCTGTAAAAATGACTTTGGTCGCCTTTGTCTTCTGTGAGATCAGGATGCTTCTTGCGCCACCGTGCAGCCCATGTATATTTATATTAACTATTATTTTAATTATTAACAATATTATTAATAATAAAGTGGTAATAAAGTATAAAATAATAAAGTGGTCTATTTCTCAGTATTAAAGGGCTGTTCCCCCCCATACATCTTGTTTTGACATCCTTCAGGGGGATAAAGCATTACTTAGGGGGGTCAATCTCCCCCAAACCATCCTGTAATTCGCAACCTGATTAAAAGGATATGTGTAAATTCCCCTTTGAAATGCATTTGAGATTAATATAAATCTGATCAGCGGTGTGGTGGCGCAGTGGGTAGCTCTGTCGCCTCACAGCAAGAAGGTCACTGGTTTGAGCCTCGGCTGGGTCAGTTGGCATTTCTGTGTGGAGTTTGCATGTTTTCCCCGTGTTGGCGTGGGTTTCCTCCGGGTGCTCCGGTTTCCCCCACAGTCCAAACACATGCGCTATAAGTGAATTGGGTAAGCTAAATTGTCCGTGGTGTATGAGTGTGTATGAGAGTGTATGAGTGTTTCCCAGTACTGGGTTGCAGCTGGAAGGGCATCCGCTGTGTAAAACATATGCTGGATAAGTTGGCGGTTCATTCCGCTGTGGCGACCCCAGATTAATAAAGGGACTAAGCCGAAGGAAAATTAATGAATGAATAAATCTGATCACTCAAACCACTACAGGAGGAGATCTGGGGTGTTCTCTAGATGAAACTGGACAGATCTACATGCAATCATTGAACCCACTTATGGAAATTTTTACATGTGAGAGTAGTGCAGACCTTTCAGACTGCTTCTGTCTCAAATCAACATGTCATTTTTTCCAGAAATTAATAAAAAATGACTAAAACTGTAGCATGAGGGGACAAAGTCAACAACAGGTAGATAATATGGATTTAGTGTAAGCTAAACTGACTCGATCCATTACATTTAATAGGTTTATATTATATATAAACAAGCAGATGCATTTTAAAATCACTTCCAAATGCGAGTGTAAGCCAGTGTAAAGCTCTGGGTACTGAATGATGTGCTTAGTTTTTTTGGGCTGTAATCAATAAATGCTTAAATTAGATTTTCTAGATAGCGTTTGGATATAAGGAGCAATGACTGTAATAATTTGGAAATGATTGTTGGTTGATACATATTATTGCTATTGATCTGATCCTAAACCAACTTGATTTTTAGACCCCTGAAGTAAAGTAAAGCATTAAACCTTTAGTATATCTTTATTGTCGAATGCATTTGTTCTGTGTTCGTTTAACTGAATAAATTGTTACAGCATATCCAGCTATTCATTTCATCAATACACTGCCATAAGGAGGAGTCTATCTGCATATCTTACATCTGGTGTTTACATTTCCCTCTATTTTTCAGTGTTTTTCGACACAGATTGTCCACACAAACTGCTACGACATTATCAGTTAGGAGGTAAAAACTCATCATTCAATGTGCTATATGCATGGAAGTGTTTTTCAGCCACAGATAAATGATGTGACTGTTTTCAATTTCATAAGGTTCCTTTTACAGCATCGATAGTGTAGTTTAATCAAAATACAGTCATTTAAATAGACTTAATCATTTGTTTTTAAAGCGTAAAACGAGATGAAAGGCTGTTTACACGCATAAGGAGTTGCGAAAATACATTGAAAATACTGTGGTAAAATACATTTTCATATTTTAAAGATTTTAATGCAGTGTTTCTTGACCAGTAAAAAACCCACATTTTTTGAGTTTATAATGGCATGGTAGTTCACTTTATTCAAATTAAAAGTCCCTATGCATATACCCCATTGGACAAATGTTAAAAGACAGATCTAATGTGAGCTCTGAGATCATTTTGCATTAATATATAACTCATTCATTTTCCTTCCTTAGTCCCTTTATTCATCAGGGGTCACCACAGCGGAATGAACCGCCAACTTATCCAGCATATGTTTTACACATCAGATGCCCTTCCAGCTGCAACTCAGTACTGGGAAACACCCAAACACTCTCACATACACTACGGCCAATTTAGTTTATTCAATTCACCTATAGCGCATGTGTTTGGACTGTGGTGGAAACCGGAGCACCCGGAGGAAACCCACGCCAACACAGGGAGAACATGCAAACTCCCCACAGAAGTGCCAACTGATCCATCTGGGGCTCGAACCAGCGACCTTCTTTCTGTAAAGAAATGTACTTTTTGTAAAATGTACTACATGTAATTTTTTTTATCAATTGCTCACCCTCATGTTAATGCAAACTCGTATTGTATAGTATATTTGTAGAACACAGAAGATATTTTGAAGTTTTGGTTCCCACTGATTTGCATATGAACAACAATTACAAAGTCAAAGGAGACTGATTAAAAAAAAACTAATTTAATTTGAAACTCTTCCATTATATTATTTCATGTCTTTGCTTATATCAGCACTTTAATTTGCATTGCATAATTGTGCTTTGTCTTAAAGGGGACCTATTATGCTCCTTTTTACAAGACGTAAAATAAGTCTCTGTTGTCCCCAGAGTGTGTGTGTGACATTTCATCTCAAAATACCTCACAAATATTTGCTTTATAACTCTTTGAAACTGCCCCTTTTAGGCTTTGATCCTAATTGTGTCATTTTGGGGACTGTCGCTTTAAATTCAAATGAGATTGTGCTCTTTTCAAAAGAGGGCGGAGCTACAAATGCCTGTTTGTCAGCATAGTGGCAGATTCAAAAACAAGACTGACGTCCTATGCTAATGAGGGAGAGATCATCACTAATGGGCGGCGCTTTCCCCCTCTGATGACACGTACAAAGGGAGAATGTCAATCAAAGTGTTTCTGCAGACGGTTTTTATCAAGTGTGATTATAAAAAATAGAATTAAATCATGTGACCTATTAGAGGCTGGCTATATCCACACACTGTTGCCACACAACTGAGTTTAAACCCCTTATAAAGTGTTTTTTTGCCCCTTTAAGGTATTAAACTCTGCTTATAAGTGATGCCTAACATTATGAGTCTTGTTGAGGAGAGATGTGGTTTTACCTTTCTAAGCAACTGCACAGTAGATTTTAGCGGCTGATGACTCACTGATGATAAAACGTTGAAAAATAGCATACACTTCAAATGGAGGAAGGACCTGAGATGTATCTAGGGAGCAGAGTATCACTGAGGCTCTTTCTTTTGACTTGATCCATTAAGCAAATCACCTAGCAACCACATCCTAACACAGAAAAAAAACAGTCAGAATATCCAGGGTTGCATTTCCCAAAATCATCATTAGCCAAACAAGGTAACAAGTTATGTATACAGTTGAGGTCAGAATGATTAGCCCTCCTGTATATTTTTTCCCCAATTTCTGTTTAATGGAAAGAAGATTTTTTTTCAACACATTTCTAAACAAAATAGTTTGTTCTGTAGACAAATATTGCTTAAGGGGGCTAATAATATTGACCTTAAAATGGTTTAAAAAATTTTTTAAACTGCTTTTATTCTAGCCGAAATAAAACAAATAAGACTTTCTCTAGAAGAAAAAATATTATAGGAAATACTGTGAAAAATTCCTGAATCTGTTAAACATCATTTGGGAAATATTTGAAAAAGAAAAAAATTCACAGGAGGGCGAATTATTTTGACTTCAACTTTACATGGCTCAACAATTCGGTGTTACACAGATCCATCATTTCAATGAACATTAGCAAACAGCGTCATAAACTTTTGTGTTTGGAGGTATAGACTCTAACCTATTGACCTTATTCTTCATGTATCATCAGGTGCCACCATTGGAGTCTATTTGGCTGGAGACTTCCACTCTCATTCACTTCCATTGATTTTTAGACTTTAAAAACAGCTCGTTCTGCTGCTTGATGTTGCAAACTGATATTTTCTTATTATATTATTCAACTTGGGGCGTCACGGTGGCGCAGTGGGTAGCACGTTCGCCTCACAGCAAGAAGGTCGCTGGTTCGAGTCTCGGCTGGGTCAGTTGGCGTTTCTGTGTGGAGTTTGCATGTTCTCATGTTCGCGTGGGTTTCCTCCGGGTGCTCCGGTTTCCCCCACAAGTCCAAAAATGTGGTATAGGTGAATTGGGTAGGATAAATTGTCCGTAGTGTATGTGTGTGAATGAGTGTGTGTATGGATGTTTCCCAGTGATGGGTTGCAGCTGGAAGGGCATCCGCTGCGTAAAACATATGCTGGATAAGTTGGCGGTTCATTCCGCTGTGGCGACCCCAGATTAATAAAGGGACTAAGCCGAAAAGAAAATGAATGAATGAATGAATATTATTCAACCTTTTATGTATAGTCATATACACACTTGCTTGTAGAGCGAGTAGTTTGACCGTTTTCTGCCGTTTATCATTCCTAGTCATTTCATTCATTCGGCTTTGGCTTAGTCCCTTTATTCATCAGGGGTCACCACAGCGGAATGAACCGCCAACTTATAACATATACACTATGGACAATTTAGCTTACCCAATTCCCATATAGTGCATGTGTTTGGACTGTGGGGGAAACGGAAGCACCCGGAGGAAACCCACGCCAACACGGGGAGAACATGCAAACTCTACACAGAAATGCCAACTGACCCAGCCGGGACTCAAACCAGCGACCTTCTTGCTGTGAGGCAACAGTGCTAACCACTGAGCCACCGTGTCGCCCCCTAGTCATTTCTCCCATAGGAAACTGAATCGGAAGTTCTAAAACAATCGCAAAAACAAACACACTTCTGCATCGCAGAATAAGGTCAATAGGTAGAAGAATAATATGTCATATGGAGATCATGAATGTGACAGAAAAAGCAAGCTAACACATACAGTAGAGTCTATGTTTTACATTTCATGCATGTACACATTTCATTCTGCATGCTTGCACACATTCTGAGTGATGTTAAGGAGCCTGCATAATACATCAAAATAAAACAGCAAAGGATTCCTTTCACACACACTGTAAAAAAAATATGACAAAAAGTTTGACAACAAGTACTTTTATGTTGCTTTAACTTATTTTAGTAAGTACAGTACATTAATTCATTCATTTTCCTTCAGCTTAGTCCCTTTATTCATCAGGGGTTGCCACAGCGGAATGAAACGCCAACTTATCCAGCATATGTTTTACACAGCGGATGGCCTTTCAGCTGCAACCCAGTACGGGGAAGCATCCATACACTCTCACATTCACACACACACTCATACACTAAGGCCAATTTAGTTTATTCAATTCACCTATAGCGCATGTGTTTGGACTGTGGGGGTAACCAGAGCAGCCGGAGGAAACCCACAGCAACACAAGGAGAACATGCAAACTCCACACAGAAATGCCAACTGACCCAGCCGGGACTCGAACCAGCGACCTTCTTCCTGTGAGGCAACAGTGCTAACCACTGAGCCACCGTGTCGCATAAGTTAATCAGGTCAACCAAAAAAATTAAGTTATACAAAGTTTAGCTCTTTGTTTATGGCTATTTTTAAGTTAGTTTGAATGGAGTAAGTTTGATTCAACTACAAAACATTAAGGCAGCAAGAATGTTTTTACAGTGTATGTAATAATGTATAGTAAGTTAAAGTTTACACGTTAACATTTAAACACACATCTTTTTGGACAAGCTTTTACTTAACAGTACACTGTAAAAAATTGCCACTGCTTCCAATTTTTAAGATGAATCAAATTAACTTTACAAATCACTATAACTTATATCAATTAAACAGACTTAAAACAAATTGAAATTTGCATTACTTTATGCTTTAAAATTAAGTTGAAACCAGATTAAATTCTTAAAATAAGTTCAAGCAACTTAAAAACATATGCTGTCATTACTCTTTGATCATACATCATGTTTTTACAGTGTATAATGAGCTGGTTTTACATTTTGGTGGTACTTGTACTTGGATTTAACCTGTTGATCTATGTTTTCTTGTATTGTAAAGCACTTTGTGACTTCTTGTTTGTGAAGGATGCTATATAAATACATTTAATTTAGTTACACTGGCTATTATTTACAGTATTGCATATTTACAGTAACGTAATGTTCAAAAGTCTGATGGCAGTATTTTTAATATGTATTTATTTACTTACTTAACCAGGAAAGCCCCATTAAGATACAATATCTCTTCTACCAGGGAGTCCTTTACAGAAAAATACATATCACAACACAAATATTATAAACCATAATCAATTATTAAAGCATGGTGTACTGTTCTGAGTAGACAGACTTTAAAATAGGTTTTAAATATAGCTATAGATGGTACAGACTCCATATGTAGTATATCTAGGGAAGAACTGCACAGATCTACACTTGAGTCCCCTAATAATACAGTTGTTTACCCTTGACAAGCGGCACTGTTGGAATCTTTGACTCCAATACTTCATAGTTTAATACAGTACCAGACTGTTTAGTGTCCGTACCAGAATAGATTTCAAGCCCTTCCCATGCAGCTTGCAATTTGACTTAACTGAATAGTGTAATGCTCAGCAATTAACAACACACACTCGCTCACACACACATTCTGAGTCCATAATTAAGAGATCAGTAGCTTGTGTGGTGAGTTTGCTGCTGTATTGCTGAGTCACGCACTGCCACCCAGTGGTTGCGTACGGAACTGCAGCATCCGTATTAATATTTATTAATATTATTATCAGCTGCTTCCCACAATCACCAACACCACCTAACATTCACACACACACTTTGCCTCTTGAGGGCTTATCATTGTCATTATTTGTTTAAAAAAAAACTCTTAAGCGAGACCAAAACGTTTGAGTTTGATAGTAAAGAGAAATGGCGTCTATTAGGGCTGGGCGATATGACAAAAGTCTCTTATCACAATATAAGTCGTCTCATATTCTGATGGGGATATATACATGCCACGATATAGTACATTTTCTGTACATTCAATCAATTAAGAGTTTATATATGTAATCTGTGTTTTGTTTTGTTTTCTTGTGTTACTATAATGTGATTGCGATGTATTGTGGGACCCCCTTGAAAATGAGATGGTACATCTCAAGGAGTTTATCGTAATAAATAAATTCAACATTAAAATACATTGACCACATGTGAGGGACTATTTCTTTTTTCACATTTTAAAGTATAATATACTCATATGTGATCATATTTTTAATTATATTGTGAATTTAGGCCTGGTGTTTGATTAAAAATGTAGAATTACTAAATCAATATTAATAAAACATAACATACTTTTCAAAAACTAATCATTACAGGTTCAAGATAAACATAAATACAAAATGTAAACCCTGAAACATGCTGTTATTCATGTTTCTGCCTGCATCACTGTAACTATGTGTAATATTGCATTGATACATATTATGTTTTAAGACAATGTAATTTATGACACCACAAAATAAGAGCACAATATGACTTTTATTTTGTCGATACCATATATATATATCATCATACTGCACAGCCTTAGCATCCAGCAGATGCTCTGTTTTCCGAATTGTGAACAATAATATCTTTGCAGCTGATCTTGTGTTGTGTTTAAATCAGTTTGTGTGACTGCATATGGTGTGTATTGAAGTATTGGCACTAGAGCACACACACACACACACACACACACTCGCAAATAATGAGAGAATTAACCTTTGATTTTTTTACGTGGTTTGTTTGTTTCTGACTTTTTATCTTCATGTTCCTCTTATGGGTGATGCGAGTTGCTTAGCAACCGGGTCCTCAGGTCCTGATTGTTGCCATGACAACATGGCAGGGTATCATGTAGAGAATATAGAGAGGGGGGAGAAGGAATGAGAAAGATAGAAATGAGCGAAGAAGAAGAATGTATGAGTGTATTCGTATTATAATATTTATGTACATATGAGCAAGCATGGATAAATACAATAGGAAGAGAGGAGAGAATTCATCATATTAAACACAATGAGAGGCTGGAGATGACCTAATCGTAGATATCCAAAAATGTCTGTAAGGGGGCGTACTCATACGTAGACACTCGTAATGTATGACATATTCGTAGGGAATCAAACGCATGGCGTGAGTTGCAGGAAGCAGCAGGAGCTTTTACAAAAGAACAAATTACAAATGAGAGATTAATGAGTGAGAACTAACAGACAGGAGTGAGATTCAATGGATTCATTTTGTTCAACCTAAAGGATTTCTCTAAATTTTATTTGAACAAAAACGGTGATGTTACAAAGGTTTGCTAAAATATCAAAGTCTTTGATTAGCGCTCAATAGGATTTCAACAATATTTGGATCAAATTCCTCCGTGATGTAAATATATCTGGGCCATAATATCCACTTTCATATTTGTACTACATTGTATGTTGTATGTGTGTCTTATTTGATTTTGTGTTTTGAGTTTTTTTATAAAATTTTTTATCCCTGACCTGTCTTTTATCCTATCTGTTTTTGTCCTATCCAGTCTGGCATGTTTTGTATTCTGTCTTGTCTCCTATCCTATCCTATCCTATCCTATAGTACAGATATCCTATCCTATCATACTATATAGTACAGATATCCTATCCTATCCTATTCTATAGTACAGATATCCTATCTTATAGTTCAGATATCCTATCCTATCCTATAGTACAGATATCCTATCCTATCCTTTTCTATAGTACAGATATCCTATCCTATAGTATAGATATCCTATCCTATTCTATCCTATCCTATCCTATAGTACAGATATCCTATCCTATCCTATAGTACAGATATCCTATCCTGTTCTATCCTATTCTATCCTATAGTACAGATATCCTATCCTATTCTATCCTATCCTATAGTACAGATATCCTATCATATCCTGTCTGCTCCTCAATCATGTCTTGTCATGGTTATATATATATATATATAGTCTGCTCAATGTTTTAGCCCTGTTCTGTTTCGTATTGTCCTGTCCTGTCAAACCACATTGTGTCCTGTTCACTATAGCATGTGTTGTATCCTGTCCTGGCTCTTGTCTTGTCCTGTCCTGTTACCTGTCACATCCTATCTATCCACGAGTCGTCAAGAATGTTTTGTATTCTGTCTTGTCTGTTATCCTATCCTGTCTCATCCCATTCCATCCTATTATATCCAGTCCATGATATGCCTATCCAGTTTTTTCTTCTGTCCCATGTCTATGGTCCTGTGTCCTATCCAGTCCAATATCCTATCTTTACTCATCCTATCCTATCCTATCCTATCTTATCCTATCCTATCCTATGCTATCCTATCCTATCCTATCCTATCCTATCCTATGCCCTTATGTCCTCATACGTATAAATTGTATTCTGTCCTCTTATTTTGCCCTGTCTTGTCCTAACATATCCAACATGTGAATGCTATTGTATTCTGTCCTGTCTCTAATCATGTCCTATCCCTTCCCATCCATCCTATCATATCCATTCTTGTCCCATCATGTCATGGGCTAAACATTTTCTGTCCTGTACTGTGTCCTATCCTATCATGTCCTGTCCCCTGATTCCCTGTTCTTTTTAGCCACGTATATCCTGTCCCATTCAATCCCATATATAAATGTTATGTATTGTATCCTGCATCTTATTCATATTGTCCTGTTCCTTGTCCTATACAACCATGCCCTGTCTAGTCCAGTATGCTATATTGTATCCTCCTGTCATTATGTTGTTCCACCCCTTCCCATCCCATCCTAACCTAACCCACCCTATAATATTTCAATATATTTTCTGTTCTGTGCCCTATCCTATCCTATCCTATCCTATCCTATCCTATCCGGTTCTGTCCTGTCCTGTCCTGTCCTGTCCTGTCCTGTCCTGTCCTGTCTTGTATCCTGTTTAGTATGGTATGAATCGTGCATCTTATTCGTTCCCTCTCATATAATCCTATATCAACCCTCGTCTTTGCCAGTGACCTGGACTCCATTTACCACAAACCATTGCACTAATTACAGTTCCACCTGTTTCCCATTACCAGGACTATTTAAGTAGCACACACACAAACACACAGGCATGCACCCACACAGACAGTATGATAGAGAAGTCTTGTTTAGATGTTGCGAAGATTTCTGAGCTTTCCTTTGTATTTTGACCTTGGACTGTTCGTTTCTTGATTGTTTGCCGCCCACTCTGATCTTTTGCCTGTTGTTTGGATTACACTTTGTACTGCCTAGGTAAGATATTGTCATCTACTGGCGTAGCCTGCCTGTTTTACCCCAGTAAACCTGCATGTGGATCCTCATGTTCGTTTAAACCTCACTTTGTAACAATAGGTTAGTTGTATGCAATATTTACATTCACAAAATGTATATTTGTGTGTTTTGACTGATGCTAGGGGTGACACTGTGGCTCAGTGGTTAGGACTGTCACCTCACAGCAAGAAGGTCGCTGGTTCGAGTCCCGGCTGGGTCAGTTGGCATTTCTGTGTGGAGTTTTCAAGTTCTCCCCATAGTGGCGTGGCTTTCCTCCGGGTGCTCCGGTTTCCCCCACAGTCCAAACACATGCGGTATAGGTGAATTGAATAAACTAAATTGGCTGTAGTTTATGTGAATGTGAGAGTGTATGGGTGTTTCCCAGTACTGGGTTGCAGCTGGAAGGGCATCCGCTGTGTAAAACATATGCTGGATAATTTGGCGGTTCATTCCGCTGTGGCATGATTTTTAACTATACATAGAGTAAATCATTTACATTTTAGATGTTAGGCATCACTATTGTGTATTTAGATGCTGAAAAATACATTACTATTTTACATTTCAGTGTTTATTTTAAACATAAGCAAATGTACGCTCTAAAAAATGCTGGGTTGTTGTAACCAAAGTGTTGGGTCAAATATTTATAAACCCAACTGTTTGGTTAAAATAATCAGTCTTAAGGTTGATTGGGTCGAAGTTGGGTTATGAAAACCTAGCATTTTTTAGATTGTATGTTAGAAACACACTTTACGCAAAATACATAATACAAAATACAACATGCAATCATGTTGTCCTGTCCTATCCAAAAATTACTCTTCCTGAATTCTATGGATTGTGTTCAGTCCTGTCTTTTACAGTATACTGTCTCTCCCCATTGTGTTATATTCTATCCCATCAAGTCCTGACCATCTCCAGCCATATCCTATGCTGTCCAGTTTGTTTTGAACCGTATTCTGTCTGTTCCTTATCCATGTTCTGTCTTCTCCACTTTTCTGTCCTATTTTAAATCTTTTTTTCCTGTGCTTATATCCTCTCCATCTCATCCCTTTCCAGTTATTTCCTTTGTTTAGCTGTTGAACGATGCTGTACGTCTGTTCTCTATTCAGTATAGCTGGAGGCAGAATCACAGGCCGCGGGGCTATAGGCTTGGCACATTGTTTGTTTGTTTTCGGTTGGTTTTGAATTGCTCATAGTTCCTTCTGTGAGCGTTTAATGCCGTTAATGGGCTTGACTTTGTTTACAGAGGTGGTCATTAGTTATCGCCCCCACTGACGTCCCACTAAGTCACTCTGTATTTTTAGACCCATAAATAAACACACAGGAAGGACAATGCTCCGAAAGATGCGAAAACTTTAAGTATGTAATTATGCTTTTATGTCAGCCCAGGCTCATTGGAAATACGTCCCTCTGCCTACGTTTTTGAGGAATGTAAAATACGCTGCTCAGGGTACGTTTCGTTGCACGTTTCAAATGGCAAATCCACTAGACGGCGCCATCTACATGTTTGTGGATCAGAAATGTGTTACTTAAGGTATGTTTTGTTGTACATTTTAGATACTCGTCATTCTTGTACACGTCAATGAGAATTCATCGCTTGTCGTACAGATCACCTAGCGAACCACTGATCTAAACCCAACCAATATTATTTCAAAAGCAAACGCAGGAGAAAAGTGCACTGCGAACACATTGTTTTTTATAATAATTTTTGGGGGTTTTCACCTTTAATTGATAGGACAGTAGGAGAGTATAGACAGTAAAGTGTGGGAGAGAAGGGAAAGATCGGCAAAGGACCTCGAGGCGGCGTTGAACTGCCATGTGTCAACGCACTAACCACTACGTCATTGGCACTGACCAAACACATGTTTTATCATGATTTTACATTGTTTTATCTTTTTTGCGGAAGTGTGCTTTACCAGACTTGGACCTGAGTGCTCTGCAGCACAAGTACACCGTACGAAGTAAGCTACCGAGCAAACTGACCACACCAGAAAATTTGTCCATATGGAGATAGACAAATGTATTCCTAATGCTGTGTTCACACCAGACGCGGTACGCGCAAATAAATTGTGCTATTCGTGCGTAAATAGCCGCATGAACATTTTGAGTTTACTCGCTTCATTTGCGCGTCAAATTTGCTTCTTTCGCACGTCGAATTCACTTCACAGTACATGCGGATTCACGTCATGGGCGGAGCTTCTGTTTGCCTGGTGACTGTAGCTTTGTTGCTAAATGTCTAACATGGATTTGGAAGGCTGAAAAACATCGTAGATTCCTTCGGCGCCGTGTCTGAGTCCACTAGATCCTTTCAGAGGTGCACTCAGCTCTGTGAGTTTATCAACTCCTCCAGAAACTATACCTGGATGATGGAAGCTTTCAGCGGTGCTTCAGACTGAGCCGAGCCCAGTTTGATGAGCTGTTGTCCGGTCTCGGCAGGATGATTTCCCCTTGGGACACCAACAACAGGCACTACGTCATAATCACGCCCCTACAAGAATAGGCTCCTGATTGGTTAAATCACTCGTGCTTGACGCTTCATCCGTGTCTGGTGTGAACACAGCATAACAAATCATAGACAGCATTAAGTTGTTTTGTGGTATTTATTTGCTGTTGTGCAAATATCCCCATGTAAATAATCCTTTACTTGTCAAAAATATGGGCCTGTTAATATCATTAGTGTGAAAAGGAACAAAAGTTGTTGTCATCATACTGCCCCCTAGTGTTCATTTTAACTGCAGTCAAACGTATGTTTAAGTACATTTTTGCGGTTTCACAGAAAGGTAGGTTGAAGCTCATATTTCCAATGCTTGAGCCTGTGTTGTTCATGCATTTATTAGTTACATGTACTTAACCATTTTTCTTTTAAGCTATATCAGAATATACGATTTCTGTCTTAAATATATCCTTCTCATTTTTACTGACCTTTTGTACATTTGTATGTAATATAAAGCAGGTTACAAGATGCAAGTAAAATCATAGTAATTTTAACATATATGTTTTGTATGAAACAAAAGAGGCCAGCATATGCTCATAGGATGTGCATCTCTTTTTCCAGAATGACTATATAATTGGAAAGGTCAGTGATTGATGTGTCACATTGTCAGAGCTGTTCATTTAAAGATTAGGTATATTTGCACAGAATAATCTGGTAATGTATACGTTGTTATTCGTTTTATGTTTTATGTATGCACCAATTGGCAAAAAAAAAAAAAAAAAAAAAAAAAAATATTAGCAATAAACACAGTTCTGATTCTGATAAATGGCAATATATGCAAATTACATATGACATATAACAAGTTCATGCTTGGATTTCACATTTATAAAATATATGTCACATTCATTTCATTCCTTTTGAATGCAGAGTGCAGATTCTAAACCATTGTCTCTCGAGACAGAAGGATGCCAACAAAGTCTCTATTTCAGAGGTTGCCACATGACGAATGAATTTCAAACTGTTCCAGCATATGTTTTATGCTACGGATGCCCTTCCAGCCACATCCCAGTACTGGGAAACACCTATACACACTCATTCACACACACACACGCACGCACGCACACACACACACACACACACACACACACACACACACTAAAGCCAAATTTGTTTTATTTAATTTAGCATTTATTTTTTACATATATACTTACTTGCTTACTTCCAGGGCCATTTATATCGAAGTTGATATTTAGCCATATTGGTGTTTCGTAACATCTAGTTTTTATGAGGTGGGTTGTTAGCCCAACATTCAACCCCCAACCTGGAGGACCAGGACATACACACATACACTACGGACAATTTAGCTTACCCAATTCAACCGGAGCACCCGGTGGAAACCCACGCCAACACGGGGAGAACATGCAAACTCCACACAGAAATGCCAACTGACCCAGCCGGGGCTCGAACCAGCGACCTTCTTTCTGGGAGGCGACAGTGCTAACCACTGAGCCACCGTGCCACCCTATGTCATATGTATATGCAACATAAATTTCAAAATATTGGACAGAAGCATTTTTTTTACATATATGGTCAAATATAATAGCCATCATTTTATATATGTGTTCATATTTGGCCATATATCATATTTCCATATGGGTCGGAACATTCCAAATATTTCATATACAAAATTATTATATTATATAAAAATTATTATTATATATTAAACACTACGAAAACCTAATTGAAATAAAGACTCAGAAAGCGCTGACATGTTTACATTGCCTGAAAGGTTTCTTATGCAACTGACCGAGCTGCTAATAGCAATGTCAGCAACAGTATGTTTACTTTATATAGTGCTTTCAGTCAGTGCTTGACATGCTTTACATAGCATAGACATAAAATCTCATTGAAACAGAACAAGCAAGCCAACAATATCACACCATATACTGTATATACAGCGGACACAAAAATAACAACACGGTTTAAAGCCAACAGTATATTCCAGAGTGATGGCACAGATCCATCAGACAGAATTAATGCTGTATGATGGAAAAGAAACTCATCATCTGAAAAAAAGGAGCAAGATTAGAAACTTGCATGCATTTGATAGTATCTTTAGATCCTGAATTCAATCCACCTACTGATGAAAACCCCCCAAAAATGTTTTCTGTTTTGTTTAAATGTCAATGCTTATCTTTTAGAATTGAAACCTATTAGCTATAATAATTATAACCTATAACCTTATTTATGTATTTGATTACACTATGATACTATAAGACATTTATTTGCTCAGTGGTGTGAGTTTTAGTTGGAACTCTCTGACAGATGGGATTGTTTTGTTCTGCATTATTTTGAACTTAATTCAATGGCAGTGTAACCTAACAGCATCATTTTTATCGTTGGCATTTTGTGTGATTTATAATAGCTGAACGTGAAAAGAGAAACGTATGTTCATCGGCGGTAGTTCCTTTGAAGGCATCTTGAGTAAAAAAAGCTCTGTATTTTTAATGTAACATGCAAAAGAACTGAGCTGGAAGTGATGGAACCTGTTTTACATAATATAAAAGTTTGTCATGCATAACACACGTTCTGATGTGGATACAGATATGACGTAATTTTCCTTTAAGGACACTAGGAAATAATTTTCTTAACAGGAAAAAGTAAGAAAAAATGAGCATAGTGCAGGATGAGTTATTATGGCGTTTTTAATTTATCTGCGTAAACACATTAGTCTCTATCTGTATGAGCACAAGAATATACACAAAATATAATATCAAATTGACATCTAAGATTGACATCAGAAATATGTCAAAAATCGTTTACTGGACAGTCATATAATTGACTTTTGACGTTATGTCAGTAAGTACGTTTATATGGACACCATCGTTTAATGCGATTAAGACAATACTCTGATTAAGAGTCTACCATGTAAACAGGGATTTTTGATTAATTTAATCCGATTAAGGTCATAATCGAACTAAAGAGAAATCGAATTAAGACATGTAGAGTATGCCGATTGTAGTGGCATTATTGAAGTGCAGAACAGACATGTAAACACCGCAAAACTATTACTGTTGTGTAGGACTTTTCTCTGCGTTTTGCGACAGGATAGTCCACACACACACACGGCTGTTTGACACTATTCTTTGCACCTACTGAGTCAGTGAAGGACCACAGACACATGCAGAGGTTTTTTTTCTCCCATTCAGCGTGCGGTATGAAATTCCATTAAAACAACACACTTCCAACAGTTCATAGTTGCATCCAATATCTCGCGTGTCACGGGGGGCAAGCATGAAATGTTCCTGTATGAAAGTGCCAAACTGCAGTTAAAGTCGACAAATTAAAAATGAAACACCTGAAGGTACATGAAACTCTAAACATTGAATGTTTTCAGAGCATTACATGTTTTCAGTGCTTTTTTGTTTTGTGATTGTTTTAAAAGATTTACATATAATTTGAAGTCATTCACAAAATGGGAAAAGTTTGGTTTACATTTGGTTTGGTTTACACTTTTTCTTATGTATATGGTATTTTCCTAACAACATAAACAAATTAAAAATATGTTGTCCTTTACAGTTCAAGTTCTCGTTATCAGAATAAAACAGTACATCAGATAAATAAATTTCTATCTTATGCTACATTTTTTTGTTAGTAAACAAATCTTTCCAAAATATTCTTGAGTAAATACAATGAAAAAAAAAGATGCAAAATTGTTTCTTTTTCTTGACCACAAAATTCACACATATATGAAATATTAAGTTTGAATCTTTCCAAAACATGTTTAGCAGGATATATTCTATGGAGTATTTTGTACGACACTTCTTTAATTTTGTTATTTATGCAAAACTTATTTGTTAACTTCCAAGCTTTAACCCAAGAAATATTATCAAATAATGAAAGCCAAAAATATCTTGTTAGTTACATGAAACTCCGGAGGATAGCGAGGTGACGCGATGACGTTAATCGCATTATGTGCTATAACATGTAAAACGGGATCATGAAAGGAACATTCAAAAAGCAACTCATGTAAACACCTTCATCATATTATTGTCTTAATCAGATTAAGGCAAATCATTCGATTACTGATGTCCATGTAAACGTTGTCAGTGTTAGACGTCAGTTTGATGTCTTTTTGACTTTAAGGTAGTTTACATGCATTGTAGGGATACAAAATCCAGTGTATAGCTTTCAGATAAATATATATTTTTTTATATATGATACTTTATAATACTTTGAAAGTAGTTACTTTGAGTAGTTTTTGTACCGTTATTTTTGGTGGTCAAATGGGCATCAATGTATGGATGTCAAGGCTTTTACATCAAATCGATTAGCATTATTGCATTTTGTTTTTGAAGGTTATTTTAATCTTTCTTTTTATGTTTGAGTAAAGCACTTTACACTAACCGGCCACTTTATTAGGTACACCTTACTAGTACCGGGTTGGACCCCCTTTTGCCTTCAGAACTGCCTTGATCCTTTTTCCTAGGATTTAATCCTAGATTCAACAAGGTACTGGAAATATTCCTCAGAGATTTTGGTGCATATTGGCATGATAGCATCACGCAGTTGCTGCAGATCTGTCGGCTGCACATCCATGATGCGAATCTCTCGTTCCACCACATCCCAAAGGTGCTCTATTGGATTGAGATCTGGTGACTGTGGAGGCCATTTGAGCACAGTGAACTCATTGTCATGTTCAAGAAACCAGTCTGAGATGATTCACGATGATTTTTATGACATGGCGCTTTATGATAATCTAGATTATAAGGTTGATCGGCATAAAATGCCATCAGTCTAGAGACATTTCCCAGTATTTCTCTGTTGAAACCGAGAGATCACAATAATTAACCCCAAAAAAGCCAAAGCAAAGCAAACACTACCAGAAACACTACCAGACTATGGTATAAATACAGCACTACAACATACAAAAGAGAGAGATCGACTTAGAAAGTCACTTACCTGTTTTATTATGATTTGATCAGCTGTAGTTTGAAATGACGCAGAGTTTTTCTCCTCTAGGGGATTATTATGCGGTCTCTGTCGCCATCTTGTGGCGGAACGTCAACCGTCTTTGCTCTCCTCAGTATGACAGGCTGATGGATGCCGACGCGCTGTATCTCAGAATTTATAAATATTTAAAATAGGAACTATCCTTATAAATAATCTGCATAGTTGCAATCTAAACAACTACATTGCTCGCCTAAAAAAGCCTCAAAAGTACATTATGTTGTCCAACAGCTGCAATATTTGTCAAACTGTAGTGAGTTTATTGATCTGCTGTGGGGGGAGTAATACAGAAGGGTGAGGAGGCTATACGAGTGCTATTATTGCAGAATATTGCACGGCTATCAGCCAATCAGATTCGAGAACCAGAGAGAACTGTTGTATATATATATATATATACAGATTTTTACTGTTGCACTTTTACAGTTTTTTTTTACCGATTTTGCGACTTTTGCGACTACCGATTTTACATCACAGACATTTTTACAGTGTATAGAAGACCTCAGGCTAAATGGCAATAAACCAATAAACCAATTTTGAGTTTTTCCTATGAATATATGGCATAGCTTCTATACAGTGAGCCAATAGAGAGGCTTCATCCTTCAGCGTGTGTGTGTAAAGCGCATGCATGATGGGGATCTTCTTCTTCTTCTAGCACAAGCGTAGGTGAGCTGGTCTCTCATATCCCTCCTCTCATCTCTCCCACCCGCTCTCTTTCTTTTCTCTCTGTCACAAACCTGTTCAGTGACTCAGAGCTGGAGCCGTCTGCCAGCTTTTCTTTGTATTCCTACACCAACTCTCTCTCTCTATCTCTCTCTCCTTTACGCACTTGTCCAGCCACTGTATCTTTCCCTCACTTTTCATCCCTGTTTTTTCCCGCTCATTGCGTTTGGCGTTTGCTTCAGTTGTTTGTGTCTGATGAGGGCTCGTGCGAAGCTTCCTCTGCTCTGCTCATGTGTGGTACGTACATTTTTTTTCCCTTCACATCGCCTTTCTGGTGCAGGGCTGCTGTTGCATGTTGTTTATATCTTTACTGCGTGTATCAACAGTGTGTGTGTGTGTGTGTGTGTGTGTGTGATTACTAACTGGCGCTGGATTTACGATGTGACGCATGTGTGGCTGTATGTGTATGTGTGTTGACACTGAAGCTGCACGTGTGTGGATACATGTGTGTTCATGCACATGTGTAATAGAAAAAAATGGACAATGGAGAAATGAAAACAGGACGAAGATGCTGTCAAATGCATTTATGGGATAGCAATTGCATTTGTTGCATTGGTTTATTGGTTCACAGATATTGTATTGAATATACTGTTGGTTTGTTGTATGTGTGTGTGTGTGTGTTCTAGACAGAGTAAAAGTCTGCGTCTGTCTTTTTGTCTGTCAGGAAGTAAACCAGGGTTTTTTTGTGTCCATTTTGATGTGGTTGTGTGGTCATGGCTCAACATGCGTCTTTAAATATGAAAGGAGTGATTTGGAAATGTTGTTATGTCAGCATATTCTGCTGAATAGACAGTATGGCCGCTTTTGAAGGTCTGTGGGGCAAAAGCAGCAGTTTGGCATGTTGACTTGATATCCATCAAGCTGTAAAGCTCTCAACCAACCCCCCCACTCATTTTTTTTTTTCAGACAAAATAGCATCGCTAATGTGGGCATATAATATTCATTGGCTTCCTTATTACTGCACAATGCTGTAAAAAGAGAGAGAGAGACAGAGAGGGAGAGAGCGAATGTGCGTCAACATTATGAGAAGGACAGGCAAAGAACTAAAGGTCAAAGGTCAGACGCCTGGCCTTAAATTGTGCAGTCAGCCTCCAGCTCCAGTTAAAGTATCTCATGTGTTGTGAATCTGCATGAATGTTCAAGCTAGGTAAGCTGCTAGTTTAGAATAGCTATTTTTTAAAAATAATATAGTATTGTATAAGCAACTCGTTTGGATCACTAGTTGACATTAAATAGTGGTTAGCATGAGGAGAGAGACACGGTTTTTAGTTGATTAGCATGTTGCTAACCTGACAATACAATACTGTAGCACAAAGTTGTTGTTTGTTCAAGCTACTTATTTAAAATGAGCTGAAACAACACAATTCTTGAGTTTTTTTGGGGGACAGCTTTAGTGTTTTATGTTCAATCCACTTTAATTTGTAAAAACTATTAAGTTAACTTAATTCCTTCATCTTGTCCCAGTGGGCGGCACGGTGGCTCAGTGGTTAGCACTGTCGCCTTACAGCAAGAAGGTTGCTGGTTTGAGTCCCGGCCGGGCCATATATAGCCACTATAGGTGAATTGGATGAACTAAATTGACCGTAGTGTATAAGTGTGTGTGAATGCGAGAGTGTATGGGTGTTTCCCAGTACTGGGTTGCGGCTGGAAGAGCATCCGCTGCATAAAACATATGCTGGAATATTTGGCGGATCATTCCACTGTGGCTGATAAATCAGGGACTAAGCCAAAGGAAAATAAATGAATGAATTATTAGAGATATTTTGTATGAAGAATATAGAAAGTTATGTAGTGAGTCAAATAAGCTTATTCCTATGACAGGAAATAACACTGGACGCCTACCTGCTGCGGCTATTGTTCACATTAATAAACAGTGTTTAATAGCAGTAGTCATTTGGTTTGTAATGCATTGCAGTTTTCAGAAATGGTATTTATTGAAGATCTGGGAATTAACTACAAGCAGTCAGAGGTTTGGGGTTGGTAGAACATCAAAAAACATTGTCAAAATATTAATATGCGATTATATTTTAAATATCTAATTAATTTCTGAGCTGAATTTTAACATGTCACGTGATCACAAAATGTTCTAATATGCTAATATAACATTTCTTAATAATTTGGACACATTGAGACATTTTAAGCATTTTATTTTACAGCTAAAAATGTAAAATATTTAGGAATCATTTATTTATAGCATAAAGATTGTTTTATAGATGCACTTTTATTATTCTATCAGTAAATCATTTCAATTATTAGATCAAATGTAGCTTTAAATGTAGGATTGGGGGATTATAATAATATTTTTATAAAAAAAATAAAAAAATCGCTGAAAAAAGGTCGCTGGTTCGAGCCCTGGCTGGGTCAGTTGGCATTTCTGTGTGGAGTTTGCATGTTCTCCCCGTGTTGGCGTGGGTTTCCTCTGGGTGCTCCGGTTTCCCCCACATTGGCCATAGTGTATATGTGCGAATGAGTGTGAATGGGTGTTTCCCGGTACTGGGTTGCAGCTGGAAGGGCATCCGCTGTGTAAAACATATGCTGGATAAGTTGGCGATTCATTTTGCTGTGACGACCCCAGATTAATAAAGGGACTAAGCCGAAGGAAAATGAATGAACAC
>CAIGQV010018170.1:3814926-3827253 GCA_903798115.1 Danio jaintianensis
TGTGTGTGTGTGTGTGTGTGTGTGTGAAGGGCGTTTGGCTGGACATGAAGGTCAGAAAGCAGGCGACTCCTCCTTTCTCTCTCTCTCTGTGTGCGTGTGTGTGTGTGTCTGTGGTGCCATCTGTCTACTTGTGAAACAACACACAAACATCCACATAGGATGCCTTAACTGTACTGCTTTCATGATATTTACAGTATGAGTTATATCATTATAACAAATTATATCAAATTATAATTAATTTTTACTGTACACTGTATTTTTAATCAGATTTACTGGTATTGCTATACTTATGGGGACCTATTGTCCTCACAACATTAGGAACACAAGGTACACACGCATACATACACACACACACACACACACACACACACACACGCACACTTGTACAGCTATCTTTATGTGGACTTCCCATAGATGTCATTTTTTTTACTGAACAATCTGCTATAATTGTGGGGACATATACTCCTCACAACATTAGAAACACAAGGTACACACACAGACATGCACACACACTTGTACAACTATCTTTATGTGGACTTTCCATAGATGTAATGTTGTTGTTTTTTACTGTACAAACTTTATATTTCATCTGATTAACTGGTATTGCTATACTTGTGGGGACATATTACTCACAACATTAGGAACACAAGGCACACACACACACATAAAGCTATCTTTATGGGGACTTCCCATAGATGTAATGATTTTTACTGTTCAAACTGCACTGAAAAAAAATGGTTCATTGCAAATTGTTGCAAACAATTTCTATAAGCTGAATTTAAACAAACAAATGACGTTGAGCATTGCTTAATTACATTTTTTGTTTAAATTGTGAAAAAAAAGTGATTGCAAGCAATGGTCAGTTAGTTTAGTGGTCAACATACACAAATATTTGACAAAACGATGCTACAATCAACCAGTTTAAGTAAGACTGATTATAGAAATGTCTAAAATGCTTAAAATCTGGTTTGTTTTTTTGTTGTTGAACTCTGGAGTGTTCGACAGTGTTTATCAGTGAATAAGTGAGCAGGGAATTGGAGAAATGCTCGTTCCTGTGGGAGTCTTTCAATCACTGAGCTCTCAGATGGATTTGGGTCAGGAGTGAACCTCCGGGGCTTCAGTGATCATCCCGCAACTTCAGGGAACGTGTAATATGAGATTTCATCTGCCTGTTGAGAGCTCTTATCTTCAGCGTTTATTTTTGGAAAGCACAACATTTCGTACATGTAAAGGATTTATCATGCTGAGAAGCAACACCTGAAGCCATTTAACCACTCACAATTGCACAACACCGCCATCTGCTGGAATTGCAGGAAACATTTCAGCACCAAGGACAGCTCCGGATTACACTGCTGTATGCAACCCAGGCTCACTGGAAATATGTTAGTTAGTTAGTTAGTTAGTTTGTGAGTTAGTTAGTAAACCTTATTTGTCTCTGTAGGGAGATTTTAATTGCAGCATACACCCACATCTGACAATTTCACATTTGGCATTTATATAAATATAAAAAATATATAATATAAATATACGCTACCTGACAAAAGTCTTGTTGCCTATCCAAGTTTTAGGAACAACAAATAATAACTTGACTTCTAGTTGATCATTTGGTATCAGAAGTGGCTTATATGAAAGGCAAAGGCCTCTAGATTATGCTTATTTTACCAAAATAAAATATGATCATGCCTTGATTTTTAATGATTTAATTAGGACAGTATGGTCTGACTTTGCTTAGACAAAAGTCTTGTCACTTAACAGAAATAATGTCCAGTATAGAATATAAAGTCATGGTGCAGTGGAAAAAGAATGAATATTGTGCATGACTCCCATGAGCTTGGAGGACTGCATCCATACATCTCTGCAATGACTCAAATCACTTATTAATAAAGTCATCTGGAATGGCAAAGAAAGCGTTCTTGCAGGACTCAGGACTCATCAAGATTCTTTTGATTCATCTTCAATGCCTCCTCCTTCATCTTACCCCAGACATGCTCAATAATGTTCATGTCTGGTGAGTGGGCTGGCCAATCCTGGAGCACCTTGACCTTCTTTGCTTTCAGGAACTTTGATGTGGAGGCTGAAGTATGAGAAGGAGTGCTATCCTGCTGAAGAATTTGCCCTCTCCTGTGGTTTGTAATGTAATGCGCAGCACAAATGTCTTGATTCCTCAGGCTGTTGATGTTGCCATCCACTCTGCAGATCTCTCGCACGCCCCCATACTGAATGTAACCCCAAACCATGATTTTTCCTTCACCAAACTTGACTGATTTCTGTGAGAATCTTGGGTCCATGCGGGTTCCAGTAGGTGTTCTGCAGTATTTGTGACGATTGGGATGCAGATCTACCTTCTGACACTTTTCCAAATGATCTACTAGAAGTCAAGTTATTATTTGTTGCTCTTACAACTGGGGCGACGACAAGACTTTGTCAGGTAGTGTAAAAACGTAAAACACTCCGGGTATGTTTCATTTCACGTTTCAGATGACAAATCCACTAAAGGGCGCTGTCTACATTTTTGCGAATCTGAAATATGTTACTTAATGTTAGAGCTGCACGATACTGGAAAAATATGCGATATGCGATGTTGTTGTTGAGTATTGTGATAACGATATTTCTTACGATATAACATTTCACTATAAAATTGCTATTTTTTATTAGCTATGTTTTTAAATCATTTATGTATGTGGTGATATTAAAATAAACAGGTAAAAGATATTTTTCAGAACTAAAAAACTTTGTCAAGGTGCTAACATTTAGTCTTTAAAACACTATAAATGAGCGAAAACCTCAGCAGATATTCTGACTCTGATTGGCTGTTGTCATTTTCCTCTCTCGTCTTGACTCCGCCCATTAGTGTTTATTTTTGCTCTGGGTTCACCTTTGGGCTGCTCCAGCAGCCCTGTACAGCAACTACTGGGGAGGCGGGGATAAAGATAGTAAGGCCCCATCTGATTGGTCAAATTTAGATAAACAACCAGTGCATGAAATAAAAGTAATTCATCACACATGTATGCCATATGCATATTACATATATTATTATTGCGATAACGATAATTTTGCTTTATATTGTGCAGCCCTACTTAGGTACATTTTTTTTATATATGTTTCATAAACTCTATTAAGTTGTTTTGTGGTATTTATTTGGTGTTGTGTAAAGAACTGCATGAAAATAATCCTTTATTAATCAATGACATGACCCTGCAAATATCATTAGTGTGAAAAGGAACAAAAGTTGTTATCGTCATACTGCCCCCTAGTGTTCATTTACCTATAAACTGCAGTCAAACGTATGTTTAGGTAAGTTTTTAATCGTTTCACAAAAATATAGGCTAAAGGTTTTTCCAATGAGCCTGTGTTGGGTATGTTTACCTCAAAATGGACTTCTTGGGCAAACAAACCTACTGTGCAGACTGCTTTCTTCTTTTATTTTGACTTTTGCTGTCTTCCTACTGTATATTTTACTCTGGAAGGTGGATTTGGCCCTGTTATTTAGTAGATGTAGAAAATTGATAATAATATAATTGTTTGATTTGTTGTATTAATTTAACACCATTTCTCTCACCCCACTTTTGGAGTTCACACTTGTAAGTTATATATTACCTTTAGCTTATCAAGATTATTAAGTCCAGGTTTAGACAAAAAAAAGAAAGAATATGTATTGACAAAGTTAAAGCGATAGTTCAGTCATCATTTACTCATCCTCCACCTCTAAATCAGTTTGATTTTCTTTCTTCTGTTGAGCACAAAGGAAGATATTGTGAAAAATGTTGGAAAAAATTTACAATTTTTTTTTTCCTATAGATGTCAATGGCTGATTTTCCAACATTCTTTAGAATATCTTGTTTTGTGTTCGAAACAATGAAGAAATTCATAAGTTAGAACCACTTGGGTGTGAGTAAATGATGAGCAAATCCATTTTTTTTGGCTGAACTATCTCTTTAAATGGTTAAAGCAATTGTAAGACATTGAAATATCAGTCTCAAGATTTCTGTTTCTTTTCGATGTTCCTCCTTAAAGAATATTTTGATGAGTGTTTTGGTTATTCTCACAGCAAATGAATGTGTACAGTTGTCTATACTGTAATTACCACAGTAACATACACTCACTGGCCACTTTATTGGGTCAACCTGTTCAACTGCTCTTTAAAACAGGCATCACCAGTGAATTCCTCTCACTCAACTGTAGGGGGCTCTACAGTCACAGAAATTCACAAAAATAAATACAGTTGATTTAGGGAAATCTATAAAAGTGTTTACCATACCATAATATGAAACATCACAGAAAGCATCAATCTGTTGCTAACACTTTGCTATCACATTTTTGTGCTTTTGTACATATTCGTATACTACTACTACTACTAATAATAATAGTAATAAATACTACTACTACTACTAATCATAATAAATACCACTACTACTAATAATAGCAGTAAATACTACTACTACTACTACTAATAATAATAATAATAATAATAAATACTACTATTACTAATAATAATTACAATAAATACTACTACTACTAATAATAATTACCACTACTACTAATAATAAATACTAATACTACTAATAATAAATACCACTACTACTAATAATAAATACTAATACTACTAATAATAAATACCACTACTACTACTACTACTACTACTACTACTACTACTGGCGGTTAATTCTGCTGTGGCGACCTCTGATAAATCAGAGACTAAGCTGAAGGAAAATAAATCAATGAACTACTACTAATAATAATAACAATAAATTGTACTACTACTACTACTAATAAGTTTTACTACTACTACTACTACTAATAATAATAATGATAAATACTACTACTACTACTACTAATAATAATAATAATAATAAATACTACTACTACTAATAATAATAAATACCACTACTACTACTACTAATAATAAATACTACTATTACTACTAATATTAACAACAATATAATAATAAATACCACTACTACTACTACTAATAATAATAATGATAAATACTACTACTACTACTACTACTACTACTACTAACAATAATAATGATAAATACGACTACTAATAATAATATAATAATAATAATAATATCACTTCCTGGAGAATGATGTCAAAGAAATATTTTTGATTAGTAAAAGAAATACTCCAAAAACTTAACAGTTTTGATTTTTTACATTTAAATGTACAGTCTGTATGAGTCTATATACTGTATACAATTACTTCCACAATATGATGTTTAAAACTACTAAAAATTAAAGTTACTGTAGTTTATGCACAGTGTCAAAATTCAAAGTCCCATGATGCAGTTTGTAAGTGTAGATAAATAGATAAAAAATACCTTTTACATGGCAACATCTGCTTAAAGCAAATATTCCCTATATATGTAATGTTATAAAAGATGATTTCCATCAAACATGTCAAGTACTGTATATGTGTACATATTATGGTGTACTGTATGGTGAGGGTTATAATGCGACGGTGGTATTAAAAATATGTCTCACTTGAATAAAACCATTTAATTTAGATTTAATTTAGATGGATAGTTGCCATTTTTAGGTTTTATTTGGTGTCATTTAAAAAGAACCTGAACATCTCCTCCCCTGCTTCTGGGTCAGGTTTCTTTTCTTAATTTGCTCTCATTGCAAGAAATGCAAATGCAATGTATCCCTCTAATCCTGCTCACTAAAAAAAGTGGTAACCTTGAACTGTTCCATAAAGAGATTTTTACACCCAATTTAAACCCTAAAAATGAGTTTTGATCTCAGTAAAACATCTGAGATCATTTAGGTTACCATTTTTTTTTTTTATTCTTACCAGTTAAGTTTTCCAATTTCCTTTTCAGAGCCTTTGATTGGATTCAGTAGATTTTATTAAGCTAAATACCTGAAACACTAACTTGGGTCAAATTAACTACTGAGCAATATTAATTAACTGTATGGTTAATGTATTTACTATATGGTTAGGGTTAGAATGCTAATTACATTTAGAAGGTCAAAGTATAATTCGCACCCTTCTCGTAACTATAATCAAAGGCTCTGTTTTTCTGCTTTAGTTATTCCTGTGCTGTAGATTTTGAGTTATCCTGCTTCCTCTGCTGTTGTTTTCACAGCCAGTGCTGCTGTCCTCTGGTCAAACCCCGCTCTACACGTCTGCCGTCTCCACACTGGTAAGAGAAAAGATGTTTTACTGATCCGTTCAGCTTCTTCTTCATGCCAATTCATCAGCCGCGAGCTTAAGACATCATCATAACTGTGGAGGAAACTCACTAGCCAATCATTTTCCCCTGCTGGTTTCATCTAGAACAGTTGCTCTCAGAAGATTGTTTGAGACATGTTTCAAATTATATGGTCAAAAAGGCAATACAAGAAAACCTTAGTTGTATCTTTTAAACATCACATCTGAAACCTATTGTAATCCTAATTAACCTGTCAACAAATAGCGTTAAAAAAACCCCGCACAATATATAGGCCTATATAAGGCCTATATAAGAAAAACAATATATTCTGTATTGTTTTAACATATATTATTGTTACATATTATTGTTTTTCTTATTGTGTTTATTTTTCTGTATTTTTGTGTATATTGTTGTTTTTTACATGTTATTTGTTGACTGGTTAATTATCTGAAAGTTGATTAAATGTTTGACAAAATGGTTGATTAAGGGTTTGTTTGGATAGAACAGTATTTGGGCTGAGATTTGAAAATATATATCTTTTTAACCACATCACATATGAAACCGGGCAGCACGGTGGCTCAGTGGTTAGCACTGTGGCCTCACAGCAAGAAGGTCACTGGTTCGAGTCCCGGCTGGGTCAATTGGCATTTCTGTGCGGAGTTTGCATGTTCTCCCTGTGTTGGCGTGCTCCAGTTTCCCCCACAGTCCAAAGACATGAGGTATAAGTCAATTGGCTGTAGTGTATGTATTGTGTGTGTGAATGAGATAGTGTATGAGTGTTTCTCAGTACTGGGTTGCAGCTGGAAGGGCATCTGCTGCGTAAAACATATGGAGGAATAGTTGGCGGTTCATTCCGCTGTGGTGACCCCTGATAAATAAGGGACTAATGAATATAATGAATGAATAATGAATGAATATGAAACCTATTGTAATCCTAATTAACATGTCACCAAATAACATGTATAAAAACAATATATACACAAAAATAAAGAAAAACAATATACAGTCAAGCCCGAAATTATTTAAACCCCTAGCAAATGTCAAATGTTAAAATATTATATATTAGAAAGCTGAGAAATACTTTTTTCACAATGATGCCTCTTGTATGTCGTCTTATTATCTTTTAGGAGAAGCCTGTGTCATTTGTGGTCCAAAAAAGTAACTTTAAGTCAGAATTTGCCGGGGGTACGACTCTATACTGTATATATGTTTTGACTTATATTGTTTAACATATATTATAACATATAAAGAGTTCAGATGCAAAATCCTCTGAATGCCGTCTGAAATTTATTTCTTAAATGAGCATTTTTATCAGGCTCCTGTGTGTAGGTTCAGTAATTTTACTTTTATGGCAAAGAATAAGTTCTTTCTATGGTCTTCAAAGTGAAATAACTCAACATAAACAAAAGAGGCTGAGAATAATGTTCATTTTCGATGGAAATTTCAGATGACACTTAAAGGTTTTTGCATCTGAACTCTTCATATATTGTTTTTTTCCTTATTTGATTTCTATTTCTTTATTTTTGTTTATACAACAGTTCTGTCTGGTTCTTGAATCTGATTGGCTGATAGCCGTGCGATATTTTGCCAGTAACAGCACTCGACCCGCCTTTTCACCCTTTACCCTTGTGTATTACTCCGCCCACATACAAGCGACAAGCTGAGGACACTCTACAGTCTGACAAATATTGCAGCTGTTGGGCAGCATAAAGTACTTTTGAGGCTTTTTTAGTGGAGAATGTAGTTGTTTAGATTGCAACTATGCAGTTTATTTATAAGGATAGTGCCTATTTTAAAATATTTATAATTTCTGAAAGACAGCGCATCGGCGGCCATCAGCCTGCCATACAGAGCAGACCAAAGACGGTTGACGTTGTCTATCCACAAGATGGTGACAGGACCACATAATAAGCCTTTAGAAGATTAAAACAGCGTAATTTCTAACTACAGCTGATAAAATCATTATTAAACTGGTAAGTGATATTCTAAGTCGATCTCTCTCTTTTGTATGTTGTAGTGCTGTATTTATACCATATAATTGTAGTGTATTGAATGTGAGATGGGACTCGCATATCAGTAATGTGTCTTTCTTTTTGGCAGAAAGAAAGAAGAAATGCCTGCATGTTTTTAGAGTTTTTCCTTATCGCAAACACAAGAGCAATCTGGTGGTGATTGCGCTGCTTTTTTCGGGGTTAATTGTTGTGATATCCCGATTGCAACAGAGAAATACTGTAGACTGTTATAATTTTGGGAGATATCTCTGTATACTAATGGCATTTCATGTCACGTTCAGCCTTATAATCTTAAAATGTCAGCAAAATCACCTGTTTTGTCTTCACTTTAGACATTACGCTAGAGAATCATTCAAACACTACGTCTAAAGTGATGTTGGTGAATCAGTAACGGCTTCTGCTGTTCTGATGTCAGCTGCAGATGTGAATGAATGGCGGAAGAAAGTAGTTCCTAATACAAAAGGGTTTTTAGACTCTCCGTGTTTGATTTTCTTTTTTATATACACGATTGTGCCATCGAACTGTTGTATAAACGCAATATCACACGAGTAGCAGTGCGATATGGCTGTATATCAGCACTGGTGGGACGCTAAGCACACCTCCCACCAGTGCTGATATACAGCCACATCGCACTGCTACTCGTGTGATATAGCTCATGTATATTACAAATATACGACAAACTGTATTTATCATTAAACCATTCATTTTTAACAGCGTCATTAATATTTACTGACATTTTAATGACAAATTCAGCTTGTACCGCGGTTGTTGAGGTAAAAAAAAATTAATAATAATAATAATAATAATAGTAATGTCAAGTTGTCATGACAACGATGAAGACTGGTTGTGATGTATATGTTTATGTCAAGTTGTCATAACAAACAATGTCATCTTTGCATTTAAAATGTCATAACTGAGCGAATGACACTTAATGGCAATCGTTATAAACATGTCTAAGATCTCATTCACATTATAAAAGTTTAATGGCAGTCTTATGAACTCCCCTTCAAGTAAAAAAGTGTCATCTTTTGTTTTGAATGTATATTTAAGTTTAATTACTGACTTCATTCAAATCCAGTTTGTGCTTATATGTGTCAGCCTGCTGCAAATGTACTTACAGATGGAGAAAATCAAGCCTTGCAAAGTCATTTGGAAAAAACTCATTCGGTAGAATTGACGGAAATTGTTGTGAGAAGTTAAATAGATGAAAACAAAGATGGCTTTGCGTAATCATTTCTACAGTATTTTTCCCTGCATTGCTTCGACGTCAGCTTGTGTTTGCAGTTGCTCCTTTCATATTTCTATGCGGTTTGTCTCTGTAGCCTGAAGTCATCATATTCTCTGTGCTGTCATATTCACTGCAGTAACATGAGCACACACACACACACACACACACACACACACACACACACACACACACAAAGCAGTATATATCCATACAAGGTAGACTCTTACATTCCCTCTGCAGTTTCACCCTATTATTTCTGACAGCTCATATGTCTGCACACACACAAAAAAAATCTGCTTTTCTTCTTGTTCTGCTTAACGTCACTCAGGATGTGAATATTGTTTTCAAATGTGCACTTTCAGCTTCTGTATTGGATGTCCAGAATTATCAAATCATAGTGGCAATCTGCTAAATATGACTTATGATTAATGATGTTGCTTCAAGAGTGCCTGAGATTGATTTTACTTTCCAAATTTCCAGTCTTCTGTTGACATAAACATTTCTAGTTTGGGTTTATTTGTGTCTAACTCGTTGTATTGAATTTAGACGTGTACATGCAGTGCTAAAAGCGTCCTCTAGGGGTCAGTGTTTGTTATGCTGTTGGTGATTTTATCAGGAAGGGGTTTGTCTTTTTGTTGCAGTATAACACAATTTATTTATGTATGTATTTATTATTGAATAACGTCAAAAATACAATGCAAGTCAAGTATAACAAATGTAAAGAAAATTTCAAAGGCTAGGGGGAGATATGAACAATATCACAGGAACGCATTAAATGATATACAGGCTTGTACAATTCGCATAGCTTTTTGATTTTTTTGAGGGTAATATGGACTCAAGATAATGCTTCACTTCATTTTTAAGTGCAATACAACTTGGAATTTTACCTGAAAATTTACATTTATGAATCTGAAATGTGGCCATTAAAATAAAGAAATTAATAAATAATGTATGGGTCTTTTTGTCTCTAGAGTTTTCAAAAAATCCTAAAAGAACATCTTTCCAATGTAAACTAATATTTTCATCAATATTGACAGCAATAAAGTCAATTACATTTCGGCAAATAAAATGGCACATAAGAGCAATACCAAAATAAATGAACAGCGCTCTCTGGCCTCTGCTGCAGTATAACACACATACAATAATGCAAACACTTTCATCTAAATGTGCAGAACAGATCAATAATAAAGATAATCAATAAATAAAATAATAAGGAATTGGTTTGCCAGTGGAAGTAACTTGCTTTATGCATCTCCTTTTTTTTAGATGTTTCTTCTGAAAGGAAATAAAAATAGGCACAAATGCAGCAATCGGTGAGAGATAAATTTAGATCACATGCTTCTGGACTTCATCTTTTGATGAATTTCTGGCAGGTTTTGCAAATATAAGCACAGTATGAGATCTATTTTGGGCGGCACGGTGGCTCAGTGGTTAGCACTGTCACCTCACTGCAAGAAGGTTGCTGGTTCGAGTTCCGGCTGGGTCAGTTGGCATTTCTGTGTGTGTTTGCATGTTCTCCCCGTGTTGGCGTGGGTTTCCTTCAGGTGCTCCGGTTTCCCCCACAGTCAAACACGTACGGTATTGCAGGGGTTCCCAAACTTTACAGCTCGCAACCCCCAAAATAACAATACCAGTGACTGGCGACCCCCACATTCCTCAGAGGTGGTTATAAATATACAAGTGTTGCACACACAACCATAAGCCTATATAAACATGAGCATATTGACAACACAAAAAAGTGCAACAGTCTAACAACCATAGGCTATAATTTATAGTCATTTATTAATTTGTTTAATTTAATATTAACCTCACCTAATGAGACTGGTGGGCGCAATGTTTTCAGCACAAGTCTGTTCTGTGTTTAATTTTCAGAGGTCATCCTCAATGTTCAGTTGTGGCCTGTATTTATTTTTAATGTATTTGAATGCCTTAAAGGTGTCAGAAAGTTTAACCTGGTGCTATAATCAATCTGCTGCAGCTGACGCTATTGCTGTGTTGTTAATCTAACGTAAACACACCAATCCATGAAAAAAAAAAATTTATTTGCATGTTGTTGCTTTTTATGTAACTATTAACTACTATTTTTATGTTCTGTGGGTTATGGATAAAATATGGTAATGGTATTAGTTCAATAAAATTTATTTGACTTTTGGAAATCACCAAGCGACCCCCTATCCTTGTCCCGTGACCCCCCAGGGGGTCCCAACCCACACTTTGGGAACCACTGCACTGTAGGTGGATTGGATGAACTGAATTGGTCATAGTGTATGAGTGTGTGTGAATGAGAGAGTGTATGGGTGTTTCCCAGTACTGGGTTGCGGCTGGAATGGTTGGTGGTTCATTCCGCTGTGGCAACCCCTGACAAATAAGGGACTAAGCTGAAGGAAAATGAATGAATAAATTGTTGAGATCTGTTTTAAAAAATATTAGGGGAAATAAGAGATTACTGGGTTGTTTTCTTAAGAAGAAAAGTCTGAGAAATATTTGCGAAGACTTTAAATACGAGGCCAGAAACACAAGTGCATAAGGTTAAATTACTGTAATTCAGTCAAAAATAAAAGACATGTTTAGAGAATGCTGTATACGTGCAAATTATTTATAAGTACTCATTTTGAGAAAGCAGCATGCTGTATGTACAGATGTTGAAATCACAGATGCTTGATGCAAGTTAATAATTCCCAAACAACTGTAAAGTGTACTAAAGAAGTCATGTTATGAAGGCAAAATAGCCCCTAAAAAGCTAAAAGCTGATTGGCGCATGACAAAACAAAACTCTCATTGCTGTCTAATAGAAACAATTGAGATATAAAACAGACTGGGGGTGTGGGATTTTCCCCTGATGGGTGCAACACACACACACACACATGCACGCACACGCACACGCACACACACACACACACACACACACACACACACACACACACACACAC
>CAIGQV010018170.1:3839643-3856787 GCA_903798115.1 Danio jaintianensis
TTGATACTGTATGAAATCTGTGTTTCATCATTATAATGTCCTCTTATTGAGCAGTTAAAGTGATAGTTCACCACAAAAAAGGACAATTCTGTCGTCATTTACTCGTTTCTTCTGTTAAACACACAAGAAGATATTTTGAAGAATGCTGAAAACCTGTAACCATTGACTTCCATAGTATTTGTTTTCTTACTACGAAGTCAATGGTTCTCAGCTTTCTTCAAAATATCTTATTTTGTTTTCTGTCATCATTTACTTGTTTTAAACCTTAAGTTTCTTTGTCTGTTGAACACATAAGAAGATATTTTGAAGAATGCTGAAAACCATTGACTTCCATAGTATTTGCTTTACCGATTATGGAAGTCAATGGTTTTCAGCTTTCTTCAAAATATCTTATTTAGTGTTCAACAGAAGATAAAACCACTGGAAAAATAATGGGATCTAAAGAATGACTGGATTCATTGATTTAGGGTTTGATACTGTATGAAGTCTGTTTCATCATTGTAATGTCCTCCTATTGAACAGTTAAAGTGATAGTTCACCACAAAAGGACAATTCTGTCGTCATTTACTTGCTCTTTACTTGTTTTAAACCTTGAGTTTCTTTCTTCTGTTAAACACATAAGAAGATATTTTGAAGAATGCTGAAAAGCTGTAACCATTGACCTCCATAGTATTTGTTTTTCCTACTTTGGAAGTCAGTGGTTTTCATCTATCTTCAGTATATCTTATTTAGTGTTCAACAGAAGATAAAACCACTGGAACCATCTGAGGGTTAGTACAAGTACAGTACTAGTACAGTACTAGTACAGGTTTTAAAATCATGAAAGATTTCCTTTTGATGCTCTGGAGGAACATTTTTGCATCCTTGTGGGAATTATAATTGACCCACTTGGAGTTATGGATTCATGATGATCTTGTTTTGTTGTATGTTGTATGTTAAGTGGATGTTGGAGGCAGATTGGTTGGACTGGTGTCTGTTCACAGCAGATGGATGGTGCTCAGAGGTTTCCACAAAATGTGGAAAGTTAAAATTAGGGTGTCTGCATGTGAAATGGTGCTTTCGACAAATGGCCTAGCAGCTTTAAATAATAGATGAGATGATTAATGAAACTGAAGGGATTAAATGGAAGAGTTAAAAACAGGACACCTGAGCTTGTTTATAGTACATGCAAATTTATTAAGGTCTGCATGAAATCAAAATGTATTTTTGCTAGCACAAATTGCTAGTTTTAAAGTCCACAGACAAAAAAAAGTTTTGGCAATAATTAATCAAAATCTGACTATTTGCTTCCACTCTGGGATGCATTTCCCAAACAACAACAAAACCGTAGTGGCTCTGTTGCAGATCTGTCATTTGAAATACGTTAGTTATAATGTAAAACATCCACAATGACGCTCTAAATGGGACGGAGTAACAACGTCTTTAGAGAAAATTCATATTAAGTTATTATTATTTTTTTTTGTTAAAATATATTGTTTTACACGCATACACATTCATTCATTCATTCATTTTCCTTTGGCTTAGTCCCTTATTTATCAGGGGTCGCCACAGCGGAATGAACAACCAACTATTCCAGCATATGTTTTACACAGCGAATGCCCTTCCAGCCACAACCCAGTACTAGGAAACACCCTTACACTCTCACATTCACACACACACACACACACACTACGACAAATTTAGTTCATCCAATTCACCTATAGCGCATGTGTTTGGACTGTGGGGGAAACCAGAGCACCCAGAGGAATCCCACACCAACATGGGGAAAACATGCAAACTCCACACAGAAATGCCAACTGGCCCGGCCGGGACTCGAACCAGCAACCTTCTTGCTGTGAGGCGACAGTGCTAACCACAATGTGAATGTTGGAATGTTCGAAAGCAATAGGACATAGGGGGATAACTGGGAATAGAACACAACCAGGAGCTTCTAACTACAGCTCCAGAGGTGTAGTTGCAACCGCACAGGTTTGCGACGCAGTTTGCGAATATTCATTGAAGCGATGGATTCAGGAAACGCCAAATCGCTGAACTACAATTGTGACGATGGAACGGATGGTTTTCAGAAACGCACCCCTGAGCGACTGTCGTTCTCTGGTGACATCAGTTTGACAGAGCTGCAGAATATGCATAGCCACACCCCTCCAACCGTTAGTTTGCTGCCAGTGAAAGATGCTTGCACAAAATTAAAACCCCGCCCCCTACTCAATATTCAGTTTCAGTTTTGAAATACGTCATCAAACCAAAATAAAAGTCTGCAGCATCTTCCAGTTTACGCTGACTCTAATTTAGAAGTTCATTTACACTCCTAAATGAATATATATGGATTAAAGGTGCTGTATGTAAGTTTTTGACTCTTCTAAAGCATAAAAATATCATAATATGTTTGCAGATATTTAAGAAACATGCTAAGTGAACATTCTTGTTTATCTGAAAAACAATGCTAAAGTCAGACATTCTGCTTTGAAAATGTGTTTTGCGTGCCGGAACGGCTGTCTTTGTTTTGGTTCTTTTAACCCGCCCACTGTCACTTTAGCCAATTATATTTCAGCACCCCGGGTTGCCTTGGAAAACCACATATTTTATTCACTCATTCAGGAAGTCTCTGAAAGCATGTCCGTGGCCGAAATGCGACCTCCGGTGGACAGTAGCAGACTCCGAAATGAGACGCAAATTCAGTTCCACATGAGATTATTAATTAGCAAATGATATAATTATTATGAACGTAAACATTAGGTGAGCAGGTTACATTGTAACCCCGTGTCCTAACAACACGCTTCGTGACGAGATGTGCAGATAAGCAATTTGGCTGTTTGCACCAGAAATTTAAATACAGCCATTCAGAAGCACAGAATAGTGCACTCACTCACGAAGTGGTAAGGTTTATAATCTAATTAATACATATTAAACCTCTTTAACATTATTAAATGTTGATGCTGAATCACTGATATGTGTTGGTTTGCACTGAGTCACAGCTCTAAAGTTCAATTTCAAATGGTTTATTTTATTTTCAAAATCTGAGGTGAACTATCTGCTGCTGCTTTCAGTAGTATGGCAATAAATGTAATGTAAAATGGCATTCAAACTCAAATTATTAGCATTTAACACTGAATAAAGCACATGAGGTTTACCTGAGGTGATCGTTGTCATAGAAATAGAAGCCATTTCTAATATATCAATTCGAGGTGTTGGTTAGGACAAAAACTCCTTTTAATATGGAAAATATTCCTTCTATCGGGTGCCGTTGCTTTTATTTAGAACACGGTTTAAATCACTCGCTCCTGTCCTCAATCTGGCAACCTGCACTTGCGTTTGTTTTGATCCAGGAGTGCAATACCTAGTTCAACCACTGGGTGTCAAACTTACATACTGCACCTTTAATTAGGATTGTGTAATGTTTTTAAAACACTCTAATGCTGTAATTTTAATTATTGGTGGTTTTAAAGTCTGTGAACTGGAAATTGCTGCAGACTTTTATTTCAGTTTGATGACTTCTTCCCAGCTGAAAGTGAATATTGAGTAGGGGGCGGGGTTTTGTTTTTGCATTCCTCTCATTTTTCAATTGCAGCAAACTAACAGTTTGAGGGGCGTGGCTATGAATATTTAGCCCAATCAGTCAAGCTGACATGATCAGAGAAGGACTGCCATTCTGGAGTGTAAGCAAATTGTTAGATTTTGATTAAAGATTACCAAAAACACATTTTTTTTCCCCCACAGTTATGTTATTTAAGACCAACAATGTTCACTAGTAAAGATTTCAGGCTCACTTTACTGATCAGATTATTTAGTAAAAGCATTTCCAGGCAGACATTTACAGATTGTTTCCATTTTACTATTTTGGGGATTGAGATTGTAGATTGAGGGCAGAGGAGAACTTGTTTGCTGACAGAGAATATATGTCATTATAACCAAACTTGTAGTACTCTGTCAGAGGATTAATATAGAGAGAAAAACACAATAATAACTGCCAAGAACAGATCGCTTGTGTGTTTCTGCCTCTGAGTGTGTGTGTGGGTGGGTGGATGCGTTTTGTCTTCTCATTGGTTTGTATCATAAATTGTGGGTGTCGTTTCTGTCTGATGGTTTTTGTGAGGCATTCATTTATTTATTTATAAGATACGCAGTCAGAGAAACACTTTTAGAAGCCGAGAAAGGCTTTGCTGCCTCAGGTGCATCGACATTCATTCCTTGATATAAGCTTTTATTAAATGAAGAACACATGCAAGTCACGTTTAGCTTTTTTTTATTCATCATTGTGTTCTGTAATGTGACAAAGCATAATCAGAGATGGAAATAGTACTGGCAATTTTTAATTATACATAAATATTGCAACTTAATAAATAGGGCTGCACAATAGGGTTTCAGGGCGGCATGGTGGCTCAGTGGTTAGCACTGTCATCTCACAGCAAGAAGGTCGCTGGTTCGAGTCCTGTGCATATATGAGCAGTATCAGTGACTATATACAGCCATATCGCACTGCTACTCGTGTGATATTGCATTTATACAACAGTTCGACGGCATAATCGTGTATATTAAAAAGAAAATCAAACACGAGAGTCTAAAAATCCTTGTGTGAGATAATCAGGGACACCTGGACGCGTCACCTGCCTCGAGTCTCATGGAGGAGCCCTGGAAGCTAAAAGGAGGAGAGACACCAGTGCTGGGAGAGAGAGGACCGGGCCCGGACATATTATGTTTTACTTTTACTTTCCGTGAGGAGCTGCCGTCTGTTTGTTTTATTTTTTCATTAAAGCTTATTAAAAGTAAAAAAACAAAAAAAACAAAAAAAACAGACAGTCTCTCCTCCTTTTAGCTTACAGGGCTCCTCTGTGAGACTCGAGGCAGGTGACGCGTCCAGGTGTCCCTGATTATCTCCCTCACGCCACCCGCCTCGTACGCCCTCACGGCTCTCGGCCCCGCCTCACTCGCCACAAGTTGATTTTGCTCAGCATTTTAAGATTATAAGGCTTAACAGCTTTAAATGCCATCAGTCTACAGAGATTTCCCAGTATTTCTCTGTTGCAATCGGGATATCACAATAATTAGCCCAGAAAAAGCCAAAGCAAAGCAAACACTACCAGATTACTGTGATATCAATACAGCACTACAACATACAAAAGAGACAGATCGACTTAGAATGTCATTTACCTGTTCTGTAATGATTTGTTCAGCTGTAGTTTGAAATTTACGCTGAAAAAGTGCTGTTTTTCTCCCTTAAGGACTTATTATGCGGTCTCTGTCACCAACTTGTGGCAGAAAGTCAACCGTCTTTGCTGTGCTCAGTGACGGCCACCGACGTGCTGAATCTCCGAAATTATACAAATTTTAGAATAGGAACTATCCTTATAAATGAACTGCATAGTTGCAATCTAAACAACTATATTCTCGCCTAAAAAGCCTCAAAAGTACATTATGTTGTCCAACAGCTGCAATATTTGTCAAACTGTAGTGAGTTTATTGATCTGCTGTCACTCTATGTGGGCGGAGTAATACACAAGGGGGAAGAGGCTGTAGGAGTGCTGTTATTGCAGAATATCGCACGGCTATCAGCCAATCAGATTCGAGAACCAGACAGAACTGTTGTATAAATGAGCAATATACCAAAACAACATTAGTCTTATTACTTTATACGCAGTAGTTGTGAAGAAAGCGTTCATTAAATACAATGTGATTATATAGTGTGCTTTTCTGATAGTTTGCATTTCAGTGGCAGTTTCAGCTGTGGGAGGGGATTTCATTCTTTTCTCCATCCAACACACACACACACACACACACACACACAGCTTCTGAGTGGGAGTTTATATAAGTAGATTCTGTTGAAATGCGTGTGCTGTTTCTGCCCACTTCTGTTCCCTCAGTTTTGCATGTGCCGCCAGTTTTACCTTCCCAAAAACAAGCATGTCATTCAGAAGAACTCAAACCGATGTTCAAGCACAGCTCTATAATGTCATGCTCTCAGATCCGTCGATTGCCTAGTACCCTTGAAGCAAAATAGACGGCGTTCGCGCAGAGACCCGATTTGTGTCCTGTTCTGACAAGCACATATAAAAGAGCAGGCTTTCAGACTGATTGTGCTTTAATTAATTTTGTGCATCTCATTTTATGGATTAGTTGCTCTCTGACTTTGGATTAATTTGCTGAATAAATGCGAGTGTTAATCATTAACTGTTGCTATAAATGTGTTGTATAAGGACTAAGGAGGCGGCGTGTCATTTTGTTTTCGGTGTTGTTTAATATGCAGAGACATTCATTGATTCATTTCCTCAAATGAAAACTGCTTGGGCATCCTAACAAGCCTGAATACTTTTAATATTTATCTTTAGAGTCATATTAGCAGTATTGGCATGCTACTTTACTTATTAGTTTTAGTTATGAGTTATTATTGAATTATTAGTTATAGTTAGTTACTAGGGATGCTGCACTATGGGTATAATATTGAACCATTCGGTATGACCTCCATGGTTCAGTACGCATATGGATATGCATTGGTTTTGCATTAACCCTTGTGTGCTGTTGGGGATGTTTTCATCCACTCTGGGGTGATTTTGAGGCTTAATTTGGCCACAACTTTCTCTGTGTTTCAGCAAATGGAATGATTTTTGGTGACTAATCTTATTTTGACACATATTTTGAGAAAATGCTTTGAATTTTTTTTTTTTTTTTAAAGCCTTAACAAAATCATTACAGTCGGGGACTACTCATCCTTGTTGGAGGAACTGTGGGGTAGAAGAGGCACATCATGCGCATGTATTCTGGCAGTGCTCAAGAATTAACAGTTTTTGGGAAACTGTGCACTCCGCCATCAATGATATTTTTGATCTTCATATTCCTAGATCATTCAAAGTACTTTATCTAGGAGATATTCCTGTTAAACTTGAAAAGGAGGATAGATATCTATTTAAGATATTTTTGGCAACAAGTAAAAAGCTATAACCCGGAAATGATATAAAGAAGACCCACCAACTAAAGATGAATGGTTTTGAATGGTTCAAAATTATAGCAGAAGTTGAGGAAATGGAAATAATGACACATGCACTTCGATTACAATTAGAGATCTTTGAAAAGAAATGGAGTAACTGGCTGGCTTTCTCCACAACAACAATATAATTATCTATAATTGAACATTTACATAATTCTAGAGGTTATGCATCGTTGTGAGAATATGTTTGGCAACCTTTTATCATATTTTATTTTATACTTTATTTTATTTATTTATTCATTTTCTTGATGAGGTTAATTTAATATTTTCATATTTGTATGTATATACATGTGTGGAATGGATGTATTTGTGTATATGTATATATGTATGTATGTATGTATGTATGTATGTATGTATATTTATGTATATATGTATTATTATTTTTTTGTTTGTTTGTTTGTTTTGTTCCCACTGGTTATATGTTCCTAAAAAATCTATAAAAACTAAGTATAAAAAAAAAAAACCTCAACAATACACTCTGAGCAAATTGACTGTTTTTGCCCCATTGACTTCCATTTATAATCACGTTTTTTGATTGCAAAACCATGACACCATATAATCATGCTTCTTGATTGTTGGTGGTTTTCTCCGTTGGGAAGAGGTAAAAATTGTCATTTTTACTTTTCATCATCAGTTACAATGGAAAAAAGCTTAGTTTCTGGCTTTTATATGGAGTATGTATGTGTGTCTGTGAGAGAGACATTTGCACACTTGCCTTGATATGTTTGAGAAAAATACAAAATAAGGAGCTCAGCTCTCAGAACATAGTAAACATGGTAAGTGTATTTATGCACACACACTATAATCTGCTGTTTTACTCCATATAAAAGCCGTAAACTTTTTTGCACAGGCCTATCTAAAGGGTTAATGCTGCCAACTGATGATCAACAGTAAAAATGACAATTTTTACCTCTTCCCAATAGGGAAAACCACCAATAATCAAAAATGCATGATTATATTGTGTTGTAGCTTTGCAATCAAAAAATGTGCTTATAATGGATGTCAATGGGGCAAAAACAACCACCAGCATAACGAAAGGGTAGTCAATTTCAACAATACACAAGGGTTAAAATGTAAAAATTGCCTTTAATTACTCTGAACTGGCTCTGAGCATATTTGAATGTATGTCCATGCGCTGAAACAAGGCTTCCTGCAAGTAAATGTCCAATAAGTGAGCACTAAAGTAGAAGACGCTTTCATGTGAAAATAAAAGTAGCTATGTTTCCATCCACCTATTTTTATGCACATTTTGGACATGTGGATAAAAAAAACGGTTGATGGAAACGCCAAGATGCGCATACATTTTGAAAATGTGCATAAAAAATGTATCCGCATAACAGAGTAAGATAAACTTTTTATTCGATAAGGAAAGATGCGCATAAACTACGATGGAAACACTTTTACTGAACAAATTTCAGCATGCGCATTAAAAAAGTCATGTGATTTTGTTATAAGAGGTCATGTGATGATGAAAATGTGTGTGAATGGACAAACCAGCAGGCTGAGCACACTGTAAAACATCTGAAATGTTGTTTTGGTCATTCTAAAATGCCGTAACCATTTCAGTATTAGTGTTATTATATTATTAATGACCTCCAGAACTGTCAAGAGCATCTGCGCTCTGCATGTCACGGCTTCAAACGCCACCATGTGCTAATTGCATGTCGGCATTGCCTTCTGAGGCGCAAGTCATTTATTAAATGAAGAAAAAATTCACGCAGCTTCTCCTACTGCAGCAAATTCCATTTTTACTGTGGATATTTGGCGCCTGTTAATCAGGAAGTGACTATTTTGTTCTCTTTGACTCGTTGGATGGAAACGCTGCTTTATTCACACGTCTTTTATGCGATATTCCTCAAATTTATGCTCATAAATTTAATTTGCATTTTTGGATGGTAACATAGCTAGTGACGTGAGCCTGAATGAAAGTTACAATACGCAAATTAAGTCTTGCTTAATTAATAACAGTGTTATAACTTGGAATGTAAGCAACAATTATCTTTGCTATATTGTATTCATTTTGTATTGTATTTAGCTTTTTATTCAATCTTTATTTGACAGTGCTCTTTTTTTTTAATTGAACATAACATATACCAAACCGAACCGAAATCGTGACCTAAAACCGAAAAGCAAACCAAACCGTGAGAAGTCTGTATTGTTGCACCCCTAATAGTTACAAGTAGTAACTGTATATTTTAAAATATATACAGTTGACGTCAAAATTATTCGCCCTCCTGTAAATTTTTCTCATCTCCAAGTTAGTGCGACATCATTTTTATTCCTCAGAGAAAGTTTTAATCATCATTTAAATATTTACATTTTCTCCACTGTACATTGTCAGTATCTTTCTCATCACCAACGAAGTACATCCACCATAAAATGTGAGTAAAAATGTTCAAACAAGTCAGAATTATTGTGTGTTTTGCATGCCGTTGGCCATTTGTGAGCTCCCCCTCACTATAGACAAGCACAATGTGTATCTGAAGAGAGAGAGATGATTGATGGCGGAGATTAAAGAGAGTGAAGGAGAGAGTGGGAGTAAGAGTAGATACACAGAAAAAATGAGAAGAGAAGATGTTCATCCTGGAGAAATGAGTGAGCTTATCAGAGAAGAAAAGAAATGATTGTATGCAGGAGAAGCTTTTATTGATTGCTTTATAATGGCAATAGTGTTTGTTTGCGTCAGTGTGATGCTGCAAAGCTTTTAAATTTAGTTTGGGATTTAAAACAGCATATAATTTAGCTCTTTACCATTAAATATGCACCATAAAATGATCATGAAAATACTAACACATTTTATTTGTGTGCTGTAAGTCCATTTGGTTACATTGTGTGAGGAAGGCTTAGGGTCTTTTTACTATATATAGTGGGTGGCACGGTGGCTCTGGGGTTAGCACTGTCGCCTCACAGCAAGAAGGTCGCTGGTTTGAGTGCTGGTTGGACCAGTTGACATTTCTGTGTGGAGTTTGCATGTTCTTCCTGTGTTGGCGTGGGTTTCCTCCGGGTGCTCCGGTTTCCCCCAGTCCAAACCATAGACTGTAAAAGATATGGACGTAGTATCTGTGACGTCACCCATAGGCTTCTGAAGAACGCAAATGAAGCTGCAAGTGGGCGAGGCCAATCGGCGCCATTTTGTTCGCGCGTCATCGCTCCAACCGGGGGTAAAGGCAAATAAGGCCAAAGAGGCAGAGCCTGCTAGCATTTTGCTTAGACAGGCTTTTCTTTGGTAGAAACGCTTAATACTTCATTACCTGCGACTCGTTTGTGTTCTGACCACATGTGCTTGGTTGTATACTATATTAATAAAGTGTTTAAACTTTTAAAAACACTGTTGTAACACATTGAGCCACTAAGCATTGTTCTTATGACGTTTTTCTACAGGAGGAAAGTGCAAATTACTTCCAAATACTTCAAATATAGTCTGTGTTAGTAAATGCAAGGTTATTATGAAATCCCGGCATAATACTGTATGACAACGTTTCAGATGACTGTTCCAGAGCCTACAGCTAATCAATCTGTCAGATTCTGGAGTGCATTACAGGTCTAAATAAAATTATAAATGATAGATTATCTTAAATAGAACAAATACATTTATAGATATGGTATATAAGTATATAAGAATTTCACTCACAGGGAAATGGAGGCCACTTGAATGGTTTGTGAGCACAATTAAGTGCACACAGCATGCCCTATTATCTGATAATTGTAAGAAATAATTCCAAAAAGCAATTGACTGTGTAAAGCCACACAAAACGAAACAAAAATACGGTGTATATGCCGAGTTCAGCGGCTAATCAGCCTGAATCAGCTGAGGTGATGTGACAGCGAGCAGTGTCACTCAGCTACTGCTAGTGTAAAATGTAATTAAATTACAGTAATGGTATCGTAAAAATTGTCATACTGTAAAATGAATTCACGGTAGGGCCCTGCTACTGTAAAACACATTTACAGGTAAGTTATTGTAAAAGGGGAATTGTGGTAATTCTCTGGCAATAGTAAGTTATCACAAAAAAACAATAAAATGTCCAACAGCGTTTGCTTGTGCGGTTTTACAAAAATGTAGACTAAAGCATGTATTTCCAATGAACCTGTGTTGGAATTGTACGCTATCTGTTTGCGTTTTTTATTACAACCAGTGGTAAGGCTACATAAGGGCCAGGGTTGAACTGGCCCACTCAAACTCAAGGCTGGCCCACCCAGACAAAAATGCTTTTATTATGGAGAATCCTAAATAGAAAGCATGTAATTAGTGTAGGGAGAATTATGAATGAAATTTAATGTTGATGATTAACAGCGTCTTTTAGTCATTGTTTGTCAATAAAATGTAAAGGCGCCTGGCAGCGCGGTGGCGCAGTGGGTTGCGCTGTCGCCTCACAGCAAGAAGGTCACTGATTCGAGCTTCGGCTGGGTCACTTGGCATTTCTGTGTGGAGTTTGCATGTTCTCCCCGCGTGGGTTTTCTCTGGGTGCTCCGGTTTCCCCCACAAGTCCAAACACATGCGCAATAGGTGAATTGGGTAAGCTAAATTCTCCGTAGTGAATGTAAGTGTATGGGTGTTTCCCAGTGATGGGTTGCAGCTGGAAGGGCATCCGCTGCTTAAAACATATGCTAGATAAGTTGGCGGTTCATTCCGTTGTGGCGACCCCTGATTAATAAAGGGACTAAGCTGAATAGAAAATGAATGAATGAATGAATGTAAAGTCCCCCTCTACTGGACGAAAATGGAATTGTCCAACTGTTGCTATGCACTTTGCTCATACAAGCACTTGTTTTTCTCTTTATTTGGCTTGATTTGACTGAGGCAGCAGCTCTGAAAACTTAACTGTCCCTTATTTGCTGGCCATGAAAGGACAATATAGGTAATAAAATGAGTAGTGTGAGAGGTATGATAATAGGCTATCATAATAGCATTGTTTTCAGTATTAAAAAGCCTTATTTGGCCGGATTTCATCTTAGCCTAATGTTTCGGTGATCGTATTTTACATATTAACTTACAAGAAATCTGAAAATATTAGCAAGACATATGTTAATTATTTGCAGTTATTAAAAATCTAAACTTTGTGTAAATGGGCTTAATTCAATATACTTCTGCTGTAGGCACCGAGGTCCACCCAATTTAAAATTTCTGGCCTCGCCCCTGATTACAACCATACAGTTTTAAACCACTCTGCCTTATCTTCTGTGGTATTTTGCATTCTAAATTTAGCTGTTGGTTTTCTGACCTGATCTTCACCTTTGCTTGCCAGCAGACTGAATAAATGTTTTTTGACAGCAAACCTGCATTCCCCACACACACACACACACAGAAACGCATTATTTCTGACAGAGCCTAATATAAATGATATATGCTGAGTAGAGGTCTTATGGCTATGCACCACCCAACCCTCAGCCCTGGTGGTCTGGGTTATATAACGACTCCTGGGTGAAATGAAGAATCAGCATCAAGATCTCCACCACGTCCACTTTCTCCAGCTCATCCACATTCAGCATTCATGTCTCGTTTCGAGCTCACTGTACAAGATCATTAGTCTCTCTTTCTTCAGCTGCTGTATTGCTTCATGTCTCTGTACTCGCTGAGCATGTGCCGTTAGATTAGTGTGGATTGAGCAAGATTCCTAAAAGGGATAGTTCACCCAAAAATCTAAATTCTGTCATTTACTCATCCACTTGTGAAAACCGGTTCAATTTTCTTTCTTCTGTTGAACACAAAAGAAGATATTTTGAAGAATGTTGGTTTTTTCACCAACATTCTTCAGAATATCTTCCTTTGTGTTTAACAGAAAAAAGACATTTAGAAAGTTTAGAACCACTTGAGTGTGAGTAAATGATGAGGAACATTTAACATTTTTTGGTGAACTATCCCTTTAAGAGCTGAATCAAAGCTTTCATTCATTCATTCATTTTCTTTTCGGCTTAGTCCCTTTATTAATCTGGGGTTGCCGCACCGGAATGAACCGCCAACTTATCCAGCATATGTTTCACGGAGCGGATGCCCTTCCAGCGGCAACCCATCACTGGGAAACATCCATACACTCTCATTCACACACATACACACTACGGACAATTTAGCTTACCCAATTCACCTATAGCGCATGTGTTTGGACTGTGGGGGAAACCGGAGCACCCGGAAACTAGAAACAGATGACATGAGGACTTCTGGAGTGTCAGTGTTAAGTGCTGCAGATGAGCTGTTTCTGACATCAGTGTATGACGTGGAGAGAATCTGCGTGAAGCCCACTCCAGTGGAGGAGTAGCTGATTACCATGCAAACATATTCATCAGCAGACTGACACAAACACAGACAAGAAGAGATTCTTGTCATTTACCCACATACTGCCTGCAGAATGTTATATATTCACATGATGATGATGATCTGCTAGTATGTCTCGCTGGTGTCTCGCAATCTCGCTGGTGTCTTTTTGGTTTTTCACTGTTAGGTTTTATAGTGAAGTGTTTGCACATTTTAATATTAAATGCAAATCAATCTGATGAATACAGTTAAATATAAATATAGCACCACAAATGTACAAATGAGAACAGTTCTTTAGATAGGTCTAAACCATGATTCAAGCATAACTAGCATAATGTGTTAGAGTTAATATGTAAAAGTAAAAATTCAAAAGTTCAATTCGAATAACTACAGTGGCTGAGAGAGATCAAATGCACTGCAAATTAAGAAAACATGCGCAAAAAGAAAAATGGAGAATGTTAATTGTAAAATTTGTCAGATTATTAGGGATACAAATATACAAATAACAAGGAACCGTATGACCAAGACATTAAAATAAACCAAAAACTCACACACAACTCCACTAACTCTAAACATTAAGCAGACGGGTTCGTCCCCTGACACATTTCCGTTCCGCTATAGGTGAATTGAATAAACTAAATTGGCCGTAGTGTATGTGTGTGAATGAGAGCCAGTACTGGGTTACAGCTGGAAGGGCATCTGCTGTGTAAAACATATGCTGGATAAGTTGGTGGTTCATTCTGCTGTGGCGACCCCTGATGAATAAAGGGACTAAGCCGAAGGAAAATGAATGAATGAATGAATAAATATGGTTGTATTAGTTAATGCATTTACTAACATGAACAAAAAATGAACAATACGTTTATTACAGTATTTATTTATTTTAGTTAACATTAGTTAACGATAATAAAGTTGTTCATTGTTGTTCAACTAATGCTAACGAGCAAGAATTTGGATTTTAAAGGGCACCTAGTTTACCCATTTTTCCAGAATGTGTCTGTAAAGTTTCAGCTCAAAACACCCATCAGATTATTTATTAGACCTTTCAGAAGTTTGTCATTTTTAGCTCTGAGCATCTTGTAGCTGTTTTGGTGGACTGTGCCTTTAATGCTAGTCCTTCCCGCCCACCGTTCCCACATGCATGTCAGTGTGCCTCAATCTCTGCCCTCGGCTGCCTCAGATAACAGACAGACATGAAGGAAGCAGATCTCACATAACGTTTGTGAGAAATATTACAGTAAGAACTTTCCCAATGATTGTTTGATGTATTTGTTGTGGAGTTGCAACGATGAGTCACACACAATGTCGTTACAAAGTTCACGCACACACAGAGATATACACACACGCACACACAAACACACACACACACACACACACACACAGACACACACACACAGCGGACACACACAAACATGCACTGTTTTAAAAACGTGTTAAACTTGTAAAACTCACTCTTGATCACATTTGATGATGATTGATGATCACAGCGAACTGAACAGATCTTTTATTCCCGGTTGCTTTGTGCACATCCTGTCTTGCTGATATGATTATACGCGTTACTACGGAGACATGTTAATACGTGGCTGTCAGTCAATTCGGTGGGCGGGGAAATTCCGCACTCCTACGTCAAGTTGCTGTCGGCCTCAGAATGGGAGGGATTTGGATGCTATTTTAACGTCAGGAAATTTAAAGAAAGAGACTCATTGTCTTTATATAACCCCAAACCCCTTTATATCACCCCAACACACAGTTCTGATGATTTTCATCATAGGTGCCCTTTAGTAATGCATTAGTAAATGTTGAACTATGATTAATAAATGCTGTACATGTATTGTTGATTATTAGTTCATGTTAGTAAATACATTAACTAATATGATGTTATTGTAAAGTGTGACTATATGTAATAGAGTACATTACTGGTATTGATATTATTGAGCAAATCAATGCAGCCAGGTAAGACTTCTTTAATAAAAAAAACTTTGTCTTAATACTAAAAATAACAGATCAGCTCCAGTCTTGTGAATGGTAATGTAGATTATACCCAGCACCTCATTGTTGTAAAGGGTATTTTAGATGTTTGAAATGCTATAGAGTGCAGAGGCTTCATTGTTTCAGTAATACAGGTCTGCAGTCAGACTCTGCCTAAAGGCAAAGCTCAACTCAGATGATAACAGTTTAATGGTGTGAAGCTGCGGAGACTTTTACTATTCCTGCACCGCTAGACTGTTGAAGAAATCAACAAGCAGAACAAAGTCCGATTACGCAACTGTTCCCGTTTAAAGACTTTAGTATAAAATGTAATGTACTGTATTTGATAATGAAACATAAAAGTATGATTTGAGTTTGAGTAAGTTGTTTGATTTGAACTTTGCTTTTCTGTTTTTGATATTTGGCGCCAGTTTATCAGGAAGGGACGATTTTGTTCTCTCGGACTCACTGGATGAAAACGCTCCTTTGTTTGCACATCTTTTATGCGATATTCCAGTTTTGGATGGAAACATAGCTATTGAAAAGTCAATTTAATTTAGTAAAAAAAATAAATTCTGTTTATAATACAACACTCTGGGGAATTTCCTGTTGTTTTTTTTTACGCTTTGCAGTTGTTCGGAAGAGGAGATTTACTATTGAACACACAACCGTGCATCCCTGTCAAGATGTGCATTTTCGATTTCATTTTGATTCATTGTTATTGAGTAGTTATTGTTTCACTTCTCTTGATTGTGTGAAGAGAACAGTAGGGAACAGTGTCTGTTTTTCTAGTATCTAGCATATCTGACATTCATGTTACATGAATTTACTGATTAGGAGGTCACATATTAAAGGGACAGTTCACCCAAAAAGGAAAATTCATCATTTACTCATCCTCCACTTGTTTCAAATAACTCTGTCACGATAAGGATGTTTTGTTGTGCGATATATTGTGACAGAAATTGTTGCGATTAAGCGATATTATTATCATTTTGAGATCATTTTATGCCACTGATTATATAATGATTATATAACAACATAATAATGCAAATAGCCATAATCACTTTAAAATACTTATCATTCTTAAGGCTATTTAGATTCTATAATTGGATGTTAAAAGCTAAATGTCCTATTATATATACTATTAAATGTCCTATTAGGTAAATGTCCGATTATAAACGTTGACACCGGAGAGGTAGAACGTAAATGTCATTGTAAAATGGTTTTAACACTATTTGTGATTTTGTAAATGTATATTGCAACGGCAAAAATTAATGAGGTCATCTCCAAGTATTGCACAATAAGTCGATATATTGATTATTGTGACAGACCTAGTTCCAAACCTGTTAGAGTTTATTTTTTCTGTTAAACACAAAGGATTAATACTGAACATTGTTGGGGGAAAAAAAACTAAAAGCCATTGCCTTTCATAGTATTTTTGTTCCTACTATGAATGAATATTTTGTTTTGTGTCCAACAGGAGAAAGAAATTCATAAACATAAACATAAACAACATCAAAAACTACTTGAGTGTGAGTAAATGATGAGAAAAACTTTATTTCTGTGTGATCTATCCCTGTAAGGATTTTTTTCAAAACATGCGGTATCATGTTTTTATAATCGGTGGAAGCCAAAAAAGTCTAAATAAATGGAAATAAAATCCTATTGGTTGCCTAGTCAGTAAATCAGAGCAAGGGGTGGTTCAGGACCCTATGCTACTTGTATATTTTGTGTATAGCAAGGATCAACACTCTATACATTTTTTTTTCTTTAGGCTTGAAGTTGCGTTGTCTTTATGTTATTAAGTAATTTTTTTAAGCTTTCAATCACTGCATTAAACCTCAAGAAGACGATATGTGAATTCTCCTGAGACTGTCTAGACCTGCTGGCGTTTTACTACCACACACACACACACACACACACACACACACACACACACACACACAC
>CAIGQV010018170.1:3856797-3879813 GCA_903798115.1 Danio jaintianensis
ACACACACACACACACACACACACACACACACACACACACACACACAGAGAGAGAGAGAGATGACACAGATGGTATGTTAAGTCTGTCTGACCTTCAATCTGTGCTGATGAGGATCTTTGATGTCTTCAGTGTCTTCAGTATCATTTCTGACTCTGAAACCTCAGGCAGATGTAAGCAGACGCCTCCACAATCTTTAGACATCACCATCAGTCAGGCTGTGAAACTGTGGGACTGTTAGGAAATTTTACTTTTCAATATATACTGTTAAAACATTTTGAATAACTGCTACTTTTTACAAAAATGTATGCGTACCTGGGCTACCTGGGCTCTTAAGTTGCATGGGATAGACAGATTAGACAAACTTCACATGTGTTTTCATTCATTTCTGTCTGTGTGATGGCTGTGTGACGGTGTTTGGACATCTATTAGAGGTCTTTTAAACATAATAAACTGCTAGGTAATTACATTTCAGAAATTAATTACAGATATCGAAGTATGCTAATATATATTTTGATAAAATATAAGTACAAGGTAAAATGTGTTTGATTAATCTAAATGTTAGTACATAATAGTTGAAGGCATTTAATATAAAGTAGGCCACATTTTTGTAAATGACTACAAATTACTCATGGGACCATTCTGTTAAATGTTGTAGTTTGTCAGTCTTTTTGTCTCTTTGTGAACTTTGTGTGTCTTTGTTCAGTCTTAAACAGCGGCATAAGTCACTGTAGACACAAGAGTCTGCTACCAAATGAAGAGCACATGCCTTGTGTACTCATTAAAGACACACACACATACACAAACAATGCTCATGTTGTGTTTGCTCTAATTTTAGCACTTATTTGGCTTTGTAGGCTTGTGCATTCACTTACGTCTCGCTTTGTCTCTTTCTGTGGCATAGAGAGTTCTAGGCTGAGCAAGCTGTCTTCATAAAGAGATATTTAAAGAAAAAATATAAGGATGGAGAGTGTGTTGAAATGAGCAGATGTGTGTGATAATGAGAGGATGAGTGTGAGCATCTGACAGATGTGCTTGTGTGTTTTTACCCTCCTACAACCAGACGCCTTCATCCCACACAAAAACATCACTGACCTTAACTAACATTCAAACATTTCAGCAGGAGTTTTTAGTGCTATTTAAAGAAGTCTCCTACACTTAATGGTTCTTGTGTGCTTGATCAATGTATATTTGTGACCCTGATCCACAAATTAAATTGCACAGGTAACATTTTTGGCAATAGACAAAACTACATTTTATGGGTTAAAAGTATTAATTTTTCTTTTATGTCATTAGAATATTAAGTTAAAATCGTGTTCACTGAAGATGTTTTGTAAATTTCCTACTGTAAATATATCAAAAGTCAATTTTTGATTAGTAATGTGATTTGCTAAACACTTCCGACAACTTTAAACCCTTTAAATATTCTCAGTATTTTGATTTTCAAATAGTTGCATCTCAGCCAAATATTGCCTAATGTATATATGAAAATTTTATTTATTTATTTAGTTTTAAGATAGGAAAGGTGTCCGTCGTATATAAAACATATGCCAGAGTAATTGGCGGTTCATTCCACTGTGGCAACCACTGATAATTCAATAAAAAAAACAAATACTTTTGAAGTCAATGGTTACAGGTTTCCAACATGATGGCAGAATTTTCATTTTTATGGGTAACTTGTCCTTTTAATGCATCCTTAATTGCTAAATAAAGGTACTGTTTTTAATTAATTAATTAATTAATTAATTAATTAATAATACAAATTTTTACCAACATTAAAACCTTTTAAAAGGCTTATTTATTTATTTTTTGCTGATCTATGTCAAAAAGGAATACGATTTTTAAAATAATGGTTGATTTTAATTGTTTCTAAAAATAAATTCAACATTTTTGAATATACCTAATAGGACACAAAAGAAGATATTTTGAAGAATCTGATTTTACAAATAATTGTTTTTTCCTACTAAGAAAGTCAGTGGGTGCCAGCAATATGCATTCTTCAAAATATCTTCTTTTGTGTTCAACCGCAGAAAGAAACTTAATCACACGAGGGAGAATAAATGGTTAGGTCATATTCATTTTTAGGTGAACTATGCCTTTAAGAAACCCTTAAACATGGTAAAATAACTGTAATGCACAGCCTTTTTTGTGGCTTAATGGCGAGTAATTTGCTTGTTACAAATTCATTCATTTATTCACCTTTCAATTGTCAAAGCAGCTTGAAAACAAAAAGAGATATTTTGAAGAATGTTAGAAACCTCTAACCATTGACATTCCTTGTAAGAAAAACAAATACTAAGGAAAGTAAATGATTACAGGTTTACAACATAATTTTTTGGCTGAACTGTCCATTTAATGCTTTCTTAATTGCTGAATAAGGGTATTGTTTTTAAAATAAATCAATTTCAAGAAATTCTTTCTGACCCCTAAAAAATGTGAACAACTTTAAAACTTTTTAAAAATATTTTTTGATATTAAAAAGGAATAAAATGTAAAAAATAATGGTTAAATAAAAAAATGTTAATAACTAATAGCTACTGTAGGCAAATAAACCATTTTCAAATAGTTTTTTAATCTACTTATATATAATAAATATATAATATAATATATAACCAAACCTAGTTGTTGAAAACAAAAGAAGATATTTTGAATAATGCTGGTTGCTGACTTCCATAGTATTTTTCTTCTCCTACTAAAGAAGTCAATGGATGCCAGCAACCAGCATTCTTCAAAATATCTTCTTTTGTGTAGATGAAGAAACTCATAAATGTTTAAAACCACACCAGGAAGAATAAATGATTAGGTAATTTGTATGCATTTTTAGGTGAACTATGCCTTTAAGAAATCCCTAAACATGGTAAAATCACTGTAATGCACAGCCTTTTGTAGCTTAATGGCAAGTACTTGTGCTTGTGCATCAATAAATCTTTTGAAACCACAGCAGTGCAATAATAATGATTTTTCAGCATTGTTTTGAATGACGACAGACACAAGTGTTAATGTGTTAGTGTGTGCAAGACTGACTGAACTCATTCTGCCTGTGGCCAGAGAACAACACTCAGGTTATGTAACCACACAATCGCTCTGGAAATCCTTGTCTCATACATCTTCTTCTTTGTCATCATCATCTTACAAAGGCTGCCGGTATGTACGGAGAGCTGATATCTTTAAAAAAAGGCTGAAATGTGAAGGAGAGCAGTAATGTTGTGAGGGTAGGAGGCTAATTTCATGCTTTAGCTACAGAGCATCTTCTCATGCTAATCAGCCGATGACTGCACCACAACAAATCAGTAGAAAACAGGGAAAGAGCTGAGAGGAAGATGAAGGTGCAGAGAAATCCGGTGTGAAGGACAGAGCGGAGAGAGAGAACGAGGAAAAGAGGAGAGCACAGCTTTTTCCACCCACACATCGCCATTCAGGCCCGCCTTCCTCTCCTAATGGAGGATTCTCAGTGTATTATTATTTCCAGTGGAAGCTCTATGAGCAGCATGCTGTCAATTATCAAAGACAATGGTTTGTGGCGTTATTATTGGTTTCAAGCGGTTCGAAAAAAATACCTGGAGAAAACTGTCCACTAGCATTCCCAATCATCTCAAATGCATTCATTCATTCATTTTGGCTTTCAGCTTGGTCCCTTATTCATCAGGGGTCACCACAGTGGAATGAACCACCAACTATTACGGCATATGTTTTATGCAGTGGACACCCATACACTCTCACATTCACACACTACGGCCAATTTTGTTTACCTAATTCACCTATAGCGCATGTGTTGGGGGGAAACCGGAGCACCCGGAGGAAACCCACGCCAACAAGGGGAGAACATACAAACTCCACACAGAAATGTCACCTGGCCCAGCCGGGACTCCAACCAGCAACCTTCTTGCTGTGAGGCAACAGTGCTAACCACTGACCACCGTGCCGCCTTCAAATGCAATCATTTAAGCCAAACTGAAAAAGTTTGCTTTGGTGAGCTCAGGGACGGATTTGGTGATTTGGGGGCCCTAAACAATTGCAGCCATAGGGCCCAAAAGTCCTAATATACATCCTTTGTATTTATTTATTATTATATTTTTTTGTTTATTTGTTTATTGTGCTGTCACTCAATCTTTTTTTATACATTTTTTCTTAAAAAAAATAAAAATAAAATAATAATAAATATATATATTTATTTATTAATTTATATATATATTTTTTTTTACTAAATCTTGATCTGATTGGACTGTTCCATGATTGGGGGTGGGTGACAAATTTGCACAGATGTAATAATTAAATTATAATTTTATTTGTTAGCTACCCTCACATACAAAATATGACAGACAACTGTTATATTTTGTAGCTATAGTTTATATAGGTATTTATTGAAGCGGCTGCTTACCTCGCTTATTGGTTGAATCCGCCCCAGGTGAGCTGTTTCGAACTGCCGAAACGAACTCAAAATTAACTTTTTTTTTTTTTTTTTTTTTTTTTTCAGATTTTGTTCAAAATTACGTCATTTCAGTTTGTTCTTTGATTTTCAGCTTTACTCTTGTCATTTTCCTTTTTTGTCTCTACTTCTGCCATTATTGTTCGTTCGTTGTAGACATTAGTACATTGTAATCGAGATGTCCACCGCTTGAGAGGATTACAGAGAACACTTGACTTTGCTTGAAATATATCCCGGTGTCCTTTATTGTTGTCAATTTACTTTTTTGTCTCTTCTCCTGCCATTAGTGTTTATCTTTATCCTCTAGATACACCTTTGGGCCACCCTAGACAATAGCGTAAAGCGCCTACTGGGGAGGCGGGTATAAAATAGTAAGACCCCATCTGATTAGAATAACACAGGCTCATTGGAAAAATGTGCCCAGGGATACATCTCTGAGAACTGAGAAATATGTGCCTCGGGGTACATCATGGCTGCATTTTGTGTGTAAAACGAACACTACGGAACGTTATCGTTGACTGTTTACCTCCATATGGACGGCTTTTCTGGCATGACTGGTTTGCTCGGTAGCTCCGGTGAATCGTGGTTCAAGTCCGACGAAGGATACCACAGAATACCAGATACCACATAAAATGAAACCCAAAACAAAGAGCAGTGTGATACCATGGTAGAAGCACGCGGCCGCAATGGCTTTTCTCTTCTAGTTTGCTTTTGCTTTTCAGTTGGGTTAAGAAGGGGCTGGGTCGGTCAGTTGATATCAAGACGTTGAGACAGCCAGAAATGTACACAGCGGCCTCTAGTGGATTTACGAAAAATGGCACGTATGAGTAAACGTGACCCAGTAACGTATTTGAGATATTCAAAAATGTATACGGCAGCCTCAGTGGATTTGTGAAAACAAAGACTGCATGAAATCGTAGTCCAGGGTAGGGGTGTGCGAAATGACGATTTTTGTTAGTGGACGATTAAAATGTCTCCACGATCTGGTTTTGAAGAAATATTATAGTATTGTGCTACAGTTCTCATTTTAACCATTGCAATACTGGCGCCTCTATCTCGATATAGATATTGTACAACACAACATGAATTCACATCAGATATTAACTCAGTGGTAGAGTTGCATTCGCGGCACTTATTCATATTGTCAAAAGAAAGTTAGTTTAGCCATGTTGATTCAGCATTAACAGCAAATGCGCCCCTGCATTTTTTCGACCGGAGAGCGCTATGCAACAAAACGTACATTTTTTATTCTTGTTCATTTAATTTCTTAAATGCTACTGCTAAATACACCCAATGTAAAATAGTAAAACCAACATCAGAACGAATCATGATAAAATCGTGAATAGTGATTTTCCTGGAAAAAAATCATGATATGATACTTTTGCAATATCGCCCACCCCTAGTCCAGGGTACATATTTCTCAGTTCTCAAAAATGTAGCCCTGGGCACATATTTCCAATGAGCCTGGGTTGGATTGGAATTTGTTGAATTTAGATGAACAACCTATTGTATGCATGCACCACATAAATGCTTGGCACAGAAATAAATGTCATTTAGATATTTATAAATGTAAATAAATTTAATTTATCACACCTCTCTGTGATATGGATATTGCATATACTATTATTGCGATAATAATCATTTCTTTATGTTGTGCAGCCGTAATTGTGATGGAAGAATTTACAGGATTCTGTGTGCAAGCGAATCTTGCAGAGTTCTTACAATCAGTATTACATTTATTTTACATTAATAGTTAGAAGCATCTTAAAACATATAACAGTATCTCTTATGATAAATTGCTCTTCTTTGTAAGTGTTTTATAAGATTCTGAATAGACTTCTGTAACGTTATGATTTACCTTATATTTCATCATCATTCACTTTATTACGGACTCGTAATGGTGGAGTTACGGCAGTCTAGCTTTGACACTGTGGTGGTTTATGTCCGAATGAATGTCGAACTTGCACACAATGGAGTCCTGTGAAGCAACTGTGCCAAAAATGTTCAAAGCAAAAAAACGAAGGTTATAATTTATTAAAGCACTTACATGAATTCTTGAGTAAATGTGCATTATTTGAGGCCTGCTTTTCCAGGTGGATGAATGTCTGGTTGTGCGTGCCCAATATATAATTCCTGTGGGTGGTGTTCGCAGCATGTCAGGAGTGCTTTACAGATTCTCAAGTCATGCATGGACTTGATGTTTTAAGATTCGTTTAATTACATGAAAGTGACCTTGCAATATCTGCTGGTGTATGAAATTCCCATTCACTTACATTAAATTATACAGCCATCCATGGTCAATTTGCCGTATTGTTCTTATTTGATAGGTCACAGTTTGTTTTTTGCCATGAGTTAGTGGGCAATATCCCAAAATACTGATAATTATACAACATTGAAATATTGAAATTGACATTTTCAGCCATGTCTATGTGATGTTAATAATTTTGCTTATTTTGCACTACAGTTATATCTTTGTGTTTTTAAGTATTCATATGTATTGCCTATTTATTTTATATTTATAAATTTTGTCTTGTCTCAAAAGTTTTGTCGTCGAGCAACAAATAATAACTTGACTTCTAGTTGATCATTTGGAAAAGTGTCAAAAGGTAGATTTTTCCAATAAATCATCTGTTGAACTGCATCCTAATCATCACAAATACTGCAAAAGACCTACTGGAACACGGATGGACCCAAGATTCTCACAGAAATCAGTCAAGTTTGGTAAAGGAAAAATCATGGTTTGGGGTTACATTCAGTATGGGGGCGTGCGAGAGATCTGCAGAGTGGATGGCAACATCAAGAGCCTGAGGTATCAAGACATTTGTTCTGCCCATTACAATACAAACCACAGGAGAGGGCAAATTCTTCAGCAGGATAGCGCTCCTTCTCATACTTCATCCTCCACATCAAAGTTCCTGAAAGCAAAAAAGGTCAAGGTGCTCCAGGATTGGCCAGCCCAGTCACCAGACATGAACATTATTGAGCATGTCTGGGGTAAGATGAAGGAGGAGGCATTGAAGATGAATCCAAAGAATCTTGATGAACTCTGGGAGTCCTCCAAGAACGCTTTCTTTGCCATTCCAGATGACTTTATTAATAAGTGATTTGAGTCATTGCAGAGATGTATGGATGCAGTCCTCCAAGCTCATGGGAGTCAGACACAATATTCATTCTTTTTCCATTGCAGCATGACTTTATATTCTATACTGTACATTATTTCTGTTAAGTGACAAGACTTTTGTCTAAGCAAAGTCAGACCGTACTGTCCTAATTAAAGAATTAAAAATCAAGACATGATCATATTTTATTTTGGTAAAATAAGCGTAATCTAGAGGCCTTTGCCTTCCATATAAGCCACTTCTGATACCAAATGATTAACTAGAAGTCAAGTTATTATTTGTTGTTCCTAAAACTTGGATAGGCGACAAGACTTTTGACAGGTAGTGTGTGTGTGTGTATATATATATATATTATATATAAGTATTTGTTTATTTATGTGACGATGAGGGTGTGACAACAAGGGGTAGGATCCAAACGTAGCTTTAATCGATAGTCAGACAGGCAAAGTTCAATACAGGAGCAAACCGAATCATGTAGACAACACAAAAGAGTAAACATTGTAACAGGCAAAAAAAATAGTATAAACAAACAAAGTGTCAAAACACGGCGAGGCAATACAGGGAATACGCTTCATGATGATCACTACAGGGAAACAAGACTCAGCAACTGGATGTGTGTGTGAGTGGTGTATACATAGTCCATGTAATCAGTGATGATGTCCTTCAGCTGTGTATGTGTGTCTGTAATCAAAGTTAATAAACATCTGGTGTGAGGTGCTGATGATTATGGGAAGTGTAGTCCGGTTCAGTGGCAGATGTGACAAGTAGAGTTCCCTCTAGTGTGTCTGGTGGGCACTCTACTTTGGGCATCTTTATACTGTGTTGGAGTCCAGTATAACAGAGTAACTGACATGACACATACAAATCCCCTGTAATAGTAAAGTGTGTGTGCTCAGCTTTAATCACAGAGCTCATCGCTGTAATCACACTCACTCTCCACTCCACCTCGGTAATCTAGCTTTGTTTTCTCTGAAGCTCTGAGGCCCAGTTGAAGTGATTGCATCTCCTGCTAATGCACTAGTGCACACATTTTAACATAATTACTGACCCATCTTACAGAAAACACTGCTGGATGTGGTAAGCTTAGAAATATTGACTCATATAGAAGCTGTTGCTGACTTTCTCTTGATTAACATTTATTTTAAGCTTCTTCAGGTGACGAGGTCCTGTCCGTGTGGCATGTGTGTGTATATATATATTATACGTTTATATATACGTTAATATATATATATATATATATATATATATATATATATATATATATATAATACGTTTATAGAATATGTTTAAGTGTGAACCGAATGTAATGGACACGTTATTCAATTAAATGTAAGTGTATTGTAGTTCAAATGTACATTAAATGCAAGGAGCTAAACTTCATATACAGGGTTTTCGCAGAGTCTTAAACTATTAAATGTTGATGAATCAGTTTAGAGAAATTTAAGGCCCTTATAATGTTAAAATGTCTTGCTATTTTAAAATGTAATGCTATTTTACTTTGTATTACATTTTGTATCATTTTTGATTATGTAATGTATAGCTGTATGCTAAAGTTTGCCTAATCTGCGAATATTAAGATGCTGTAGTTTATGAAATCAATAAAATCCTGCTAGATTTGACATCACGCTGCTTTACTTACATTTAATGAATAATGTTTTATATTAGGATTAGTTTCTTACAATCAGTATTTAGCAAATATACTGTAAAATGTAAAATTGGTTAGCATTGTCGCCTCACAGCAAGAAGGTCGCTGGTTCGGATCCCGACTGGGCCAGTTGGCATTTCTGTGTGGAGTTTGCATGTTCTCCCCGTGTTGACGTGGGTTTCCCCCACAGTCCAAACACATGCGCTATAGACAGTGCTTAATTTGTAAATGAATAATTCCCAGAACAAAACCAGGAAATAAAAGTTACCGTGACCGACGTCCACCACACAATTTCAGTTTTCTCAGAACATGACGTCATTAAAAAGAGCATCACGTTTCTGAACGGTCTTTAATTATTTTGTGCCATATAACGTTATAGGTCAGTCTTGGATAATAAAAACATGTAGCTACAAACATAAATCGTATGAACAATTACTATTCAGTTCACTTCACTATTATGTGCCAAGTGAAAAAAAAACAATTAAATGACTCACTCAGTCTAATCTTCAAGAAGAGCCCACAGTTACCTCTTCTGTCATGTTTTCTGTCTGACTTGGAATCGCTTTGCTTCTGTCTTCTGATATCCTGATCCATTCGCGCAGTATCATCTGATCCAGAGACCTCGTTTGATCAGGCTCATTATCAGATTTTAACAAATGAAAATATGCATGACTGCCTTTTTGCCATTTTGAAAATACAGATATTATTTAGGTAGGCCACTATGCCATTGTTTATTTTTGCTGCTTACTGCTCGCGAAACAATAATCACCAACCAACGAGAGTGATTGTAAACATAAGAAAGATGATTGGCTAAAAATATTGTTAAAGGCCAATAGTTAAACGTGACTTTTTTTCTTTAACTTACACGTAGTGACTACCGTCATGTGTGTCACAATCCACACAGCCTCATTCACATTCTCTTTCTCTCTCACTCACACACACACTCGTAGGTATTCACCATGCACAAGTTAATGCCGGATCCATTAAAATAAATACCGGAACGCAAAACAAGAATATCGGACATTTTCCGGAACAGGATCCGGCAAGATCCAGCTCAAATTAAGCACTGGCTATAGAGGAATTAAATAAACTTAATTGGCTGTAGTGTATGTGTGTGAATGAGTGTGTATGGGTGTTTCCCAGTGATGGGTTGCAGCTGGAAGTGCATTCGCTGTGTAAAACATATGCTGGATAAGTTGACGGTTCATTCCGCTGTGGCGACCCCTGATGAATAAAGGGACTAAGCCGAAGGAAAATGAGTGAATGAATGTAAAATGTTGCCAATGTTGCTGGTTAAAAACCTGAAGTGGCAATGAGGTCTTAAAATGTATGGAAAGAGTCTTAAAAAAGGTCTTAAAAGGTATTGAATTTCTTGTATATACCCTGATATATCATATTTATTAAAAGTATGTTTAAAGTGTACTCTTGATGAACATTTATGTTAAACTGAAATATAGTTTAATTCCATACCTGTTAGCTTGTATGTTGTAGGTTTAAATATATTTCAAGAGTTCACACTGATGATAAGTTATAAAGCTTGTTTGGCATGCTGTCCCGGGAGAGAGCCCTGAGCTCATAAGATCCTCGAGCCCGGGGCTCTCTCCCGTTTGCAAGGCGAGAGGAGAGTTTGAACTCAGGTAGATCTCGAGAACTCCCCTGCTGTAGTAGCTAATGAACGGATAGTGATTGCTCTTAAGAGATGACTATTTGCTAGGAGCACTCCGCACAGAAACGTCAGCTGGCTTGGTATGGACTAGAACCGGTGACGTTCTTGCTGTGAGGCAACAGTGCTAACCACTGGGCCACCGTGTCACCCATCCAGGAAAGGAAGAGGAGTAGGGGTGGAAGGGGGGATTCTTCAAAACGAAGATGGCTGTTATATGGAACTTAGGGTATTTATAGTGGCTTAGGAATCGTCTGATTGGTGAATCGTAAATTGGATGAAGTTGCATTTTAGTATATTTCAAATATATATTCATTTTAAATGAAATATCAAATACTTGAATACTACAATTATTAAAGCAATGACTGAACATACTTTACAGTAAAACCTTCCATCTTTGTCCATTTTAAGCAAGTATGTAAAGAAACATGAAAGAGAGCTTTTTTTAAAATACACTTAAGTGACCTTTTATTTCAGTTGAATGCAAATGCTTTTAATACATTAACACTACAGTTGCACATTCAATCCAATAAGCATGCATATGATGTATATGTGCTTTAAATTGTCCAACTATAAAAATGGTTCCATAGTTTACATGTGAGATATTGAGGGTCAGAACATCTCTCCCACACACACACACACACACACACACACACACACACACACACACACACTCATGTATTCTGCAGAGGATTCATCTAAAGTGACTTGCATTGCAATGATGGTGCACGTTTATCAGTTTTTGCTTTTGCTGGGAATCGAACCCTCAACATTGGCTTCTATTATACTAACACTTGAGCTACGGAAAGTCTACACACACACACACACTGGATGTTTTGGATCTCTCCACTCTCAGTGTGAGCCGTGGGCCAGCGAGCTGCTGAATGAGTTTCTCACAGCGCGTGTAGTTAAGTGTGTGTTAATGTGATCATGTGGGCGGCTGCATCGGCCTGTGATAAAAGCCAGTAGTTTTGAACTGAACTCCAAGGCTTTTGTGTGTGTGTGTGTCTTTAATCAAATTTATCGGAAAGCGATAGAGGTCTAGCAGATGTTACAGCCATAAATTGCTTTTAGTGTGTGTGAGCTGTAATAGAGGGTAGAGCAGGGCACCAGTAGATGTGTGTGTGTGTGTGTGTGTGTGTGGTTTGCTGTTACATCATTTCAGTGGAAGAACCTGTGAAGTGTTTTAAGGCCTACTGCATAATACATTATATACTTTAGACGGCTTACTAAATATGTAAACAGTTGTACGCTACGTTGTTGACATGTTACGTTGTAATTATTATTTAGTGAATGGTGTTTGAATAATATCATTTAAGAAATAAAAATTAAGCCATTTTGGTCCAACGTTATATTAAGTGCTTCAACTACTATGTACTTGCATCATAAATAAATAGTTTACTGTGTTCATATAGTATTATACAACACATCTGGTGCTCTTGAAGTGGGATAGAGGTACGATTAGGGACAGGTTTGGTGGTATAGGTAGGTTTAAGTGTGGGTTAAGGTGTAAATAATGGGTCAACAGTGAAGTTATACATTTATAAATACATGCAGATTCTTTTTAAAATAAAAGTACAATTTAAAAACCTCTTAATTTAAGTACATTGTACTAAATGATTAATTAAATTGTAAATACAAAGCAATTAAGGCCACTTAATATAAAGTCGGACCTCATTTTGTGTAGCAATATTTGGTAGTACTTTAATTTAAGGTGTTACACATGTTCCAGGGGCTGCACAGTGGCTCAGTGGTTAGCACTGGCGCCTCACAGCAAGAAAGTCGCTGGTTCGAGTGCTGGCTGGGTCAGTTGGCATTTCTGTGTGGAGTTTTCTCCCCATGTTGGCGTGGGTTTCCTCCGGGTGCTCCGGTTTCCCCCACAGTCCAAGCACATGGGCTATAGGTGAATTGAATAAACTAAATTGGCCGTAGTGTATGTGTGTGAATGAGTGTGTATAGGTGTTTCCCAGTACTGGGTTGCAGCTGGAAGGGCATCCGCTGCGTAAAAAATATGCTGGAATAGTTGGCGGTTCATTCCGCTGTGGCAACCACTGATAAATAAAGGGACTAAGCCGAAGGAAAATGAATGAATGAACACATGTTCCATGCGCTTACTATAGTAATTACAATGAATTATGCATAATTACTATGTAACTAAACCTAACCCACATTCTTACCCCAATTATATATTAGGTACATGTAATTAATGAATATTATTCATTAGTTAATGATGATAGATAATGAATAGTTACATGGTTACTACGTCACCTTAAACTAAAGTGTAACCCAATATTTTTAATTTATTGCAGTTGATGTCCCAGTTGATGACAAAATTGTAAAATCAAGTTATAAACTCATAATTAGCTGTATAATAAGCATACATAGAATTTTTATCTGGCAGCCGGAGATAGCATTTTCAGTTATCGACCGAAGGGAAATAAATGGCTGAAAATAGGATCCAAAAAAAGGACTATGCTGCTCCGCATTGCCCAACAGTGTTAATTAGCATTTTCGGTTATCAGCCAAGTGCATCCAGAATTTTTGGTTATGTCCAGAATTGTCATTTCGGTGCATGCCTTCTGATAATATGGAATATTGCATATACTAGATATACAATTTTATTCTAGATTTTGTTGATGTTTTGTTGATTCTAGATTTTTTTTTCCTTCACTTTCGCAAATTGGTGAAGTTCGTTCCTTGCCGCTGTCGCCACTGGCTTGCATGGTTCGGGACTTGTAGAGCTGCGCATCGATGGATTTGCTCTTCAGTGTTTGGACTCTCAGCAGTGAAAATTAAACCACACTGAACTGAACTGAACTTAACTCTAAAAACTGAACTGACACCATTTCAATTCACTATAATCTTCTATGTGAAGCTGCTTTGACACAATCTACATTGTAAAAGCGCTATAGAAATAAAGATGAATTGAATTGAATTGATGGTGAAAAATGTTGTGTTGGGTGTCAAAATTATTCGTTTTGTTTTTTTAATGCATCATGTTGCAGATGCGGATGATGCGGTATCAGTTAAGTAATAGATCATATATCACCGGTAGATGTACTGATGTAATTCATCGCATATGCACTAATATGTGGCGGTAGAATACCATGGTGAGGGAGGAGAGTGTGAGTAATTAAAATGCTCAAACTACCTAAAAAGCAGGCAACTGTGCACAATTCACTGCTTGTGAGTATGCTGGGAAAGTCTTTCGCTGACACTGAGGTGCAGTAGAACCCACGAGCCACATAAGGAGGAAATGGAAGCATATACATTAAAGCTCCATTGAATTGAACTGAATCGATGACATGATAATTGTAATTGAACCATGAGACTAGTGTAGTAGGTTCACACCCCTATTGTGCTGCTTCACATTTTTGAGGAATTTGATGAAGAATATACAGTACATTGCATGCTCAAAAAGACACTCTGAGACATGAACTTCATTGCAAAATTCAATGAAGCCATGGCTCGACCCCAGCTCACTCTTAAAGGGAATGGGAATCTGATTGGTTTAACAAATGTTATGTCCAAAACACACCCATTACTCATTAAGAGAATATGGACAACCCTTTTAGACTATGTGCCTGGTGCGTCAAGTTTTTACCCATCCATAAAATAGTGAAAGTGGATTCAGACACACCCTAAGTGTAGCATCTGTACCCTGCTCTTTAGACCATGTGCTTAAATTGTTAAAATAAACCCTATTGTTTTTGACATTTGTAAACTTTAGGGACGTCAAACTCCTTTACATTTACTGAGCACTGGCCGTCCATAGTTTGTCAAGAAACAAGCATCTTCCATGTTCTGCGGCTTTCTGCAATCCCATTCAGATTGTTTTAAAAGCATTAAACATCTCACTGGTCATGACTTTTGAACAGTAATGTAGAACAGTATTTGTCAGCCGGTGGGTCGTGACCAAAAGTGGGTCACAGAACTGTTTTGACTTTGATTTTGACTGACTGTGATTTTAAAAGACGTCTGTGAACGTTGTTGACACCTTAGAAACACATTCTCCTAATTAAGCGACTGCAGTCAGATGAGATGTTGAAAGCCATTGACAGTATTTTAATGTTGCTTTGTTACTTCTTGTTACTTCTCAACTGAGAAAAATGAACTTTCCTGAGCTCTCAACTGTTATACTGTGCTTTTTAACTGCATACAAATGCGGCTGTGTACACTTTTACTTTTTTGCAGAGATGGCAAAAGTGCACAAATCCAAAAGTAGAAGTACAGATACTCATGTTTAAAATGACTCTGGTAAAAGTTGAAGTACTGATTACACTTTTGTACTCAAGTACAAGTAAAGAAGTACAGCCTCAAAAATGTACTTAAGTAAAAAGTACCCATTACTACTATGTTTTAGTTTCACTAGGTAGGTAAATATCCGGTTTTCCCCATGTATCATCATCCTGACGCAAACTCACAGCGTTCAATAATGTAGTTTTGCAGCTGTTGGATCAAAAACAACAGCTGCCATTCATGTTGATACACTCTAAAAATAATTCTGTAGGCCTGTATATCTTTATAAATAATGCCTTACATTTTACACCAAATTCTGTCCAAAATATATTGAATTTTTTTAATTTTTTATTCTTTATTGAATATATTGAAAATGTATTGTCTTTTGCTAAAATAAATACTTATCGTATTTGACTTTTTTTTTTTTGCTTTAGCAGCTCTCATACATAACCTGTTATTTTGGTGTGTTTTTTTCCAGGGTATTGTGGATATTTCATTTAATGGATAAACATTAATTCTGTTAATACATTTATTCTATGCTAAAAGCTACATACACAGGCGTGACTACAACCTACAAAACATGTGCATGATCTTTTCTTCACGTGATAAATTCATGATCTTTTGCATTATACTTTTATATGAATTGCCCAGTATAGTTACTTTTGTTGTTGTAAAACATTTGTTAAAAAAAAATTAATTGAAGATTAATATGCCTATATGTAAAATCATATAGTCAATAAAAAAATCAATGAAAAAACTGTTAAACAGCATAAATTCTGTATTAGGAAATATGAACTCATTGGAAATAAATCTCAATGCATAAAGTTTTTATAAAGTATTTGATTGATTTAGTACTAAATGTACAAATCTTTATCTTTACATTCATTCATTCATTCATTCATTCATTTTCGGCTTAGTCCCTTTATTAATCTGGGGTCGCCACAGCGGAATGAACCGCCCAAATCTTTACAAAAAGCACTAATTTTCACGGTATTAGATTGAAAGACCAGAGAAATCCCATGCAATATGTTCAGAAGTGGACAAAAGACGCTAACCTCAAGCATTTACATGGCATATTTTTGAACTGGAATGTGTCTCTCTTGTTTACCTGTGATCTGATCGAGCAAAATGTGTCTTATTACCGTGTAAACAGGGCAGCATCGGTCATGTTAAATTCGCCGAATCCCTCTGTCTCATCTGCGTAGTCACCCTTGCCTTTCTCATAGTAATTTTAAAATAGTGAATGCGTGACTGAGAGCCCTAAATTATGCAGTTTTTTTTTGGCTTGTGTGCTTGTGCTGTAGTGTTCTTTTTCATTTCATAGAGCACAACATTTATCCGAGTTCTTCCCTGTTCGCTGACGCTACCATGTTGTTTGCGTGCTTCTAATGGCAAATGCAGGGGGAACTATGGGAGCCCAGAGGAGAGTGTTGCATGTGTTAGAGTGAAAACCAATTTTCATTTAAACAAATCGATGTAAATTACTCACTCGAGTGAATCAATAAAATCGATTTATCGCCCAGCCCTAGTAGGAGATGCCAATGTGGGCTTTTTTCTTCTATAATAAATGACTTGCACTTCAGAAGACGAAACGCAATGAACATGTGGTGGCTTTTAGTGGCGTGAGACGCTCTTTGGGAGCCCAGACGCTCAATACAGTTCTGGAGTTGATAATAATATAATAATAATTAGGGCTGTGCGATTCAAGCTGCAGTCACACTAGACTTTTCACCCCATAGACTTCCTTTCAAACGCAAGCTCGTGCGACAAGTTTCGCAGTTCGCTGCGTTGCAAAGTTCAAGCTTGGTGAACTCTGACCTGCGAAATCGCATCATGTGACTGCGTGAGACCAATCGATGGTCAAAACATGACCTCTCTGGACAGAAATGTGAAATATGGAATAATTGCTTGCTTTTTTAAATGTCTAATCATCTTGTTTAATCCCGCCCCTTTTCGCAGCGCTGTATGACAGAATTGGGCATGCTCAAACTCTAGTGTGACCTCAGCATCAATCGAAATTGAATCGGAATCACAATTTGAAATGTTGCGATTAGCAATATGAAATATATATATAAATTATATAATTTCCCCCACCCAGATCAAATGCGTGACTGCCGTCTTACTAGCCAATTGAGTGAGCACACTTTCGTTCTGCCCAATCAGAATTGCACAACCAAACTATGCGGAACGCCCACAATAAAACAAACAAACAAACAGGAAAGTGCGGACGAGTGGGATGATGGCGTCTGCCGCTTCAGAAGCATTAATAGACTAATTCATATCAAAGAAAAACAGCATGTCAGTAATATGGGAATATTCATCCATTAATTCTTTTTCTTTTCGGCTTAGTCCCTTTATTAATCTGTTGTCGCCACAGCGGAATGAACCGCCAACTTATACAGCATATGTTTTACACAGCGGATGCCCTTCCAGCTGCAACCCATCACTGGGAAACATCCATACACACTCATTCACACACATACACTACGGACAATTTAGCTTACCCAATTCACCTATACAGCATGTCTTTGGACTTGTGGGAAACCGGAGCACCCGGAGTAAACCCACGCGAACACGGGGAGAACATGCAAACTCCATACAGAAATGCCAGCTGACCCTGCCGAGGCTCGAACCAGCGACCTTCTTGCTGTGAGGCGATTGTGCTACCCACTGCGCCACCGTGTTGCCCAATATGGGAATATTTTGGTTTCAAAGTCCGAACAAAAACAGGTCATTTTTAAGAGCTGTCACAGAATTGTAGTCACAGCACAGGGAAATACAACAACCAGCACCTAAAAAAGCACCACAGGCAGCTATATGAAGAGTGCCTTGCTAAAAAGTCAACTAAAAGTATTGCCAGTGATACTCAATATAGTAGCTAGTAACAGCAAAGTAGAATTTCAGAGTTGTTTGCAGCTGTTACACCATATGAAGAAACATCGCGAAGGCACCAGGAGATAACTAACACCATAACTCACTACTGTTTGCTCTAGAGGAAAATTAGTGTTTCATTTCTGAATATTTTTGAACAAATTATGAATAAAGGTTTGAGTAAGTTAATATCTTTTCAGTTCCTTTTTAACTAACACTCACTGCATATAAGCAGTAAGAAGCTACGATACAGAATATTGAGCTGAAGCTTGTCTACAAAATTAAATCGCAAATCAAATCAAAATCGCAATATCTTTTAAAAAAAAAATCACAATTAGATATTTTCCCCAAATCGCACATTCCTAATAATACTGAACCACTGTGATGACAGACTTGCTGAGGGATTTTAGAATGAGCAAAACAACATTTCAGATATTTTATAACGTGTTCGATCTGCTGATTTATCCATTAACATCAAATCACTTTTATTGTCACATCATCAGCAGCACGTGTACGATGATGAGTGAAAAGCTTAGGTTCTGGCTCCAGACAGTGCAAAATACAGACAGTGCAAAATACAACATACTCCCAAAAACCAAGACAATATACAATTAGCAATGTTGACAGAAATGCGTAGAAGACAATAAATAGGTGTACACATAGTCTAACTGTTGGTGGAAAATTATTGTAGGCAATATTGTTTTAAGTAAGGATTGGTTCATCATCATCCCATCACACCCATTTCTGTTATCACATGATCTGATAAAACAAAATCACATGACTTTTTTTGATGCACATGCTGGAATTTATTCAGTAAATGTGTTTTGATCATCTTTATACACATTTTTGGTTGTACTATCCCTTTAATGACCTTGGGAAAATGTGGGTCAAACCAGTTAATAAGCACTGGTGTAGAAGGTTATCAAGGTGTTTCATGCATACAGAAAATGTGCTGCATCCAGCAAAAGAAGTGTTACCGTGGTATATTCTGAACACAGTCATTATCTCTAATAAGTGCTGTGCTAAACATTTTCTCTCTCTTTCTCCTTCTCCTCCAGGCGAACTCTCCACCAGTTGTGGTAAATACAGACACGCTGGATGGATCACCGTATGTAAGTATAATGCATATTTTACATCCAGAAATAACTAATGAGCATCCTATAACTGCCTATAAGAATGCTTGACGACCACTCACAACACCTTAGCAACCATATGCCAAATTTGAGATTGGCATGAATTTACCAAGTACTTGCTTGGTTGATTCTGTTTTGTTGAAAACCTAGTCAAGTAAAAATACAATTACTTGTCAAAAATGTAGTGCAAATAAAGTAAAAGTATCTATTTTACATACTACTCTAAGTATGAGTTAAATGCAGTGAGTATTATGCTGTGAACATGATTCCACCTTATAGCCTGCAAATTATGCATGTGTGTGAAAACGTAACATTCTGTAGTGCATCTAGTGATTGTTTAAGACCTTTTATTTCAATCCTCATACAGTAGACATCCTTGCTCTCTTACCAGTCTCTCAGTCTAATGATTTTGTGTCTTGAAGACTTTTAATGCTTACACACATTCATTAATAGATGTTTGTTGCATTTATAAAGTGGGCCTAATCCCAATTCTACCTTTTAGCCCTTCCTCTTACCTTAAGGAGAAGTGCGGCAGTAACTTAACCTTATTAAGCATTTAAATGTCAATGTAATCTGCACACTAGTATCTTGAAAAATATATAGTCAAATATTATGTGCTGTCATCATGGCAAAGATAAAATAAATTAGTTATTAGAAATGAATTATTAGAACTATTATGTTTATAAATGTGTTGAAAAGAAATCTTCTTTCCCTTAAACAGAAATTGTGGTAAAATAACTTCAACTGTATATACAAATTTGTGTAATAGGTCAATCCAAAATTTGACATTAACTGTAATGTAATTTAAGTCTTTTAATATTAAATACTGAGTCCTGATCTGTACTTGTATCTTCTGTTGATCCAAAACTATGCTCTGCTTGGTAAAATCATGCACACACACGTATCGAACAGCGAATCAATGCTCGGATATTCTTCAGAATACATAAAAGTCTGGTTATTCATCAAAATGGCTGTTCTGGCCTGTAGTGTGAGCACAGATAGACCACTTATAGGAAAACGAATAGGGGAAACGCGGTGCTAAATATAGAAACGGCAGGAAAGAATATGTGGAAAGTGTGAATTAAAAGAGCCAGCTGGATTTCTCTAGAATTTACACAAGCTGAACCGGCCTAAAAAACACACAGTTTACTTTGCGCTAATGCAGAAACATGATGCAATTATTCATTTATTGTAGCAATATGGTTTTAACATGTAATCCAAACATATCATTTAGTATTTATTTCGATTCAGATCAACTTGCATGGATATTGTACAGTACATGTCTTTTACAGGATGAAATTGTGTATTTGTTGTGTTGTAGGTGAATGGAGCAGAAGGAGAGATTGAATATGAAGAGATCACGCTGGAAAGGGTAATTTTATGAACTATTACAGTGCTATAGTATGATTTTTTTTTTTCAACTGTGATCATTAATTACAATGTGAAACTTTTACGATATAAATTCAGCTACTTAATTGGCTCCCTGTTCAGTCACGTAATGATTTTAAGACTCTGATTTTAACCTACAAAGCAGTACATGGGTTAGCTCCAGATTACATTTGTGATCTGGTGACATTTTCTACTCGCTGTCTTAGTTCTGCATGTGGACTCACTTTGGATCAGCCGCACAGTAGGTTAAAAACCATGCGAGATAGGGCTTTTCTTACCGTGCACCTAAATTATGGAATGCATTACCTGCAATTATCAGTAATGCCGTTTCTCTGGATTGTTTTAAGAAGCTTCTTAAGACACATCTTTTTAGCAAAGCATTTAATTTGTGATCATCACTGTCACTTTTATGTAACATTTTGCTTATTTATTGTTCTTTATTGTATTATTTATATGGTGTGACTTCTGGCTTATTACTGGGATTTTATGCAAGCTTGTAATTCTCTGCATTTTTATTTGTTACTGTATATCATGTGGGCTGCACGGTGGCGCAGTGGGTAGCACTTTCGCCTCACAGCAAGAAGGTCGCTGGTTTGAGCCTCGGCTGGGTCAGTTTGCGTTTCTGTGTGGAGTTTGCATGTTCTCCCTGTGTTCGCGTGGGTTTCCTCCGGGTGCTCCGGTTTCCCCCACAAGTCCAAAGACATGCGGTATAGGTGAATTGGGTAGGCTAAATTGTCCGTAGTGTATGTTTGTGAATGAGTGTGCATGGATGTTTCCCAGTGATGGGTTGCAGCAGGAAGGGCATCCGCTGTGTAAAGCATATGCTGGATAAGTTGGCAGTTCATTCCGCTGTGGCGACCCCAGATTAATAAAGGGACTAAGCTGAAAAGAAAATGAATGAATGAATGTATATCATGTAGCGCTTTGAGTTTAAGAAAAGCGCATCATAAATTAAAATGTATTATTATTATAAAGAATTTTTTTTTTTTAATACATTTTATGAATTTATATGAATTAGTATTTTTTCAAAATATGAATTCATATAATATTAAAATATTAATACTAATAAGTATTAATATCTATAATTTAAAAAGGTAAATCTAGAAATTATTGTGGAAAATAAGCTCACTTATTTATAATAATAATAATAACAATAATACATTTTATTTATATTGTGCTTTTCTAAGACCCAAAGCGCTTACAAAACAGTAAAAAACAACAAATAAAACAATAAATAATACAGTAAAAAAACACAGTAAGAATAAAAAAGATATCACAATTTAAAAACAGTCCTAAAAAGATGAGTTTTAAGTAGCTTCTTAAAACAGTCCAAGGAACCGGCATTCCTAATGTTTGTGGGAAGAGCATTCCAAAGTTTGGGTGCACGGTAAGAGAATGCCCTTCTGAGTGCTGAGTGTCTGGTGCTGAGTTTACAACGAGGCTGAAACAGCGTAGGACCCGAGGCAGAGCATAGACAGCGAGGGGCAGAAGAAATGGATATCAAATCACAAATGTAATCGGGAGCAGAACCATGAACCGCTTTATATGTTGAAATCAATGTCTTATACTGTATATTAGTGTATTATTAAATCTTAAACATGTGTTTTTAAAAATGGCATTTGTAGATAAAATAATAGTATTAAAAAGTTTATATTTATATATTTTTCTTTCTCTATTTCTTAACACGCTTAAGTACACTTTTCAATAATGCATTTTGTAAAACAAATATTAAATGACATTAAATCACATTTCAAATCATTATGTTTTAATAACATTTTTTAAAAGTAGTACACTTATTAAGCGATTTGGCACTTATTTTGACTTGAGTACATTGATTATAGTTTTAACTGTAGTTCTTCAGTCATATTTAAATTGCCACTTTATCATTAAATATATTCTATTACCTAATGTATTTATGAATACACAATGATCACATTTCAGTAGGTGTAATATTAAGTATGCAATAGCTAACCATAAATCATTGTCAGTGCATTCTGTTTTAAACACTTCATTTTTATATTTACATATAAAAGTATACAGAAGTGCTAATTATGTGGGTGAAAAAGCACCGTAAAGTTCAATATTACCGCAGCTAATATCAATTTTAACTATAACACATTTGCAATTAAGTGTCCAAAAGATTACACTCAGTTCATACTCAAGAATATTCTTTTAAAGTCAATTTTGTCAGTAATGAGCACAATTTTAAAGGTAAATGCTAAAAAGCCCTGATGTTTCACATGGGGTTGTAATAAATAGCATGTTTTAGAGTTATTGTATTGGACATGTAAAGCTGAATTAAGTGTGTGCGTGTGCATGCGTGTGTGTTTGTGTGCGTGCGTGCGTGTGTGCCCGTGTGTGCTTTTGTGTGTGCATGGGTTTGTGTGTGTGTGCATGTGTGCCTGCGTGTGTTGTGTGTGCATGCGTTTGTGTGTGCGTGTGTGTGTATGTGCGTGTGTGCATTTGTGTCCGCACGTGTATGGGCTTGTGTGTGTGTGTGTGTGTGTGTGTGTGTGTGTGTGTGTGTGTGTGT
>CAIGQV010018170.1:3924632-3956385 GCA_903798115.1 Danio jaintianensis
TTTTGTGTTCAACAGAATAAAAAAAACCTATAAAGGTTTATAACGATTTGAGGGTGAGTAAATTGTGATTTACTGTTCAACAGAAGAAAGAAATTCATAAATGTTTGTGGCAAGGGAAGTGCAAGTAAATGATGACAGATCTTTCAGTTTTGTGTGAGCTATCCCTTTAAATGGACCAAGCTGCTGCTAGCCATATGATTGGCTGATTGTATATTTTGTCTACAGTGGCCATCATCCAATACAATTTAAATAAATGCATTATTTCATTAATTCATTCGTTTTCTTTTCAGCTTAGTCCCTTTATTAATCTGGGGTCGCCACAGCGGAATGAACCGCCAACTTATCAAGCATATGTTTTACGCAGCGGATGCCCTTCCAGCTGCAACCCATCACTGGGAAACATCCATACACACTCATTCACACACATACACTAAGGGCAATTTAGCCTACCCAATTCACCTATACCGCATGTCTTTGGACTGTTAGAGGAAACCGGAGCACCCGGAGGAAACCCACGCCAACACGGGGAGAACATGCAAACTCCACACAGAAACGGCAACTGACCCAGCTGAGGCTCGAACCAGCGACCTTCTTGCTGTGAGGCGATCGTGCTACCCACTGCGCCACCGTGCAGCCCCATGCATTATTTAAATAATTAATATATACACAAAGAAATTCTGGGTTATTTTTAACCCAACATTGGGTGAAATACAGACAAATCCATTGTTAGCTTTTTGGGTTTTTTTTCAATTAAATTTAAATGACATTTTTTTAACCCAACTGTTGGGTCTGTCCATATTTGACTCCATTTTGGGTTAAAACCACCCATAAATTTGTAGTGTGTGCATAATAATGATAACTGATGTCATTATTTGATCACAACCGCCGAACTTCTTCTATGGTATTGGAAAAAATGAGCATCGTCGCCAATCTACTGTATATTTTATAAGTAATTCCTAATGGTCTTAGAGGTGGAGGGAACCTTCCCACACACACACTCTCACAAACAGAGTTTCCAGAGCCTTCAGATTGGGTCGTCTGCCCATTGTTTAAAACAGGAAATAGGTCATGCAGTGTGAACAGCTGGGGGTGGACGCTGGTAAATATGTGTGTGTGTGTGTGTGTGTGTGCGTGCGTGTGTGTGTGTGTGTGTGTGTGTGAAGGAACTGCTTCTCTGCACTTTCTCTAGATGCTATCACAATTAGGCTTGTAAAAATAAAGGTTCTTCAGTGGTATACTGAACTTTTCATCAAGAACCATTTGCATTGGTTCTTGAGTTGAGTATTTAATAATTCTTAAAGGGATAGAAATAAAGGTACAGGAGCTGTAGCTTTTCCAAAGGTACATATTTGTACTTAAAATGTCCATAATGGTATCTCAAAGGTAAATTTTGGGTACATTTGGGTACTAAAAGACAATTTGAGGTACCAATATGGACTGTTTGGTTACAAATGTGTACTTTTTGAAAAGGTTTTGCCCAAGTGACAGCTCCCGTACCTTTTTTTCTGAGAGTGTAAGTCAATGGTTACAGCTTTCTTCAAAATATCTTCTTTTGTGTTCAAACTCAAAGGTTTGAAACCACTAAATGCTAAGTAAATGATGACAGAACTTTCATTTTTGTGTGAACAATCCCTTTTATAGGTGAAATGTCATTTTTTAAAATGTTAAAATACATTATTAAGCCACTCTGTTCTCTTTTTCTAACACCGCTTGAGAGTCAAACTAGTAGAGGTATTATTATTTCTCAGGTTTCAGGTTGTTCTTTCTGCTCTTGAGGTGTTTGCAGTCAGAATGGGGTCAGTCTAACAGAGCAGCAGTATGTTCTAGGTAATCCTGCAGGGAGACTGAAACCCACACAGACGTCTCTTTCGGTATGCCATCAGACAGGTATATGATACTGATACCTGTCGCCAGATCAGGCTGAAAACAGGATGTGCATGTGTATGTATGTATATTTGTGTGTGTGTTTGTTCCACACACACACACACATATATATATATAAGAAAATTCCCATCGATACACCTCTCCATCCTGGTTGGTCACCATGGCAACAGAGCATTTTCATGTGTCGTCTCCATTCTATCGTCCCTAATTAAAATGGGTCTGGTTTGGGTGTAAAGCCGCCGTCTCTACGTTTTGCACAGACATGTGTGTCTGTGTATGCAGATGTTTAAAAAGCCACTAAGGAAAAGTATATAAGGCGAGTTTGCTGCATTAAAACTGCATACACAAACAGATGGGGGGGGGGAATTACATAACAGTTCTGAGGACTGTTAGCCTACTTGTGTAAAGCACCAGTTGCAGGTTAGGATTCTCTCAGGAACAGACGAACAGAAACACCTCCAGTCTGAGAAATCGATACATTGAAAAAAAAACATTTTATTTTAATCAGTCACATAGATTTATGTAATTAATTATGCTTATAGCTAACATTTGATTTCACATTAAATCTCCTGTCCTGCAGAAAAAAAACCCATTTCTTACAGTTTTAGTCTTGTTTCAATAATAAGTCAAAATTAAGTGGTTTTTCCTTAAAACAAGCGTAATAATCTGCCAATGGGGTAAGCAAAATAGTCCTGTTTTCACTATGAAATAAGATTATTTTGCTTGTTATAAGGAAAAACTTGGGCGACAAGGAGGCTCAGTGGTTAGCACTGTCACCTCACAGCAAGAAGGTCTCTGGTTTGAGTCCCGGCTGGAGTTTGCATGTTCTCCCCGTGTTGGCGTGGGTTTCCTCCGGGTGCTCCGGTTTCCCCCACAAGTCCAAAGACATGCGCTATAGGTGAATTGGGTAAGCTAAATTGTCCGTAGTGTATGTGTGTGAATGGGAGTGTATGGGTGTTTCCCAGTGATGGGTTGCAGCTGAAAGGGCATTCGCTGTGTAAAACATATGCTGGATAAGTTGGTGGTTCATTCCGCTGTGGCGACCCCAGATTAATAAAGGGACTAAGCCGAAAAGAAAATTAATAAATGAACGAATGGCCCATACTGTATATACTTACATTTACAAATATATTCTGTACAAAGGTGTGCTTTTATCTGACAGGTAAGCAAAGTAAAAATAACAGAGTTCATAGTTTGTCTATACAACAACACCTAAGGGCACCTTTGACATCCTAATAGTCAAGTGCAAGGCCACGCTTGAGTTTTTAACGCCTTGAGAGTGAGAATGGCTTGAACTTTAGGCAGTGTTGTTATATGAGATGCACACATCCCAGAAGAAAACGTTGCTCCTGGAAGCTTTTGATAAAATCGTAAAGTAGGGCTGCACAATATTGGAAAACTGACATTGAGATATTTTTTTTTTCTCTGTAATATATACTGCGATATGAACATCATTTCACCAGAAGACTTAAATAGCTCTATTTGGAAAGTCATTAATTTAGATTGATTGGGATTATTTAAATACATTTTCACCATTAATAACAGAAGACAACCACTAAAATCCCATTTAGTATAAAAACAAAGTGCCCTATTGTAAAGTCTTCCTATAGAACAGCAGTCAGACAACACATTAGTCTGGGAAAATGTGAAGAAAACTATAACTGCATAGGTTTGTACGCGTCTTGTCCCTTGCCTCACACACACTGTAGTTGAACTCGTCCATTCACACGTTGCTCTCGCGCCTTTCTCCCTGTGACTCCCAGGTCTTCACACTGGGTTTCTCCTCACACGCTTGTCATTATCCAGCTTTTCACACGTCCTGAAGTCCACCACACACTCCAGAGACAGAGAAACTTTCAATAGCTCACCAAAGACTGATACTGCAATGCTCATTACTGTCAATGCATGAAACTGAAACAAAACTGGGTCCTACTTTATGTTAGGTGGTCTTATCTACTATGTTCTTGCATCAGAAAATAAATACAATGTGTTCATAATGTATTGCAGAACACTTGAGATGGGATACGGGTAGGGTTTGGGACAGGTTTGGTGGTATGGGTGGGTGAAGGTGTAAGGGATGGTCAACAGTGTAAGTAAAGATGTAATTACAGAAATTAATTACAGATGTATTTAATCAATCATAAATATGATATAAAAACATATTTACACAATAAGTACATTGTAACAAATGATTTCAGTGTAAGTACATATTAATTAAGGCTGCCTAATATAAAGTGGGAACCAAAACTGTTCTTGAAATGGGAACATAAAGATTATAACATGCATCAATGAAGTTTAGCAGTAAATTCTCAGTTTTGTTGTCATGATGAGTTTAATACACATAAAAAAGACATTAAATTTACAATTTAAAAAAACTAGGAGCTGTCGTTACAGTTAAAACCGTTGTAGAAACTGAAGAAATGTACAAATGTTATGGTAAACTACTATATTTATTGTTTTATTTGTTATAATGTTCAATAATGAAGTCTGCACTGCGCACTAGCGTTTTTTTTGTTTTTGGTGCGTTAATCTTGTTAATAATATCATTCAGAAGGTCATGATTCGCACTCGTTAAATATTTTATTTTACATTCTTAGGAGATACAAAACACAGATGTTTCAGCACAATACCTTCCTCAGTGTGTGACACAATCTTCTCACTCCACCCTCTTATTCCAGTCAATCACATTACGTCATTGATTAGACGACTACTCAATAGTTAAAAACGATCTCTTTTTCATTTCAACAACACAAGGAATATTTCCTCCACCTGTAAAAGCATTATCTCCATTGTACAGAAAAATAACATTTGAGTTATCATCATTCACTTATTCATATCTTCGTCAACTGATACAATAAAATTCTGACAGATCCAATTCCTCCCTCATTTATTCCTCTTGGTGTAAGTGATTTTAATTTATGAATCCAGAATGCTTCTCTTTGTAATCATTTTTTATTCAGATTACCTCCTCTACGTGACTCATATACTTCCTCAATTCCTATACGTTCTAGTTGTTTAATGTCATGTCCGATTTCAATGAAGTATCTTGCTACTGCCGAAGTTATAATGTTATAAAATTTGTTATGTTGAAAGCAACCCAGGCTCATTCTGAAAACGTACCCCTATATACATTTCTGGAGAGTGCCAAATACGTCCCAGGAGCTACGTTTTTTTGCAGTTTTTGTTTTTGCAAATCCAGCAGAGGCCAATGTGTATGCTTTTTCAAATCTCAAATTTCTCTCGCGAGTGCCATTCCCACCTGCTCTTCTCGCGTAAATCCACCAGTCCACTCCTCCTTCCCTAAACCCAACCAATAGTATTTTCAAAAGCACAGATTGACCCGCCCTCCCCCTTCCCTAAACCCAACTGACAGTGTTTTCAAAAGCAATCCAGAAAAAGAAAAGCCCCCTGATTTTTACCACGTTTTCAGTTTTTACCACATTCTCACCCTGTTATTTACTTGTTTGTTTTATTTTTGGCTTTTGTTTTTGTCTTACCTGCTTTCTGGAACCGTTCTTCACCGGACTCGAACCCTGTTGCCGTGGTCAACTCCTCTCAAGTCCACCAACGTATGCGGCGAGCCACTGGACAAAGTGGTAACATCGGTAAAGCCGTCCATACGGAGGTAAGCGGTCAGCTTGTAAGCGTGAAAAGGAGCGACGTCAAACCACCCCGTATCGTTCGTTTTAAAGACGAAATGCAGCCATACGTACTTCTGGCTACATAATTCGGGATCTCCAGAAATGTATAGAGCTAGGTTTTCAGAATGAGCCTATGTTGGTTGAAAGTACTAACATTTACTCACACTCAAGTGGTTCTAAACCTTTATGAATTTCTTTCTTCTGTTGAACACAAAGGAAGATATTCTGAAGAATGCTGGAAAAAATATCCATTGACCTCCATAGGAACAAAAATATTATGGAAGTCAATGACTCTTCAGTATATCTTTGTGTTCAACAGAAGAAACTCAAACAGGTTTGGAGGATGTGTAAATGATGACAGCGTTTACTCATTTCATTTAATTTGGGTGAACTATCCCTTTAAGTAGCCTAGATTTCTCACACCACGCAGATGAGAACGATACTATCAACGTTTTATTTGCCGTTTTAAACAAGTCACAGCATGACTTTGGCTCCTTTTCCAGTAGCTCTTGTCTCAAATCTCCTCACACTTTCTCCCTGCAAGCTTTTCAAGTCTCACACTTTTCCTTCATGCCCTTCCTGCTGCAGCTAATGGTTTACAGCGAGAAGACAAGTGCTTGCATTAGCATGACAAGACCCTGAGTGAATGTGCAATCCTTGAGCCAAATAACACGCCAATCCACATAGGTGTGATAAAGAGGGCTCCGCGGACACATTAGCATCGGAATTAAAGAGGCAAAAAAGCTCCCCATGCGTGGTTTCATCTTACGTTTTTAAGAATAAAAAAGGTTGTGACAGCTTATTTGAAGCTATAGTTAGTGGATACTGTGGTCTGTTTTTTTTTTTTTTAAACAGAAAGAGCTGATCTAAGCACTAATAAGAGTTCTAATTAAACCATTTTTACAGTAAATATAGCTTAAAAAGGTTCAGCTGAGAAGCAATATCATGTGCATGTAATCAGCTTTGTTTTCAGAGAAACTTGAATTATGTTTGTTCTTACCTGGAAAATTGTTTTATCTGTTTTAAAGAAATTTACTGGTGTGTGGAAGACTAATATTGGCTTTACAAAAATGACTGCAATGGTAGCATGGTTGTGGAATCAAACAGTATGTGATACATGTATAACAGGCTAGTGAATGATTAACTATAAACACTGTAAAAATATATATGTTAATCCATTTATTTACGGTTATGAATTGCATTACAGGAGCATGATCTTTGCTCTGTCGACTTTTGTTGCCGAAAATTCAACTCTACACTGATGAAGTGACTTTAATTGACATTTTAGTATAGTTTGATCTATATTGTATAAAAAATTAATATATAGAATTAAATTAGAAATATTTAACAAAAAGTACTGTCAGGTTATTTGCTAGGTTTTTAAACCGTAATTTTACACCATAAACCCAGACAATATATCATTATCAACTATTAAAAATTCCAATAAAAGTCACTTTTTCAAACTTTTCAACACCAAAAGTTATTTAAAAACATAAAGCCTAACATTGCCTAAATAAATACAGAAAACTGTTCATTTATGGATATTTTTACAGTAATATATTTACTGCGTGGCACTTCCATTTACTCCCTGGTCTTTCCCATAATTTCCCCACCAATCAAGATTACTGGAGAAAGATTTTTGTAGGTAGCATATAGTCCATTAATTTGCATGACTGTTCCAGGGACTGTTCAACAAGGGACATCACACTTTAAAAATTCCCTGACATTTACAAGTCTCCGTTGCACAATACTATGATCCAAAACAGTTTATTAGATAAGGCTTGGGAAGCAATGGATATTTGACTTTTTCCTCAAGACAACTAATCAAGATGGAGCACTGACATTTTGTCAAAAGGTAAATGTCAGTTTAAAGGTTTGTCTGAAGCATAATTACAAAGACAACAAACAATATCATAATTTCTTCAATGGAAACAAATGCTTCACACAACCTGCTCAAAGAATTACACTGACAATATATGAGTGGGCTAAAGTTGGTTTTATATTCGCACATTCAGACTTTCTCCTTAACAATATAGTTTCAGAAAAGTATTATTAGTATTAGCAGCCTAATTGGCGTCTATCAAAGTACAACATTGTTCACAGTCAATTAAATAGTGCTAATGTTGTTTTGAAGTCATACTTGCATGCGATTTTAGACCGAATATTCAAAGTAGCATGGTAAACAATATAGTTACTGTGTCACTGTTCAAAATTGAACGAATGCGAATATAAAAATCAACTTTACCTCAGTCAAAAATATGACAGTACACTCATCAAGAGCAGTGTTGGGTATGTTTCTTAAAAAAAACATTAAAAGTTACATCATTAAAATTGTATTTAAATTACATTCGTAATTACTGTATCTGACAAAACAGTTACTCAATAAGTTATTAAATTATTTGACTCGACTTCAAATTCAACACATAAATGCACTACATACAAATCTCAATGCCGCGTAGACAATAGAAATTAAACTCTTTTAATTCTTTAAATTTGAGCCAAACATGACCTTTTAGCTTTCTTAAAAAACAACACTTTAAGAATGATCAAATAAGTTTCAAAACATTTCAAAGAGATGACACACTATTTCATACATACCATATATTGACACGGGATTATGACGTTCTGTTCAGTTTCTTGAGCATGTTCAATCTACTTGATACTCTGCTTCTCTTAATTGATTGGTCCAGAACTGTTGAATTTATGAACAGTATTTAAAGAAGTACATTGTACATAACTGTAATTAAATGACCTGAAATGAAAAGTAATCCATTACTTTACTTTTTCTGCGGAAAAGTAATCTAATTACAATACTTTGTGACTAATTACACCCAACTCTGATTCAAGACTGTCTTTTATTTAAGCCTGGTTTGGTGAATTGGCCTATAGTGGAGGGGTGTTCATGGAGGAGGTGCTTTTGGAAGGAGGAGACTGGAGATCTCCTCCAGTCGCATTGACCAGCTCACATTAACTGCGAGCGGCTGGAGACTCAACGCCTCGCTCCAACTTCCAGGATTTGCCGAGATTTTTTTTCTTCTCATCGCAAAGCCGCACGTTTCGTTTTTTTGTCTGTTTTGACGAACTACTCCTGCATTCTCCATCGGATAAACAACGCTATGTTCGCTCGCTGACCTGTCGTATATGGTCGCATCCTTGCATCGCTTTTATTTTGCAGGAGATTTATGTTTTTTAAAGATACAAAGGACGCGGTGGATTGACGGAAATCAGAGAATTGGCACGTCGGATGGAGGACGTAGATTGTAAACGCAGGCAAGAACGCAAACATTTATCCTCGCGCTCGTGGCCTGTCCGATATGTTTTATTAGGTGGATTTTAATTCCATCCCATTTGAAAGTGGAAAATTAGGACAAGTCGACCTACACCCCTCACAAAGGGGTTCCGCGCAGCCGAGCGTATACGGCATGTTGTTGCTCCGTATGTTTTCGGCAAAACTGGCACATGTTTGCGTGTAGCTCTTTTTTAAGGAATTTTCTTTGGTTGTATGTTTCTCAAGTGGGCTATATATACACACGGACAGTGTTTTGCTAGCAACACGGAAAAGTTATAAAACTCTACATTTTCTATGTAGCTCTTCATTAGTTTATATGCTGCAACGTTGTTACTTGTGTAACTTGTTACAGTAGCTAGTTTGTTTATTCTCCAACTTAATTTGAGTTTTAAATCAACATTTTTTTCTCTCATAACTTGGTGGCTGTTCTAAATACTGCGACGACTTTCGCCGATTGTTCATTCCTGATGGGTACAACAAGACCCAGCTGACGACTCTTGTACCTTTACACTGTTTACCCACCTTTGTAAACATTCACCAGTAAAAAAACACACTCGTGATTCCGCAATGGAGCTCTTCTCCGGGAATGTGGCCGCGTTTTGGATTATCCTGCTGGAGTTCCTGCTCGGATCAGTGGCGGAGGAAGGTAATTCACTCGTTTTATTACACCAACTACCTGTTGGCTGCTTGTAGAGATTGAGGTAAAGTTGGTTTTATATTCACACATTCGTACTGATGATATATTTTCAGAAAAGTGATCTTTGCCAATTCTAAATAATGGAATCATAGAAGCTAATGACTATCAAAGTACAACATTGTTCACTGTCAAATAAATGGTGTTAATGTTGGTTTGAAGTCATGCTTGCATGTGCTTTCAGACCAAATATTCAAAGTACCATAGTAAAGAATATAGGAAGCATGTCACAAGTTGTTTAAACGAATGTGAATATAAAACCAACTTATAGAGGAAGGCGAACTGCTCCATAGGCTATAACAACATTGGATGGTAACCCAAGCTCTATAAAAGACGAGTCATGTTATTTTTATTCTCTGCAAAGTTTTGACTGGTCAATGCTCTTTTGTTTTAGAGGCTCAGTGGCCCTTACTGACTGAGTTAGCAGTCCAGGGTTATGTCTGGATTTATTACACATGGTCTGGTCAATTACTTTGTGTCCAGGGGCACTGTGTGGGACTTGAGTGTTTTTCATTTGTAAAACGCGTCTGTTTATTATAGTTGGTGGAATTGTTTAGCTTTATTTGTGCAAGGGACAATTGAGTAGACTGGATTTGTTGGATTGTTTTTTCCTAAATTAATCTTTTCTTGTATACAATGCAGGCTGCTCCAAATGGGAGGGGTGGGAGTGTTCCTTAAGCAGTAATAATTAGCTTTTAGAAAGTGTAGATATAGATATATATGCTGTTTTAATTATTATTAACTTTAACTGGTCACTTTTTGATTTATTTAATTAACGTGCAGACTAGTTAGCTTCCCAATTTGTTTTTAAAATGTTCAGATGTTTGTCTTGGTATCTCTAAAGTAATAGTAAAATTAAGCAGTTGGTTGTAAGATACATTTTTATATAGAAAAATGAATGTAGTAGTAGACCATACTTGTCTTTAGTAAGTGTGGACATAAAGTAAGCATGAATCTTTTAAAAGTGTCCTCATAATTGTAACTACGCCCCTTCTTCCACGTCTCTCCTTTTAAAGTGCTTTTTAATAATCAATATAATTACTGCGCTCCTGTAATCACATGGACTATGCACTTAATAAGATTGATTTCATTCTTAAGCCGTTCCTTTGTCTTCTTTCCTGCGTGAAAATCGCCGTTGGGTGAATCAAACAGTACAAGTGCAGCTCAAGTAACACGCAAATGTTAAATTACAAAGAGCATGGGCGATATATGGACGTCTCGGGTCGATAGAAATTGGAGTCCTGTATATTGGCAGGGGACATTCCGTCCAGTAAGCTCAATAAGTAGTCATTTTGATCAATAGCATGATGAATGGCTGCTCGTGGAGGTTTCAGCCTGTAATGGAAGAGACTGGGACAGATATATATGTTTGTGGTGGACTGGAGGAGATGCGGTAAAGGTGACTAGGCTACATACCTGTTGTAAGTCTATCAGTCTGCCGCAGGCTGCTTAATCGATGGCGGACCGAGGATTCGGATTAGTTCCGCATTACATGGCGCGGTGCACACACACCTGCTCCCCGCTTTACCGAAATCAATTAACCGACCTGTGTGACAGACACACGCAGGTGATGCTCCTCAAACAGCAACACCGGCTCCAATTAATGAGTTATTGACGCATTTCTGTCGCGGTAATTAGCTGATGAGTGTCAGAAATCCCGTAGCTTTGCGCTCTCGATAAGGCGCTTTTAAAAATCCGCCTTTTCGAGCTGTAGAGGAGATCCGTTTATGCTGTTTGGATTACTTTAATGTACTGGTCACGAAGCTCTGTTTTGATTTGCTTTATTAATGGATATGCTAGCTCTAGCTTGTTTTTGCGTGTAAAATAAACACTCTTGGATTTAGCTCTTCATATCCCTGCTGAAAAAAACAGCTTAAACCAGCCTAAGCTGGTTGGCTGGTTTTAGCTGGTTGACCAGCCTGGTTTTAGAGGGGTTTTGGCCATTTTCAGCCTGGTCTTAGCTGGTCAGGCTGGAAAATGACCAGCTAAAACCAACTTGACCAGCCTGGTTTAAGCTGGACATAGCTGGTTTTAGCTGGGCTCCCAGTCTGGCTAGGCTGGTCAAGCTGGTTTTAGCTGGTCATTTTCCAGCCTGACCAGCTAAAACCAGCCTGAAAATGGCCAAAACCCCTCTAAAACCAAGCTGGTCGACCAGCTAAAACCAGCCAACCATCCTAGGCTGGTTTAAGCTGGATTTTTCAGCAGGGATGTTTGTCTTGGCATCTCGAATGTGACCGCAAAATTAAGCAGTTGGTTTTAAATAGTTTTTTTTGGTCACTCTTAATTTTGAAGTGATAGTTCACACCAGAAATTTAAATTCCGTCATCATTTAGTACCCGTTCACTTGTTTAAACACAATATTTTGAAGAAAGCTGGAAACCCAACCATTGACTTCCATAGTATTTGTTTTTCCTACTATGGAGTAAAATGGTTTCCAGCTTTCTTCAAAATATCTTACTCGTAAAAAATGTAAACCACACAGAGGTGAATAAATGGTGAGAAGATGTTCATTTTTGAGGCGGTGAACTATCCTTTTAGCTCTTTGTATGTTTGTCTTCTTGGCATCTTGAATGTGACCGTAAAATTAAGCCGTTGGTTTTAAGTTGTTTTTTTGGTCACACTTAATTTTGCAGTGATAGTTTACCCCCCAAAAATTAAATTCTGTCATCAATTACTACCCGTTCACTTGTTTAAACACAATATTTTGAAGAAAGCTAACCATTGACTTCCATATTTGTTTTTCCTACTATGGAGTTCAATCGTTTTCCAGCTTTCTTCAAAATGTCTTCTTTTGTGTTCAACAGAAAAAGGAAACTCATAAAAGTTTTAAACCACACAGGAGTGAGTGAATAGTGAGGAAATGTTCATTTTTGGGGGGGGTGAACTATCTTTTTAAGGTACAGTTCATTCTATTAACAAACCATTAGCCTAACTAGCACTTTTAGCTCAATAAGCCACTAATTTGCTGCTTATTAATAGTTATCATAGTTGGGTTTAGGTGTTGGGAAGGATTAGGGATGTACTGTAGAATAAGATAATACTTTATAAGTTTTAATACCTTAATAATAGGCAGGTAAACCAGTAGTTCATAGTGGTAATTGGTACTTAAACTAGTGTTCACTTTTTTAAAAGTCTTTTTTTTTTTAATAATATACAAAGTGAACTAGTCGTCAAGTTGTGTTGTTAGAAGGTTGTGATTGTTTTAAGGCTTGTGTCCTACTTCAATTAGTTTGTTGTTATCATAAATGCACCATATTTAATAAGTGTTAATTTTGGCCCTTGTTTTATATCAGAATAATGCTAAATTCAATATGTTCTGCTTCACAAACTGTACTTAATAATTCTCTGAGTTGGGTGTGGGGCTGGTTGGGTTACTTTGGCGGTTGTAAAGACTAATATGGTGAAGTCAGTAACAGAAGCGGCAGGGGGGAGATTGGATTTGATTCTGTAGTAACTCAAACCCCTGCGTGAGATTAAACTAATGCCAGATCTGTGAGGATCACTGCACTGATCTCTAATTCCCTTTGTGAGGAAATATCAGCTAAAAAGAGAGAGAGGTAACAATGTCTTTCATGTGAGGTCAGTGCTCAGGAACTCTTCTGTCTTCCGTCTTCTGTTGTAGCCTGGAGCAAAAAAAAAAAAAAAAGAGCGAGAGAAAGAGAGCTTATCCATTTCACCTTCTGTCACTTATTCACTTATTTCTCACTCATCTCTTTCCTCTGTCATGCACATATTCATTCAGTCTCCTTAGTCATGGATCGGCTATGTTTGGAATTAAATACTAGCATACTGTGCGACGTATACTAGTGTTTCTGTAAACATTCTGCAGTGACTTTTTAAGCTACGGTCTTATCGCATGGCCACACTACAAGCAACACTTGTTTCCCTTTTTAATCCAATTTTTGAAACTCCGGTCATGTATCACAGTTGATTTTTCCATCTGTTTTAAAAGATAAAAGAGCAGGCCATCTTGGTAATAAATGCAAACCAGAAACCTGATTACTGTGCACTGTATTCATACTGCAATAATAGCTCGAGTAGTAGCTTGCTATATGGTCGTGTGCCATTCTGAACATGAATGCTAAGTGGGATAATGTGGGTGTTATAAATATGAAAATGAGATGACATGCAGCCAGACTGATACAACTGAAATGCAGGATCAGAACATTTAGAAAGTAGTCAGTTAAAGGGAATAGTTTATGGAAATTACCCCATACTTTAAGCTTTCCGACTTTTCTTCTGTCAGACAAATCCAGTCGGACTAGCTTTAGATTTTTTATCCTGGCTTTTCATGCTGTATAATGGTGTTGGATAGTGACTTTTATTTTGAAGCTTCAAAAATTAAAATTACCCCATACTTTAAGCTTTCCGACTTTTCTTCTGTCAGACAAATCCAGTCGGACTAGCTTTAGATTTTTTTTCCTGGCTCTCCCATGCTGTATAATGGTGTTGGATAGTGACTTTTATTTTGAAGCTTCCAAAAGTTCAATGAATCCATTGTAAAACTAATGCCGGAAGTTTATAATTTAAAATATTAGCAATATTTCGGCTTAAAAAACACATCAATCTGCTTCATAAGACATGCGCTAACCCCCTCCTGGCTCATAGGTTATTTTTAAGGTGTGTTTTTTTAAGCTTCAAAATAAAAGTCACCATCCAACACCATTATACAGCACGGAAAAGCCAGGATAATATGTAAAACCTCTCCGACTGTGTCAGAACAAAGTCATATACAAAGATGATGGCTTGAGGGTGAGTAAATAATGGGGTAATTTTCCTTTTAGGTGAATTCAATTCAATTAAATTCATCTTTATTTCTATAGTGCTTTTACAATGTAGATTGTGTCAAAGCAGCTTCACATAGAAGATTATAGTGAATTGAAATGGTGTCCGTTCAGTTTTTAGAGTTTAAGTTCAGTTCAGTTCAGTGTGGTTTAATTTTCACTGCTGAGAGTCCAAACACTGAAGAGCAAATCCATCGATGCGCAGCTCTACAAGTCCCGAACCATGCAAGCCAGTGGCGACAGCAGCGAGGAACGAACTTCACCAATTTGCGAAAGTGAAGGAAAAAAAAAACCTCGAGAGAAACCAGGCTCAGTTGGGCACGACCATTTCTCCTATGGCCAAACGTCTTGTGCAGAGATTAACTGATCCTTTAAGTTTGTTTTATAAGAAAATACTTTTTAAGTTGCTTCATTCATTTCTTTGTAATTGTTTATGAAATTTACTAGCAATTTCTGAAGTCAAACTTGTTTCCACACCAATTTTTTCAGTGTAGTGATGCAGAAAATCTATATTGACACTGGGTGCTTTTTTATCCTTTTCTCTCCCTTTTTTGGTTCACTTGTTCTTTTTGGCCGTGCTGAAGTTTCCTCTACTTCTCTCCGGCTGCAGAAATGCACATCCCACTCCAGAAATCCTATTAAATGGAACTGATTTTTATAAGACAGGGATTTGCATTTAAAGCAGCGCTCTCCTCTCTCCCCCGCTCTTCTCTCTCTCTTTGGCTGTTAATCCTGTGATTAGCCGCTTGAAGATTTAAACTGCAGCTCTGCGTCTCATCTCTAATCATCAATCCAGCACCTTTACTCTCTACAGAGTTACCACAGTATGTTTGTCTCAAACCCAAGACAGTTTCTTACACGTTTTTATATTATATATATATATTAGGGCTGGGCGATATGACAAAAATCTCACATCCCGATATAAGTAATCTCATATCCTGATAACGATATACATCACAATATAGTAGCATTTCTGTAAATTCAATCAATTAATAGTTCATATATATTGACCACACGTGAAGGACAGAAATGTACTTATTCATATGTGATATGAGCTGCATTTCTCCAAACCTTCTTAAGGCTATGTCATTGTTAAGTTGTACCTTATGATGTACCTTAGCGTTAATATGTGTTTTTAGAAACCATCTTAGTTAATTTACCCTCTTTACGTCATACTTTCATAAGGTTGGTCTGGACCACTCGTAGCTTTACTGTATCACTGCTGTTTTACATCGAAGTCTATAAATATAACTATTTAAGTTGTATATACGCCCAGTGTTTAATTAGGCTGTTTTAAAGATTAAACTTATTTAAAGGGACTTTTTTGATTTGAAAGTTTGGTGACAGCACAGCAGTACAGTGCTAAATCAAAAGACGGCAACTCCGCGAACCCATTTAAATGTGGATATTTAAACAGAGAAAACTATAGTACTCTGGCTACCATGACAGAAGCTGCAATAATAATAACAATAATAATAATAACAATAATAATAATAACACAGCTTTTAGATATTTATTGTCTAACTTTGTTGAAACAAACATAACAGAGATCCCCAACCCTGAAATCCTACGGCTCTTTTTTGAGCTATATAGACTACAGTAGGGTGGCATGGTGGCGCAGTGGGTAGCGCTGTCTCCTCACAGCAAGATGGTCGCTGGTTCGAGTCCTGGCTGGGTCAGTTGGCGTTTCTGTGTGGAGTTTGCATGTTCTCCCCGTGTTGGCGTGGGTTTCCTCCGGGTGCTTCGGTTTCCCCCACAAGTCCAAAGACATGCGCTATAGGTGAATTGGGTAAGCTAAATTGTCCGTAGTGTATGGGTGTGAATGAGTATGTATGGATGTTTCTCAGTGATGGGTTACAGCTGGAAGGGCATCCGCTGTGTAGAACATATGCTGGATAAGTTGGCAGTTCATTCCGCTGTGGTGACCCCAGATTAATAAAGGGACTAAGCCGAAAAGAAAATTAATGAATGAATGAATATAATATAATGAACTGAATCCAATGTTTTATGGTGCTTAATCAAAAATAAATATAGTGTAAAATAGTTTACGTTTATTTTAAATGCAAATAGCTGAACTTTATAAAGAACTTTAAGTGCATTTTCATATTCAATTATGCTGGATAAGTTGGAGGTTCATTCCGCTGTGGCGACCCCTGATTAATAAAGGGACTAAGCCGAAAAGAAAATGAATGAATGAGACTACAGTACACTATTCAAAATTTCCTGTATAATCTACAGTAACTTACTGGCAGCAGTTGGTTGGTAACTTACTGTAAATCAATTACAGCAAAAATACTGTATTTACATTTACAGCACCGTTTATCTTTCCGTATATGTATTTACAGAATTGCATTTATATCTTTACTGTATAATAAACAGTAATTTTCACAATGTAACATAAAATACAGTAACATACTGCATATCTGCCCTACAGTAAAATACAGTTCGTATAACAGATAAATACTGTGTAATTTACAAAACATTAACAGTGCATATGTAATTTTTAGAGCAGTATTATCACAAACAGAATGTTCAATACAAGAATTTCTTTCAAATTTAATTCACACAATATTAAAATCCCACTATGGCAAGAATATAAAGCCGAGAGTTAGATTTCAAGATTGTAACTTTCTCACAATGCTGTTATTCATGTTTCTATCTGCATCTCCGTATAATATTGCGCTCATGTAAACAATGCAAAAGTATTACCATAAACAAAGTATTTTTGACACCACAAAATAAACAATAGAGCGTAATATAAAACTCTAGACATTTTATTTTGTCCATACCATATATATTCATTCATTTTCCTTCGGCTTAGTCTCTATTTCAGAGGTCGCCACAGAGGAATGAACCGCCAACTATTCCGGCATATGTTTTTATGCAGCGGATGCCCTTCCAGCTGCAACCCAGTACTGGGAAACGCCCATACACACTCATGCACACACATACATATACTACAGCCAATTTAGTTTATTCAATTCACTTATATTGCATGTCTTTGGATTGTGGGGGGAAACCGGAGCACCCGGAGGAAACCCATTCGAACACAGGGAGAACATGCAAACTGCACAAAGAAATGCCTACTGGCCCAGCCGGGACTCGAACTAGCAACCTTCTTGCTGTGAGGCGACATTGCTAACCACTGCGCCACCATATATATATATATATATATATATCATCATCATATTGCACAGCTCTAATATACATGCACGGCGGCTCTCATGTGAAAGGAATCCTTTTTTTCAGCGTTTGCTCTTTCATGTGTGCTTTTGTGTTGGAGCGTGTGGTCTGCATTGGCCCCGGTTGCTGATCCAAACACTGTACAGATTGATAGGATGATAACAGCGCTCAAGCAGCTCTTGTTGGGATTGGACTCGCTCTCGCTCTCCCGCTTTCATGTCTCTTCAGCCAGTGCATCAGTGTCAATACCGCCCTGATGGATGAGGGGCTGACAGCCTAAGAGTCTCTCGTTTTATCTCTCTTTTTCCTCTCTCTGTCTCCATCATTCCCTCCTACACACCTCTAAAAGCGGTCGAGAATCGCCATTTAGCATGAGAGATTGACCTTTGACCTTACAGAGGCAGACACAATCAGTGCGGTAGAGGGATAGAAGTGATCAGGTGATAATGTAGTGGGTCATTGCTGTAAGTGGACAGGCATTCGTGTAGTGTTGGTGGTAACACGTTTCATAATAGAGCTGTAAAACAGGGTTTCCGCTGGATTTTAAAATGTTTTACATTTTAGAAAGGAAATTTTAGGCCTTAGAAAGTCTTAAATTCACTGAAATATTGTCTTAAATCCTATATATATATATATATATATATTAGTGCTCAACATGAATGAGTACACCCCATTTTGAAAATGATTATTTTTATCCATTTCTCAGTGATAGTATTCAATATATTTTGGTGCATTTGAACAAAACAGATTTATTAAATGGATATATTTATTAAAATAATATTTTAGTCACCGAACATCTTTAGAAATAGAAAGATAATACATTTAAATTAATGTGAAATATTGGGAAAAAATTACAAATTACAAAATTTCAACATGTGATCTTTTTTTTTTTTTTCTTGAATTTTACTCTTTTTTATATATATATATACACTTTTTTTTTTTTTTAAAGTTATGTTGAAAACGGCCGGATTTAACCAGTAAGCGAAGTAAGCGGCTGCTTAGGGCGTCAGGAAATTTAGGGGCCCCCAATAAATACCTAGAAGGATAAATTATACACATAACATCATTTTCTATCATATTTTGTATGGTGAGGGTCTAACAAAGTAAATTTTTATGTAATTATAACGTCTATGCAAATTTGTCTTACACCCCCAATCATGGAGCAGTCCAGCAGTCAAGTCAGGTAAAGATTCAGTTTTAAAAACAATTTATTATTTTCGATTTATTTGTTTTTTTTAGTTGTGAATTCATTTTAAGAAAACAAATCACTTAAAATGTAGAGATTTCATTAAGATGAAACATGAAAAAAAAGATTCAGTGATATAAGAAAAAAACTGCAAAATAAATTAATTAAATGAATAAAACTACAAAGGGTGCATTTTAGGACTGTAGGGCCCCCAAATCACTAAATCTGCCCCTGGTTAAAATATGTGGATGTATACAACTAGGGTTTACTTGTTTTGACAAATTATATAAAATATGTGGTAAAGAAATAACAAATTTTTTGGATGGGCAAGTAAACCTCTTTTCCGTGGGACCAACCATAAAAAGAAATCATTAGTGTTTAGCTCTGTATAAATCTGAAATTTTATTCATAAAGGTCTTAAGTCTTAAATTTGACTTTGTTGGCAGCTAGCTCTCTGGAACTCTGGAACATGGTTGCCCACTGAAGCTAAGCAGGGCTGCGTTCGGGCAGTACCTGGATGGGAGACCACATGGGAAAGCTAGGTTGCTGCTGGCAGTGGTGTTAGTGAGGCCAGCAGGGGGCGCTCAACCTGCGGTCTGTGTGGGTCCTAACACCCCAGTATATTGATGGGGACACTACTGCTCAATGAGTGCTGTTTTTCGGATGAGATGTTAAACCAGGGTCCTGACTCTCTTTGGTCGTTAAAAATTTGCCCACTTTTCTCTGTCCATCATGGCCTCCTAACCATCCCCATATCATAATTGGCTTCATCACTCCACCAATCAGCTGGTGTGTTGTGTCTGGCACAATATGGCTATCGTCGTGTCATCCAGGTGGATGCTGCACACTGGTGGTGGATGAGGAGATTCCCCCTAAAAATGGGTAAAGCGCTTTGGGTGTCCAGAAAAGCGTTACATAAATGTAAGGAATTATTATTATTATTATTATAAATTAATTGTGAAACCTGCAGAAACCCTATGTAAAAGAAAGGTTTTGGAAGTGGCATGATCATATTATCCAACCAATTACAACTTGTCTCAATCTATCAACAGTTGTCCCGGGATTGATTCCAGAAAGCCTATAGAGCCGTTTAGAGGCACTGATTGGATTCTTGGCAACTCTCAATATTTCTAAAAGGATATCTTCAGCTGAGTAATGTGTAATCAGTTTTGTTTTTTGAAGAAACCTGAATTACCTTTGTTCTTACCTTATTGTAAAATGGTTTAATCTGGTTTTGTAGCAGTTAGATGTGTTGCAAAGACTAACATTGACGCTCTAATTAGTTCTGCCTCAAGTCAACACATCAAGTCTTTCAAAAATAACGTTTGTAAAGGTTTCTTTTCACAGCAAGACCTTAGAAAAGGATAGTCTGTATTTTAGAGGTCGCCACAGTGAAATGAACCGCCAACTATTCCAGCAAATGTTTTATGCAGCGGATGCCCTTCCAGCCGCAACCCAGTACTGGGAAACACCCATACACACTCATTCACACACACACACACTCATACACTACGTTCAATTTAGTTTAAAAATGAATTAGAATATTCATTTTTGGACGAACTGCCCCTTTAACACAAGAGGACATGTTCTAGTATCTCTGTTGGTCCTGGAACATTTCTTCATTGAATGGAACATTTATTATTAAATTCACTATATTCCAAAGTTAGACTTTTCCAACAGCGGCTCATTGGAAATATGTGCTTTTTTGTAAAAGTACTTCAACATATGTTTGACTGCAGTCTCTAGGTAAAACGAATGCTACTTTTCACGTTAATGATACTTACAGAGACATATTATCTATGAATAAAGGATTATTTTAAATCTGTCTACAGTTACGTACCATCACTTCTTTCCAAACTAACAATACATTGATTCATATTCCAAACGCAAATACAAAAAAAAGGATATATGTATACTTCAACATATGTTAGACTGCAGTTTCTATGTAAAACATTCATTGATACTTACAGAGACATATTATCGATGAATAAAGGATTATTTTTATGCAGATCTTTGCACAACACCAAATAAATACCACAAAACAACTTAACGCTGTCTATGATTTGTAATTGAATATGTTTTTGACAACTTTTCTGGTGTCATAATTTTCTTCAGTAGCTCATTTTGTTCGTTGTTTGAGTCCGGTGAAGCACAGTTCCACAAAGGAGATAAAAACAATGTAAAATCAAGGTAAAACTATGCAGTTGTAGTACACGTTTCTTTTACGTTTACTTCTGAAACTGTTGGTTGGGTTTAGGGAAGGGTTTCAGTCAGTGGTTTTCTAGATTATCTTAACAACAACCTTTCGCTTTCTCGTGGACATGTACAAGAAGGACATGTATCTGAAACGTACAACAAAATGCACCCTAAGTAACGTATTTCAAATTTGCAAAAAATGTAGACGCCGCTGTCTAGAGGATTTGTTATCTGAAACGTGCAATGAAACGTACCCGGAGCAATGTATTTTATGTTTTGCAAAGATGTAGGCTGAGGCACATATTACCAGTCAGCCTGGGCTGTATTTTTCAGTTAGGGGTGTAAACAACTGTTTGTGTTCGAGCTCGAGTCATTATTAGGGTTAAAACTGTGAACGTTTGAAAGTAATGTGTTCCTGAATCAACAAAGGACTTGTCCTACTTGGATAATCACATCCATTTGCCAGAGAGTCAGATGCTGCACTGTTTGTTGTTTTCACCCTCAGGAGTTTGCCATTTTGAAACTCATTCCCTCCACTCTTTTTAATCTGCTAGAGATACTTCACAACAAATTAACCGCTGCTTCTGGTATCAGTTGATTGTGCGGCTTTGTAGCTCATGAAATATACCTGCGCAACACGCTCGGCTTGTGTGAAATTTGATAGTACAGCAAAAAAGAGTTTGTTTATTGATTAGGCGCTCATTCAAAGACATCCATACCCATACAGTTCCTTCTCTTCATACAAAAGCTCATTGTTAGCTTTAAGGGATAGTTCACCCAGAACTGAATATTCTATCATCATTTACTCACCCTTCGCTTGTTCAAAATCTATCTGAGTTTCTTTATTCTGCTGAACACAAAGGAAGATATTATGAACATTGCTGAAAAACCTGTAACCATTGACTTTCATAGTATTTGTTTTGTATGTGAATGGTTACAAGTTTCTAACATTTTTCTAAATATCTTCTTTAGTGTTCAACAGAAACCAAAAAAACTCATAAAAGGTTTGCAACCAATTGAGGGTGCGTAAATAGTGAGTAAAATTTCATTTTTGGGTGAACTATCCCTTTAATTAAAGAATTTTTTGTTGTTTTGGTTACAAAAATTATATTTTATTTCCACAAGTTACCAATAGAGTGGAGAATATAATGTTATGGATATGATTTTAGCATGCAAAATAATCATAAACTTTGCTCAATCATAGAGCTTAATTCTGCAATAAAGAGACACATTTATATTCATCACTGCTTCAATTCATTACAACTTCAATAATCTCTAATGGCATAAACAAATGTCTTAAATGGAGGTGCTCGATCAAGCCAAACACAATAGGTGAAGTTTATTTATAAACTAATTTCGAGAGGATCACGTGCTTATGATTGACCACAGCTGGTCCCGCATTAGCTCACACATGATTCACCAATCAGATGATTCATAAGTCATCATAAACAACCAGAGTTTCTTACCCCAGTTATCTTCGTCTTGAAGAATCCCCCTTCCGCACCTACTCCTACCTTTTCCTACATAGGGCGGCACGGCGGCCCAGTGGTTTACACTGTTGCCTCACAGCAAGATTGTCACTGGTTAAAGTATTTACCAGGCCAGTCGACGTTTCTGTGCGGAGTTTACGTGAGACAAGGTGTTTAATGTATGAATATAAAAAGCTTTCCTCTGCAGTAAAGTTTAATCTGTATCACCGCCGCTTCTTATAGGTACAAACAAATGTCTTGACAATTTTGTCGTTCATTCATTTTCTTTTCAGCTTAGCCCCTTTATTAATCTGGGGTCGCCACAGCGGATGCCCTTCCAGCTGCAACCCATCACTGGGAAACATCCATACACTCCCATTCACACACATACACTACGGACAATTTAGCTTTATCCAATTCACCTATAGCGCATGTCTTTGGACTGTGGGGGAAAAAGGAGCACCCGGAGGAAACCCACGCGAGCACAGGGAGAACATGCAAACTCCACAGAAATGCCAACTGACCCAGCTGAGGCTTGAACCAGCGACCTTCTTGCTGTGAGGCGACAGCGCTACCCACTGCGCCACCGCGCTGCTCTTGACAATTTTGTATTCAGGGTTTTTTATCATATAAACATCAGCAAACCTACAAACCAGTCATGCTACGCAGGAAGTTTCATGACCAAACAAACAGAGCCGTGTGTTTCCAAGTAAAGATGCATAAACATTTCCACTAATCTCGTCATACATCACGTTATACATTTCAAACACAGCACCGTCTGAAACATGTGTTAGTTCTTCCATTAGGGCCCCAGTGTGAGATCTCTGTTATCCCAAAAATGAGCCTCATTCTGTGCCCCTCTCAAGCTTGCTCTCCCCCACTCTCCCCCCGCTGTTGACTGCACATTCAAAGCCATTCGTCTTCTCTGCAGTTCACAGCACGTGCCTCCTGCTTCTGCACTTTTTTCTCTTCGTCCTGTACCTGCGCGACCCCCTTCCAATGCAAACTTACTGCTTGTGTTTTGTAGGAATGCTAATTAAACTGGACACTTCAGCCAAAACCGATGCTCTTTCATTGATATTTAGATTTTGAAATTGACTTTTTTTTTGTCTAGTGGAAAACGTCCATAATGCACATTTAAGTGTCTGTTTAAATTGCATTTGTACTATTTGCATCTGCGGATGGCAATTACAGTTTGTATCTCATATAGGCAATTTTGTCAGAATGAGTCTATTTGTCAAAAATCTACATTTTAGCCGCATTTGCAGTGCGTACACAAAACTCTATTCCTTTCTGTATTCTGAAGGTGTTTACAGAAGGGTTTTGTTGACAGAAAACATGGCTGGTTTGTATTAAAAGTAATTCCAGAACATATATTGTATTTCCGGGGTGGCACGATGGCTCAGTGGTTAGCAGTGTTGCCTCACGGTAAGAAGGTCGCTGGTCCGAGTCCCGGCTGTTCTCCCCGTGTTGGCGTGGGTTTCTTCCGGGTGCTCCGGTTTCCCCCACAGTCCAAACACATGTGGTATAGGTAAATTTGATTAACTAAATTGGCCGTAGTGTATGTGTGTGAATGAGTGTGTATGAATGTTTCCCAGTGATGGGTTGCAGCTGGAAGGGCATCCGCTGCGTACAACATATGCTGGATAAGTTGGCGGTTCATTCCGCTGTGGCGACCCCAGATTAATAAAGGGACTAAGCCGAAAAGAAAATGAATGAATGAATGTGTGTGAATGAGTGTGTATGGATGTTTCCCAGTACTGGGTTGCAGCTGGAAGGGCATCCGCTGTGTAAACATATGCTGGATAAGTTGGCGGTTCATTCCGCTGTGGCGACCCCTGGGTAGGGTTGCACCAGCTGATAGTACGTTCTTTCTTAAACTGGAACGTAAAGTCCACACTAGAGGCTTAGTAACTACTAGCTAGTTTGTAACTAAATTTGTTCTCACTTCGGTTTCACCACATGCTCTTAAGGCAAACCGTAGTTAGTAGGTTGTAAGTTCTCTGTAAAGTCATGCGTAGTCGCATTGAATGACGTAATAGCCAATAAAATGCATTTAAATCGTTAAACTGCTTTAAAATTCTGCAACTAATGCATCTATATATAACTGTCCTATGAAAATGAAATTATAAATTACATTTTATAGTACATTTAAATGACAGTCAGTCACTAATAACAGACGACGCACATACCTGCATCGCAAGCCGGGAAGGCACGCGAAATACACATGAAGTTATCAAAATATTAAACTTGAATTTTTTTTATATCATACATATGAAAGAGAAAAGAGCAGGGAGAAGACCTCAGTCATGAAGAAATTCTCGTTTTCATTGGTGGACACAATTAACACAAAACACTCCTTGAAAGAAAATTAAACTCTTCTTTCACAACCCGAAACAAATGCGAGATTTGGGAGGAAAATGAGGCTGTGAGTAGAGGGAGATCATTCTTCATTATCATTGCGAGCTCCTTAATGTAAACTAATCTCGCCGTCATCTCTCCTCTACCGTTATACATGGGGGGAGGCTGGCATAAATATTTAGTTGGAACGTAGTGTTACGTTTAAACTAAGTTCAGTGGTGCAACACAAAAAATGTAGTACTGTGTAAGTTGTAACGTAGTGTCCCTTTAAGTCACAACTAGGCTACGTTTTAACTTACGCACTGCTGGTGCAACCGGCCCCTGATGAATAAAGGGACTAAGTCGAAGGAAAATGAATGAATGAATGAAATTGGCCGTAGTGTATCAGATTGTGTGTGTGAATGTAAGAGGGTATGGGTGTTTCCCAGTACTGGGTTGCAGCTGGAAGGGCATCCGCTGCGTAAAACATGTGCTGGAATAGTAAGCGGTTCATTCCGCCGTGGCGACCCCTGATAAATAAGGGACTAAGCCGAAGGAAAATGAATGAATGAATATTTTATTTTCAGATTTATATAATTATAAGAAGGGTTTTGTAGATAGAAAACTTGACTGGTTTGTTTAAAACTTGGCTTGCCAATGGCTCACGGACGATTTTTGTTAAAGGTCCAGTGAAATTAACTTCAAGGATATCTATAAGCTACTGTAGTACAAAACAATGACAAAATTTGCGTTTAGAAGATATGAAACCGTCATAAACATGTAAGGCTTGCAGTTTGTTACTTCCTCCTAAATGTATCAACGTTTTTTTCACATCACCTCATACTTCAGTGTCTCATCAAATCTTCTGACCAATCAAATGCTCTCTAGTATCTGACATGCCCCGCCCCCTTCAAGATGCTTCTTATTTGCTTTTGATGCACTTGAGCTCAAACACTGTCACTGGCGAGCAATGATAAAACAAAACACTATTGGCTGGTTTTTTTTAAAGGGGAGGAGCTACACTATGTCCCGCCCTCTTTTTGCTTTTCAGTTGAAATTATGCCAAACATCGATTAAAAAATGCACATTTCAAAGCACTTCACGTCACTTTTAGAGATTAATGTTAACTGTTTTTAGATGTTTTATGGCATTCATTCCCAATCAGTTATAACTGTTGGTGAGCATAGTGAATGTGCAAAAAGGCATGTGAACAAGAGTGTGGAGTCGATTAGTTTTTACCACGGCACATCAAACAAAAACAAGAATGGGGCGTTGTTATTTAAATGATGCTTTTATGCCTGATGTTTTGCACATTGGTGTCCACGCTCACATTGGTGATAAGTGTGAGCGAAAATCATTCCAATGTGCACGGACCTTAATATTCCAACAAAACAAAAAAAAGATTTTTTCAGACTATAACAATTTAAATATAAATAATATGAATAAGAATTTTGCATGGACCTTAATATGGCAAGAAACAAAATAAGCTTTATTTTCATTCATTCATTTTCTTTTCGGCTTAGTCCCTTTATTAATCAGGGGTCGCCACAGCGGAATGAACCGCCAACTTATCCAGCATATGTTGTACGCAGCGGATGCCCTTCCAGCTGCAACCCATCACTGGCAAACATCCATACACACTTATTCACACATATACACTATGGACAATTTAGCTTACCCAATTCACCTATAGCGCATGTCTTTGCACTTGTGGGGGAGACCGGAGCACCCAGAGGAAACCCACGCGAACATGGGGAGAGCATGCAAACTCCACAAAGAAACGCCAACTGACCCAGCCAGGACTCGAACCAGTGACCTTCTTGCTGTGAGGCAAACGTGCTACCCACTGCGCCACCGTGCAGCCCATAAGCCGTGCAGCCCATTTGATGTTTATATTTCAGTCCTGAAATTATGCAAATGAGCATGTATTTCTGTTTTTTTGCACATTCAAATTTTTTTGTGCCATTTTTTTCTTAAATCCATAATCAGCCCTCTAAACCTATTGAAATGATCTGATTGACTAATAAGAAAGCTGTGGACACCATACATTTTCATTTCATTTTCCTTCGGCTTAGTCCCTTGTTTATCAGCTTTGAATCAATTAAAATCATTTAAAATATAACATCTGTATTTTTATGGTGTTTTTCATTAAATAATTACATGATTGTGAATATATAAGACCTGTTTTGAAGCATTGTAAAATGTGACATTCAATTTTCAGATTGTACGTGTATTTTAAGACATGAAGATTTATAAAACACAAGTCATTCATTTTCCTTCGGCTTAGTCTCTTATTTATCAGGGGTCACCACTGTGGAATGAACCGCCAACTATTCCAGCATATGTTTTACACAGCGGATGCCCTTCCAGCCGCAACCCATTACTGGGAAACACCCATACACACTCACATTCTCACACACACTCATACACTACGTCCAAGTTTGTTTACCCAATTAACTTATAGCGTATGTGTTTGGACTGTGGGGGAAACCGGAGCACCCGGAGGAAACCCACGCCAACACGAGGAGAACATGCAAACTCCACACAGAAATGCCCAGCTGGGATTCGAACCAGCGACCTTCTTGCTGTGAGGCGACAGTGCTAACCACAGAGCCACCATGCCGCCCCAGACACCATACAGCGAAATCACAATTAACACTATGAACATGAACCCTCGTTAATTAATAATGCTGATTAATGCATTCACAGATAATTTACTCATAAAGGCTCATTGTTGAGGCAGATCATAAAAACAGAGATGAGACTCATATTATTAAAAGATCTGCTCTAGGGTCTCTGGGAGCTCTAAAAATAGGTTGGGTTTGTGTGGAACGGATGAAGTGTGGGCACTGACAAAAACATGGAAGCTTGTGTTTCGACACACATTCGCACAGTCCGGTGTAAACAAGCGGTGTTTCCCAGTACTGGGTTGCAGCTGGAAGGGCATCCACTGTGTAAAACATATGCTGGATAAGTTGGTGGTTCATTCCGCTGTGGCGACCCCTGATGAATAAAGGGACTAAGCTGAAGGAAAACGATTGAATGAATATCACAGGACCTTTTAAAGTAATGTAGTTACATTTCGGACTCGTTCAGATAATTGTGTTTGACTAGTTTGGGTGACTTTTTGGGCAATACTGTTGGCCTGTTATGGTCTACTACTCCACTAATGTTACATAAACTGAAATAAAAACATCCAGTTGCTTTTCTATAGTGCATAAAATCTCCCACTTGGATTGAAACATAAGCACAAGTTTATTTCACTGAATGATTGCATGTCAGAAATCTTGGAAGCTATCATGAGCGTTTAATTAAAACAAAACATCTGATTTTATGAATTGTTTTTACAAATTAGGACGTTCCCAACGGGGGGGGGGAGGTTTCATCACATCCAGCTCACCTCAGGGACTATCTGTCCCTGAAGTAAAGCTAAATAAACACACTCGCCTGGACCAGGAGTATCAGAATTCACGCAGCTGTACTATAATGTATTTTTACGAGTGTGAGATTATAGATTTGTTCTGATCTTCAGTTGGAAATGGAGAGATCGGGAAAGAAAGGAGATGGAGGAGAGTCATGCAGAGTGTATTATGTATCAGATATCTGCTGGGGTTATGCTGGGCCAGCGCGTGCACGTGTGTGTGTGTGTGTGTGTGTGTGTAACAGACAAGAACAGTCTGCTTTCTCTATTCACAAACCGATCAAACCAGCATGGCTTCTGGCTCCCACTGACACTTACTCAATGAGTGTGTATGTGTGTGTGTGTGTGTGTTGGAGTGGATATGATTAAGGGTCAGTTTTTGTCCGTGTGTGTGTGTCGTGTGAGCAGCCATATGGGGATATAATGATAATAAAAGCTGTGAATGGTAGCTGATGGGCTGCACATCAATAGAGCTCAAGAGTTCAACAGATTGCAAAGGAAGTCCACGGATATGCTTGGAATGAAATATTAGCTTCCAACATGTGCGGTGTCAGTATATAGTAGGGTTGTGCTGAAAATTCTAATCTGAAACCAAAAATCCTGGATGCGCTTGGTCAAAAACCTGAAACCAAATTGATATTTATTAAATTATTAAGTAATCTAAAGTCATTTTTCAATTTAAAGAGTTTAGGTTTTACTCAATAACTTAAATTATACTGATTTTAAACAACAGAGGATCAGTGAGCGAGTCGAGAGGCATTATTTTAACCAGGGTGCGAATTATACATTGATGATCAGGGGGGCGATTATGCATTCACAATGGTATGAACCGTTATGGGGTGGTCAAATGTATATATTACCTATTATTTTAATTATTTACATTATTATTTAAAATACAGATCAGATCAAACTATTTCTCACTATTAAAGGACTGACCCACCCATTCATGTTGTTTTGACATCTTTCAGGGGGGATCAAGCATTAATTAGGGGGGTAAGTCCCCCCCAAACCCCCCTGTAATTCGCACCCTGATTTTAACATGACAGCAGGAGCAAATATACTACATTCATTTTCCTTTGGCTTAGTACCTTATTTATCAGGGGTCGCCACAGCAGAATGAACCGCTAACTTTTCTGGCACATGCTTTACACAGCGGATGCCCTTCCAACTGCAACCCAGTACTGGGAAACACTCATACACTCTTATTCACACACACACTCATTCACTACGGCCAATTTTAGTTAATCCAATTCACCTATAGCGCATGTTTTTGGACTGTGGGGGAAACCGGAGCACTCGGAGGAAACCCACACCAACACAGGGAGAACATGCAAACTCCACACAGAAATGCAAACTGGCCCAGCCGGGACTCGAACCAGTGACCTTCTTGCTGTGAGGTGACAGTGCTAACCACTGAGCCACTGTGCCACTCCAAGTATACTACATGACTTGTTGCTTACTGCCTGCCACTTTTTTTTCACTTTTACATGCTCACCAATATGTAAATCAAGAAAAAGACGTTAGAAGCAAACAAGTTTGTTTTCAGGTTCATTTGTCTTAGCAAATGGAAGGTAAAGTTGTGCACACTTTGGTAAAAGAAGATAGGTATCATACAAAAATTCAGATTCTGTTAGTTTAGTTTATTTGTTTACAGGGTCAATGCACATTAATAAACATCACTGTAAAATGTGCCATAATATCCAAGACTGGATGTTTTTCGTCTGTAGACCTTTGACAGAGTGTTAAAAAGTGACACATAAAAATATAAACAAAGCATAATAACATATATATATATAATATATATACACACACACAAATGCAAGTAAAAAAAAACAAGGAGATAAAGCAAAAGAAAAACAAATCAAGTTTTGAGCTGTGTTGGATTGTATTAGACTGGTTACATATTATTTCACATTAATAAAAAAAAATAAAAAAAAAGGGTCAAAGAAACATATATTTTTGTCAAAGGAACCAGGATGATGCTAACTTTTGCATTGACCTATATACAAAAAAATCCATCATGATTCCTGCACTCCATCCCACCCTTAAATACCGAAGTTTGCTACGCCACAGTAACGCAATAACAAGTTATATGTGTACAATGCATTGAACCATACGCTTTCAGTGTACAAGGCAAACATTTGCATTTACCCCCTCAGAGTATGTTTCCAGCCTTTGTGTCCAAAAGCAAACAGTTTCTCTCATTTTTTCTCCATCTCTCTTTGTCATTTTCTCTCAACAGCAATACAAGTACAAACACTGCCTAATGTGGGTTTGCTCATAGGCTGACTGCTAGGAAACCAATCCGCATTCAAAGATGCGTCAGCCTAAATGAAGTATGTAATCAAGTCAGGACGAGAGAAGTATTGTTCATTTGTTTAGCGTGGACTTAGCAGCGGCCCACTTTCCTTTCACGTGTCCCTGTCCAACGACGCTAAAGAAACAGAAGCAAGTCATTTCTCATGGTGGTCTTTTGCAGACACAATGCTGTGTTTTCATTAGACAGCTTGAGAAGTTGACTTTTGTTTGTGCAAGCTGCAGATGTTTCATCACTTTCGGTGCATTTGACAGGTCGGCTTAGCTGATTATGTTGTGAAAGGTTTGTGTTTTGATTTTTTTAAATCCTCACAGGTTGCTCTTTCAAAACTCAGTAGATGTTTTTTTTTATCTAGTGCATTAGTTTGACTAGAGTTGTGTTTCTTAAATGGACAGTGCACTCAAAAATGAAATAATTCTGTCATCATTTACTCACATATTTTAAAAAAACCCATTTAAGCTTTTTTCTTCCGTTGAACACAAAAGAAGATATTTTGAAAAATGCCTCTAGCTGTCACCCATTGATTTCAATTGTATTTTTCTCTACCATGGAAGTCAATGGGTTCCAGCAACCAACATTCTTCAAAATATCTTCTTTTGTATAAATCTTAAAGGTTTAAAACCACGAGGGAGAGTAAATGATGAGGACATGTTCATTTTTGAGTGAACTAACCCTTTAGCACACTTTGTAATAGTGTAAATGTTGATGTTTTGTTATGAAACATGTTTTAAGTCATTGTTTTAATAATTTTTCATCATGCGTATTCACTTATTTATGTTACTTATTTATCATTTTGAATGTAAAGTGTTATTTGATATTTAAAGTTAATCTTATATACACTTACCGGCCACTTTATTAGGTACACCTTACTAGTACCGGTTTGGACCCCCTTTTGCCTTCAGAACTGCCTTAATCCTTCGTGGCATAGATTCAACAAGGTACTGGAAATATTCCTCAGAGATTTTGGTCCATATTGACATGATAGCATCACGCAGTTGCTTCAGATTTATCGGCTGCACATCCATGATGCGAATCTCAGAACTGCCGCTCACTGGATATTTTCTCTTTTTCTCTGTAAACCCTAGAGATGGTTGTGCATGAAAATCCCAGTAGATCAGCAGTTTCTGAAATACTCAGACCAGCCCGTCTGGCACCAACAACCATGCCACGTTCAAAGTCACTTAAATCATCTTTCTTCCCCATTCTGATGCTCGGTTTGAACTGCAGCAGATTTTCTTGACCATGTCTACATGCCTAAATGCATTGAGTTGCTGCCATGTGATTGGCTGATTAGAAATTTGCGTTAACAAGCAGTTGGACAGGTGTACCTAATAAAGTGGCCGATGAGT
>CAIGQV010018170.1:3968958-4010629 GCA_903798115.1 Danio jaintianensis
GTGTGTGTGTGTGTGTGTGTGTGTGTGTGTGTGTGTGTGTGTGTGTGGATAAAATTAGGCTGTGTCCTTGTTCCCATGTCCGTCTGTTTCCCTGTGGAAAACTGCAGATGTGAGAGAGGGAGAGAAAAGCGCTGGTAGATTCTCGTCTGTTTTTCGCTAAAGCTTCTTCTGTTGGCCATGATTTGATAACCAAAACTATCAAACCTCGGGGAATTTCCTCTGCCTTGTTTGTGCTCGGAGGAAAAATGTTATTGCTCAGATGTTGCTCAGTCATAAGAGGATGAAAAGAAACTGCATAAAGCTGCATGGGGTTTCCATTGATGGTTGCGATGTTGCTTTCTGCTGCTCTTTTGGAGTTCAAATACTTTAGCATGTTAGCTAGCACATCAACATAAATGTAGGCTACATGTTAAAAACACTAATGGTTACATTTATGTTTACTGTACATGTTTTTAGTAATACTAACATTACATTATGCATAACCCTAAAACAAGCTATAATCCCAACCCTTTAGTCATTCATCTTGGGGAGTAGCTAGCAAAATTTTTCAGTAGCTTGAGAGCAGCTAAGCTACATATTATACAATGTAGCTTTTCTAGTAACTCTTGTGTGTGTGTGTGCGCGTGTGCGTCTGTGTGTGTGTGTGTTGATTATATTGTGCTTTAAGATTTGAAGTACTCTACTTTCGATAAAATTCAGTAAACATATTTTGAAAAGAAAAGAAAAAGAAATACCTAAAGCTGCATGGGGTTTCCATTGATGTTGCTTTCTGCTGCTTTTTTGGAGTTTAAATACTGTCATGTGCTTTAGCATGTTAGCTAGCACATCAAAATAAATGTAGGCTACATGTTAAAACACTAATGGTTGCATTTCCTTTAACAAACGTCTATCTGTCTTGTGTGTTTTCCAGAAGTCCTGATGAACACGAAAACGGAGACGTCCGATCTGAAGTGGACGACACACTCTCGCTCTAAACCTGAGGTGAGACCTGGAGATCCAACATTATGATCATACATGCAGAGCAAATTGTTTAAGATCAGTGCAAGTCAATGTAGCAATGACAGCATACTGAAGTAATTAGGAAAAGAAGAGAGGCATTTAGCTTTTTTTATTATTATTTTTTTTTTTTTTTTTGACACCTATTGGGATGAGTGAACTTATTTTGAAATTATTTTTATAAGTGCATTATTATAATGTTTATGCATTATTATAATCATTGTTTTTCATTATTTGTTTTGATTGGATATTATTATTATTATATTAGAGTGCAGTTCTCGGTATTAATAAAGCATTAACTATTACTTTGCTTCAATAAACTCCTAATTTTCTGCTTATTAATACCCATTATTGTAGTAGTATTGGGTAGGATTAGGAATGTAGAATAAGATCATGCAGAGTATGTACTTTATAAGTGCTAATAAACAGTTAATATCTTAATAATAGGCAGGTAATAAACCAGTAGTTATGGTAATAGGGAGAATTGGTACTTAAACTAAAGTGTTACTATTTTTTTATTATCAATTATTAATATTTTTTGCATAAATGTCTCAAAGGAAGTTGTTTGTTGATATACCTGTGCATTAATTCCTGAAATAAAACAAAGAAAACTGGCAATCTGATTGATCAGTGTTGTGATTGGTGGATAAATTGGTCACACTTTATTTTAAAATACAATTCTGGCTATCAATAAATTATTACCTGTGATTGTAACATCAATAAATGGACAATTTGCTGCTTATTAATAGCCATTATGGTAGTAGTATTGGGTAGGATTATGGATGTAGAATAAGATCATGCACAATATCTACTTTATAAGTGCTAATAAACAGTTAATATCTTAATAATAGGCAGGTAATAAACCAGTAGTGAGAATTGGTACTTATTTTTTTGGTACTTATTGGTACTTTTACATTATTATGGTACTTACTGGTATTATTATTTTTTGCATAAATGGCTTGAGTGAAGTTTGTTGATATACATGTGTATTAATTCCTGAAATAAAACAAAGAAAAGTGGCAATCTGATTGATCAATGTTGTGATTGGTGGATCATTTGGCCACACATTATATTACAAGTACAATTCTTGCTATCAATAAAATATTACCTATGACTTAAACCTCAATAAATGACCAATTTGCTGCTTATTAATACCCATTATGGTAGTAGTATTGGGTAGGATTATGGATGTACAATAAGATCATGCACAATATCTACTTTATATGTGCTAATAAACATCCAATTTCTTAATAATAGACAGGTAATAATAAGCTAAGTGAGTATTGATACCTAGACTAAAGTGTCTTATCCACTTTTTTCAGTGATTATATTTAAAGGAAGTGATGTATACCTGAAACCCTTTGGCCCTGATGAAGAGTTGTGTGTTGGCAAAATAAAACTCCTTTTTAATTACACTTTTTGTTTTGTTTCTTGTGACACCTTGACATTGTTGTGATGCTGGTATAATCCTAACGTCTTTTTTTTTTCATGCACCTTGCTAATTGTATAAAGTTGCACCGGAACAATCAAATAACCTTTAAAGTACACATGAAGTCAAAACTAACCATATTGATTTTGTTAGCTCACATTGCTAGTTTTGTGGTAAACAATTCATCTGTTTATGTCATTAAGAAAAAAAAAATTGTTTGTCCTTGTAATCTTTAATTGAAAACTGAAAATGCACTTCCTGTTTGTTTTGAGCTAACATACTTAACCACGCCCCTCCAGCTGTCAGTTTTGACAACAAACAGAAATGGTGAGGAGGAGGAGTCTGTTAGGCTGTAATAACTCTCCCCAAACTCTTTTCTCGATCTTGCTGAATGAAAAGTCTACTTTACTACATCCAATCAGCTCACATTAGAAAAACAAGCCACGCCGACTCATTTATGATTCAGTTTCTCTAGGAACTGCGTCATCAACAGTCGCAGCTTCCGGTTCATGCGGACTTTAAGTGAGTTTTGTGTGTTTTGCAGTGGGAGGAGGTCAGTGGTCTGGATGAGGAGAACAACAGTGTGCGGACTTATCAGATCTGCCAGGTGGACGGCTCCAGCAGTCATTGGCTGCGCAGTAAGCTGATCGAGCGACGAGGGGCGTCACAGGTGTATGTGGAGCTGTTCTTCACTATGGTCGAGTGTTCATCTCGAAACACACACCACCGCTCCTGCAAAGAAACCTTTAACCTCTATTACTACCAGAGCGACACTGATGACGCCACAGCCACCCACCCGGCATGGATGGAGAACCCCTACACCAAGGTGAACACATGCTGATGAATATAGACTATCTATTCTGCATGCACTTTTGGAGGACATGTGAAGTTTTTGTATTAGCTACTACAGTGGGGGAAATAAGTATTGAACACGTCACTATTTTTCTCAGAAAACATATTTCTAAAGGTGCTGTTGACTTGAAATTGTCACCGGATGTTGGTAACAACCAAAGAAATCCATATATGCAACAAAAACAAAACTAATTAGTTCATAAATGAAGTTATGTGTAATGAAATGAAATGACACAGGGGAAAAGTATTGAACACATGAAGTAAGGGAGGTGTAGAAAGGCATGGAAAGCCCAGACAGCAGCTGAAATCTCTCAGTAGTTCTTCAGCAACCCTCTGCCCTTCCTCAGTGTAAATGAATATCAGCTACTTCAGTCCAACATCTACATTAGCAGGATGATGAAGATGAAACCAGAGTGGACATTTCAGCAAGACAATGATCCAAAACACAGCCAAGAAAACTCTCAAATGCTTTCAGAGAAAGAAAATCAAGCTGTAGAATGGCCCAGCCGATCACCTGACTTGAATCTTATATAAAATACAAAGTAAAGATCAGATTTGATAGACGAGACCCAAAGAACCATCAAGATTTTTACACTTGCCTAGTGCCTAGTTAACCTAATTAACCTAGTTAAGCCTTTAAATGTCACTTTACGCTGAATACTAGTATCTTGCAAAATAACTAGTACAATATTATGTACGGTCATCATGACAAAGACAACACAAATTAATTATTAGGAATTAGTTGCTAAAACTATTGTTTAAAAAATCACTTCATTAAACAGCACTTGGGAAATATAAAAAAATGGATAATAATTTTGCCTTCAACTGTAAGTTCAATATTGCATTTTCTGCAAGTAAGAATTTAAATATACAAGTGCATTTTATTTTCAGAGATTCTTGCTCTACAAAAATGAGTGTACTGTTGAGATCTCTGCCTTTAACTGAGTCATGTCTGGAGTATTTTTAGAGAGACATAAGATTATTGAGACGTTTCCAAGTAAAAGCCTTCATGTTCTCTCTGTTCAGTGTCAATCAACACTGAGGTCAATAGCTGTCTTTCCATCCAAAGATGCGAATTAGACTTATTCATTAGTTTTAACTCATTAGTTTCCATTTAATGAGTCAAAGAGAACAGAATCTTCACTTGCTTTTAAACTTGTGCCAAATATCAAAAAGAAAAATGTGAAAAAATGTTTCCATCATAGTTTATACTTTTCTTTTTTTATACTTAGAGCCCTGGACAGCACGCCAAATACGCTTATTCTTTATTAAATGGCTCATATTTTAGCCTTTTTACAAGATGTAAGATAAGCATTTGGTGTCTCCAGAATTTGTCTGTAAAGTTTCAGCTTGAAATACCCATACGATTATTTATTATACAATGCAGAAAATGCCCATTTTGAGCTCAGAGCAAAGTGTTTCTGTTTTTGTAGCCTAAGCCTTTAAATGCAAATTAGCTGGTTCTCCCCGCCCACTGCATGTCAGATAAACAGCAGTCAGTGACAGAGACAGACAAGGATGAAGCAGAAATCCAGCCCATTATTCACAAATACCAAGTAAGTTTACCAAACGTTTCTTTGCAAATCCTGTTCTGTGGACATGTTTATACGCGTTACTATGGAGATATGTTAATACGCTCCTGTCAATCAATTTGGTGGGCGGGTAAAACTGCACTCCTACGTCACATTGCGGTCGGCCTCAAAATCACTGGAATTTGGATCCTATTTTAAAGTCAGGAAATATAAACACAACAAGTCACAAAAACACAACCCATACATAGTTCTGTCCAAACAGCTTCCAAAAGTAGATTTTGCATCATAGGTGCCCTTTAAGTCTGTAAGTGTGAACTCTTTTAGCACTCTTTTAGCATGATCAAGAGATAACAGATGTGTTTGTCTTCTCCAGGTGGACACAGTGGCCGCAGACTTCCTACTGCGCAAGGGCGGAGAGAAGAAAGTCAATGTGAAGACGTTGCGTTTGGGCCCATTGAGCAAGCGTGGATTCTACCTGGCGTTTCAGGCTCAGGGCGCGTGCATGGCTCTGCTTTCCGTGCGTGTTTTCTTCAAGAAGTGTCCAGCGCTCATGCGTTCGCTATCCGTCTTCCCGGAGACCGTTCCCCGCTCGCTGGTCCAGGAGGCAGTGGGCCAGTGTGTGGCCAACGCAGCACAGCCTGGCCCCAGTCCCAGACCGCCCAAGATGTTCTGCGGAGAAGATGGACAGTGGGTGGACCAGCCCACCACCACCTGCACTTGCCTGCCGGGCTTCGAGGCCAGCCATGGAGAGCTGGAGTGTAGAGGTGAGCGAGAGCAAACACAACAGACTGAAGAGCAAGCTAATTTAAGATAGTGGAAAATATAGCCAAAAAAAAATCAAGCTGAGGTTTTCTGGACTCTGAGGGTTCAAAATACTGAGAAAACTGCAAAATAAACCCTTAGCGATGCACGTAGCTAATAAAAATAATCTGTTTTGACACACAGTTGAAGTCAGAATTATGAGCCCTCTTGAATATATATATATATATATATATATACACACTATCTTTTTATTATATTTGATCATTTTAATGCATTCTATAATGCTGAATAAAATGTATATATTATTTTTTTTTAAAGAGTCATACTGACCCAAAACATTTAGCATGCATTTTCACAATAACCATGTGCTAAAACCAGAAAAGATTTTCCTTTGCATTTTTGAAAGGTCTCCCGTCTAGACTGCAAAATTGTGATAATGATCCCCGTTCACACAGATGCTCGAAAAATGCAGCATCCTGCATACCATGCATTTAAATCCTTACCCGAATGTAGAGTTTAATATTGTACACCAGTGTTTCACATATGGGGGAGCAAGATATACATATAACATATGAAACATACCAGTTCATTCACCACAATGCAAATAGAAGGCCAGGTTAAGAGTATTTCATTGTGAATGCAGTATCACATACAGCATATTCTGGTTGTATTAATACAGATTCTGATAATTATGACTATGGTCCACAAAACTATTCAAAATTGAAACTGAGATTTATATATAACATGAGAGCTGAATAAATAAACTTTCCATTGATGTATGGTTTGTCAGGATTGGAGAATAAATTGGCTGAGAAACAACTTTTAGAATATCTGGAATCTGAGGATGTCAAAATACTGCACTTAGCAATGCATATTACTCATGAAAAAATCTGGTTTTATACATTTTCAGTGTGAAATGCTCAAAATATCTTCATGGGACATGATCTTTACTTAATATCCTTAGGATTTTTGGCATAAATCAATCTTTTCGACCCATACAATGTATTTTTGGCTATTGCTAAAAATATACCTGATAAATATACACATACGACTATGTGTTGAAATGAGTAAACAGTGAGTACATTTTCATTTTTCGGTGAACTATGCCTTTAAGTAAAAACATGGCCTATGGTTAAAGAATGGATAAGATACAAAGCATACTATATATGGGATGAAAATCTTTTTCTTTAAGAACACAGGCAGAAGACTTTTTCCTAATTTGGAGTAAACAGATTGATTATATTAAACCAGTATGCCTAGATTTGTCTTTTCTTTTATAAAAAATAATCTTTTGAAGGATTTTGTAGCTCCCCATGTTTTACTGTATATAGTTGCTGTTAAACGGAGGAAAATACAAAGCATATGTAAGATCTGTAAGTCTCTTTTTTATTTTTCACTGCATTAAAGTAAATCATGTGGGCCTGTTTCTATTATGAATATAAGAAATATTATGTAGGTCCTATATGTATTTTCTTTATGAAAATAAAACCCTAACCCTCACTTACTCACTTTCCTTCGGCTTAGTCCCTGATTTATCAATGGTAGCCATAGCGGAATGAACCACCCTTAACCTAAACTCTAAATTAAAAGTAAAAATATGGAGGAGGCTTACAGTGCCAACAGCTGCAGCTTCAGCACAGATAAGAGACTCTGGTGGAGAAAGAGAGAGAGGGAGAGACAGTAAAGGACAGATGGGACTGAATTAGACAAAGACTGTGACACTTGAGAAGAAGAGAAAACAGTTAGCGAACGCAGCGCACAGAACTCGGAGAGGTGAGATGAAGGTCTTGTGTTCAAACTGGAGAAAAGCAAGAGCGGAAAGCCTGTGATCACCAGAGGATTACTGTGTATTTCATCAGTGTCCTACGGCTGGACACATTTTCATTCGCTGTTACGTTACAGCCCCGTGCATCCTGGGTACATTTACATTTTTTGCACATGACAAGGCCACTTAAGCTTCATGCATACTGTTCATGCGATGGGATGAAATTGTGAAAGATTCATTTCATCCCAGGGCAAATTTGGCAGGCTTTGATCACTTAAAGTGACTTTCACTGATGGCAGATTCATTTCCTCAGACATAGATAGATAGATAGTGTCCAGGATTTTTGACTCCCAGTCCAAACCACACTGTCAAAAATGCTGGGTTTCACACAATTCCTTCATGTTGTCACAACACAAGTGGATTTAGTTAATCGTTTTTTATACATTTAAGTAAATTGAACATAAAACAATTAAGTTTTCCCCCAAAAAAACATAAGAATTGCGTTGTTTCAACTTTCAAACTGTTTTGAAGAAGCAGTAAACAGTGGCTCAGTGGTTAGCACTGTCGCCTCACAGCAAGAAGGTCGCTGGTTCGAGTCTCAGCTGGGTCAGTTGGCATTTCTGTGTGGAGTTTGCATGTTCTCCTCGTGTTGGCATGGGTTTCCTCTGGGTGCTCCGGTTTCCCCCACAGTCTAAACACAGTTGCTATTGCTGAATTTGGTAAAACTAAATTGGCCGTAGTGTATGAGTGTGTGTGTGTTAATGTGAGAGTGTATGGGTGTTTCCCAGCACTGGGTTGTGGCTGGAAGGGCATCCGCTGCGTAAAACATATGCCGAAATAGTTGGCAGTTCATTCCGCTGTGGCGACCCCTGATAAATAAGGGACTAAGCCGAAGGAAAATGAATGAATGCATGTACAAAATCACAGAAGAATGTTTTAAAATGATGTTAAATGCTCACCAAGGCTTCATTTATTTGATGATAATACACCCAAAGAAACTTTAACAGTGGTAATATTAGATTCTAAGTAGTATTAGGATTTTAAAAATCTTTCTATTTTAATATATATATGTGACCCTGGAGCACCAAACCAGTCTTAAGTTGCACGGGTATATTTTTGGTAATTGTCAAAAATACATTGTATGGGTCAAAATTATAGATTTTTTTATTATGACTGAAGTCATTAGAAAATTAAGTGAAGATCATGTTCTATGAAGATATTTCCTACTGTAAATATATCCAAACTCATTTTTTGATCAGTAATATGTATTTCTAAGATCTTGATTTAGACAATTTTAAAATCTCATTTTTTTTAAATAAAATTTTTACCCTCAGATTTTCAGGTAGTTGTTTCTCAGCCGACTATTGTCCATGAATCAATGGAAAAATTCATTATTCAGCTTTCAGTTGACGTATAAATCTCAGTTGAGAACTTATTATTGTTTTTGTTGTTTGGACTTGATTTCTGTGATGCAAAGCTGAATTTTAGATTTTAGATCACTTTTTAAAGGGTATACTGTACAGTTTTAATTTTTTTTTTATACAGTTCACCCAAAATTTTAAATTCCGTCATCATTTACTCGCCCTCCACTTTTTCAAAACCTATTTGAGTTTTTTGAACACAACAGAAGATATTTTGAAGAAGGCTGGTTGCTCGAACCCATTGATTTCCATAGTAAAACAAAAATTACTATGGACGTCAATAGGCGCATTCCTCAAAATATCTTCTTTTGTGTTCAACAGAAGAAAGAAACTCATAAAGCTTTAAAACCAAACGAGAGAGAATAAATAATGAGGTCATTTTAATTTCTGGTTGAACTACCCCTTTAAATGCTCAGAATGATCCCCCAGTAGGTTTTTTGTGTGTAACTGCATGTCTGCTAGCACCATTTCCAATCAGTTTTATAAGGTTCAGCCCTGATTTTCTGTGGTAATCGACAGCATATGTTACATGCATGTAGGTTTAGCGTAAGATGAGCGGGAAGAGGATTTAACCAGGAAAATTCATTTAAGAACTTGCCTGATCTACTTTAATTCGAGTCATCGCCGTCTCTCTGCATCATGCAGTGGATCAGTCCAAATCCTCCCAGTTCCCAAAAATGACTTCAGCTTTTTTAATGAAGTGGCTTGAAATGGGTGTGGTGTGTGTGTGTGTGTGTGCGTGTCTGTGTATGTGCGTTTGTGCGTGTCTGTGTGTGTGTGTCTGTCTCTGTGAGTTTATGTGTGTACCTTGGATACCCAATGTCCCCACAAGTATAGCAATACCAGTTAATTTTGAGGACTTTTTTTTTGGTCTCCATGAGGAAAACAGTACATAAATCACATAGAATGAAGTATTTTGAGAATGTAAAACTTCATATTGTTTCCTGTGAGGGATACGGTTGGGGAAGAGGGATCGAATATACAGTCTGTACAGTATAAACATCATTACGTCTATGCAAAGTCCCCATAAAGATAGCTGTACAAGTGTGTGTGTCTGTGTGAGTGAGTGTTTGAGGCTGAACTCGTCTGTTAAACACTGCAGCTGTGCTTTCTGTGGGCGTGAACCCCTGGAGTTCACACACAGACACACACACGCACACACACTCTCGATGACTTACTCAGCATTCGTCCACTCAAACACACTGCATCTGCTGTTCATCCCTTTCTTTCACACACCCACCCACACAAAGGCAGCGCAAAGCCATAATAGTGGCGCCTGCGGGCAGGGATGTGTCCAGTACAAAGGCACTCTAATGACATGAGCAATTAGTTATGGGTAGAGAGACAAAGAGAGAGAGAGAAAGAGAGAGAGAGGAGAATAGCAGGGTTTATTGGGCAGGTGAAAGGCCGAATGGAGAGAGTGTGGTCACCAGGTCACAGGTGAAGGGCTCTCTCTCTCTCTGTGTGTGCGTGTGTGTGTGTGTGTGTGTGTGTGAGGTACTAATGACTCAAATTAACCACATTCAGATGCACACGACATGTATTGTGTAGCCTCTTTTTGTTTAGCTGGGAAACTACTGCGGTAGCACTAATACACTATAAAAAATGTCATGACAAAAAGTCAAGACAACAAATATTTTTTAAGTTATGCAAAGTTTAACTTAATATTTTTAGTCAGATTGATTGATGTAAGTTTAGATGACTAGAAAAGTTCCTTTGATTCAACTAAAAATAATGAAGGCAGCAGGATTTTTTACAGTGTAATAATATACACGTTAAAAAAGTCACAATGACAAATGTTTTTTATGTTACTTCAACTTATTTTAATAATCAGATTTGTTGTTGAATTGAATTTTCAAGTTGAATTGAATATTTTTAGTCAGTTTGACTGTTTTGATTCAATTGAAAAAAATTAAGAGTTTGCCTATACACTGTAAAAAATGCTGTCTTCCACACAATCGATTTGTCATCAAGGAATTAAATTAACTTACTAGCTTTTACAAATGTATGTGGATAAAAAATAAAATAATTAAGTTGAAAGAACCTCAAGAATTGTGTTGTTTCAGCTCATTTTATATAAGTAGTTTGGACAAACAGGAACTGTGATTTTTATTTTATTTTGGTTTTTAATGCAGTTATGAATTAAAATACAGTAAAACTGGGGTAATATTATTAAAAACTTTAACAGCTTTTATATGTAAAGATATTTGGAGCTGTTGTTTAAATCTGTCACACGATCCTTCTGAAGTCAACATCAAAATAGTTTTGCAGCTTAATATTTTAATCGGAAATTGTGGTACATTGTTTTTATGGTTCTTTGATTAAAAAAAAGTTTAAAAGAGCAACAATTATTTGATTGGGATTTTTCTTTTGTCATTTTAAATGTCTCCTGTCACATTTGGTAATATAAATAGTAATGATGAGTAATGGTAATATTAATCACATCCACAATAAAAGTTTGTTTTGATATAATATATGTGCATGTATTATATATATGTGATACACACACATACATAGAAACAAAACTATACAAAACAATTTTGTTATATAGATATTTAAATGTATATATAATTTGTATCATACATATATATATATATATATATATATTTTAGATCTAAATATTTATAAACATTTTCTTAACTATATATATATATATATATATATATATATACACATAATAAACACACATAATACACATAATAAATACACATATATCATGTCAAAACAAACTTTTATTTTGGATGCGATTAATCGCAATTCATTTTTGCTCAGCACTAATAAGTAGTCAAATATTTATTAAAAATAATATTCTAATATATTAAAAAGAATAATCAAATCATGTGTATAGTGTAACTTTTTTATTTATATTTTACCGCTGTGTTTTAGGCCAATATTGGACTCGGATAACATCACACATTTCTTCGAACTAAACACAATACAATTTTTTTTTTTCAGTAATGTTTAAACATGAATAGCTTTCTAAATATAATGCCTGTAACATTCGTTCAACAGTCGTCTGATGTTTAGATGTGAAATATTTGCGGTGGTTTTTAAGATGTTTGTCATCTAAACGCGGGTGTGACAGAAGATCACGTACTTTGAGAATCAAAAGCATCAAAATGAAGCACAATTAATTAATTTTGTAATTATAACATTATGTGTAATTAGCTGAAGAAATGCATTAAGATAATAATGATCACACCTGACACTGCTGGTTTGGTGTCTGCTCTCAAATTAAACACGCTGTAAAAAAAAACGTGTGTTTTCGTCAGATGAATTGCCAGCAGCACTAGAAGTACCTCCGACCCCCCCAAAAAATAAAAAACTGGCACAAAAAAAATGTCTCTCCAGGCAGTTTAACAAGAAAATGAGCTTTAGTTATAGTATTCAGCGAAGGTTAAAAATAAATGAGGAGAAGAGCTGTGAAAACAATAACATACCGCAATCACAGGCATTCCTATCTGGATGAGATTAGTTTCCTCTGAGGACCCTCTAGTAATAAAATAATTTGCTCTGTAATTTTTTCCTGGGGTCGTGCGAGAAAAAGAGACATGTTCAATTTGGATGAGATTAAAACCAGTGTGTGTGTGTGTGTCTATGAAACACAGATTTGACAGTTTTGCTAATGGCAGGTCAAAACTAATCAGTAGTTACACACACCAGTGTTTAGGAAATTTGAGATTTTTTTCCACACAATCGCATTTGTGTTGGGACAACATGAAGGAATTAAGTTCACTTGTTAGTTTTTACAAATTTAAGTGGACCGAACATAAAACAATTAAGTTTCCCCCCCCAAAAAAACTCAAGAATTGTGTTGTTTCAGCTCATTTTAAATAAGTAGTTTGAACAAGTAGCAAACATAATTTTTCGATACCAAATGTCCCCACAAGTATAGCAATACCAGTTAATTTTGACCTTATGGGGACTTTTTTTGATGTGTGTCTATGAAACACAAATTTGCCAGTTTTGCTAATGGCAGGTCAAAAATAATCAAAAGTTTCACACACCAGTGTTTAGGAAATTAGCAATTTTTTTATACACAATCGAAAGAATTAAGTTGACTGGTTAGTTTTTACAAATTGAAGTGGATTGGACATAAAACAATTAAGTTTCCCCCTCAAAAAACTCCAGAATTGTGTTGTTTCAGCTCATTTTAAATCCTCTGGAGCACCCGGAGGAAACCCACGCCAACACGGGGAGAACTTGCAAACTCCACACAGAAATGCCAACTGACCCAGCCGAGGCTCGAACCAGCGACCTTCTTGCTGTGAGGCGACAGCGCTACCCACTGCGCCACTGTGCCACCCCCAGATAACACATCCTACTTAAAAAAAAAATCATGCTTTTTTTAATAGTTATGAATGGATTTGATGACAGATTTCTTTTTATTTGACTACGTTTTTGTATATATGCTTTAAAAAGTGATTCATTTATGAATCTAAAAGCATATATTCATAAATGAAACATTTCTATATCTGTCCATCACTAGTTCACATCCTCAGCACAAGTTATTGTGCGTGTGCGTGTGTGTGTGCGTGTGTGTGTGTGTGTGTGTGTGTGTGTGTGTATGCTTGTGTGCGTGCTTTTGTGTGTGTGTGAAAACCACCAGAGAGTTGAAGTTAAAAAGATCTTTATCCGTCAGCAAATAAATTTATTCATTACATTCATTATGAAAACGTTTCAAATGACACACACACACACACACACCAATGTAAAGCTGCTTTAACTAGGAGGTTAATGCAAACCACATGTGAAACTGATGTTAATCAAATCCAGATGTGTTTCCATCAATACAGCGGTTGTGGAGAGCTGATTATGAAATGAAACTAGTCTTTTTCTGCTCTCCTGAGACTCTGAGCTGCTCATTTATACGTCCATGCGAAGTTCATGTCACACTGGAGAAAAAAAAGCCTACTAAAGTTTCCTGGATAAGCTGAATGTGTGTGTTCAGTTCAGTCAGGGAAGAAATAATCAAGTGATTGAGGAGCTAAACATGCTGAAGAACACGATCATCTTTCATATCCAGATCCAGAAACCATTTAAATCCCCAATCAGACCAGCAGAATGCAAACACACTCCGACACGTGTTTGGATTTGTTGTCTGAAGGATAGTGTAAATGTTGACACGTGTGGACAAATGAGGTTTGTGCTTTAGACAGAAGTTCGAATGTGTGTGTGTACCTTGTATTCCTTATGTTGTGGGATCCAAATGTCCTCTTTCATCCAAATTGACTTAAAAAATGAGGAAATATCAAGAGATTCAGCATAAACATGGCAATATATATATATATTCGTACTTAAAGGTTGTCTTGTTTCGAGTATTTAAGAAATTATTAAAGAAAATATTTAAGAAACTATTAAATCAAGCAGCATTTTCAGTCAAAGTTATTATTTTTTTCCTTAAAACAAGGTAAATAATCTGCAAGTGGGGTATGCAAGTGTTAACTTATGCTTACTTACCACACTGGCTGATTATTTCGCTTGTTTTAAGGAGAAAAGGACATAATTTGAACAGGTTTTTTTTACTTGTCAAAAAAGTCTTCTTGATTTAATAAGTTGTAGATATTTGGACGAAAGGCAATATTCACAACATATTTTATGGCACTTAGAAAAAAAACAAGTATGAAGAGGTTAAAAAATGATCATTAGTATAGGTGTGTGTGTGCGTGCGTGCGTGCGTGCGTGCGTGCGTGCGTGTACCTTGTATTCCTTATGTTGTGGGGACTAGATGTTCTCTGTTCTCAGTCATTTAGCAGATGCTAAAAAATGAGGAAGATATCAGGAGATCCAGCATAAACACGGCAAAACAAAATAATTTTTGTTCTTAAAGGTTTTGTCTTCTTTCTAGACCAAATATGTAAGAAATTATTGAATCAAGAAGCTTTTTCTTGACAATTAAAAACCAGTCAAAATGATTATTTTTTCCTTAGAACGAGGTAAATAATCTGCAAGTAGGGTAAGCAAAATAAACTAGTGTTTTTTTTATGTTTACTTACTATGCTGACTGATTATTTAGCTTCTTTTAAGGAGAAAAGGACTTAATTTTGACAGGTTTTTTTACTTGTCTAGAAAATTCTTCTTGATTTAATAAGTTTTCGATATTTGGACTAGAAACAAGCTGAAAAATGTAATTAAGAAAATCTTTTTTTCTTGGCGTTATGAAGCAGCATTCACAACATATTTTCTGGCACAAAACAAGAATGAAGTTGTTAAAAAATTATCATTATTATGTGTGTGTGTGTGTGTGTGTGTGTGTGTGTGTGTACCTTGCATTCCTTATGTTGTGGGGACCAGATGTCCTCTGTTCTCAGTCATTTAGCAGATGCTTTCATCCAAATCGATCTCAAAATTAAGGAAGATATCAGGAGATCCAACATAAACACGGCAAAACAAAATTATTTTTGTACTTAAAGGTTTTATCTTGTTTCTAGACCAAATATTCAAGTAATTATTAAATCAAGATGCATTTTCTAGACCATTAGAAATAGTCAAAATTATAATTTTTTCCTTAAAACGAGGTGGTAAATAATCTGAAAGTAGGAAACTAGTGTTTCTTTATGATTACTTAGCATGCTGGCTGATTATTTAGCTTGTTTTAAGGAGAAAAGGACTTAATTTTTACTTGTCAAGAAAATTCTTCTTTATTAAATACATTTGAAATATTTGGACTAGAAACAAGACAAAAGGCCTAAGTAAGAAAGACTTCAATGCTTTTTTTTTTGCATTGAAGAGGCAATATTCACAACAAATTTTCTGGCACTTAGAAAAAAAAAAAAGTATAAAAGGTTAAACAGTTATCATTATTATAGGTGTGTGTTTGTGCTGGTTTGACCTACATTATGAAGAGTTTGTGTGCTTGTAATGTATTCAGGTTTCAAGTCTCTGTGTCTGTACAATGTCTATACAATGAGGATCCAAAGTTGTCCCAAATAAAGAAAAAGTCATTCGCTCAGTACAAAAAACCATTACGCATATGGAAAGTCCTCATAATGATAGGTATAGCAAAATGTTTGAGGGATGATTTGCTGGGAAAAAGAGGGTTTGTTTTGATAATACAGCACTTTTTTCTCAAAACCCATTGTTTCTTTGTTGTGCTCAAGTCTATGGTGGTCTCTGTTTATTTTGCTTACCCCACTGGCAGATTATTTACCTCGTTTTTAGAAAAAAATTATATTTTACTGTTTTTTAATGGTCGAGAAAATGCTTCTTGATTTAATATTTTTATATGTATATATTTGGACTAGAAACAAGATGAAAATAATTTTTCTGCCGTGTTTTTGCTGAATATTTTGATGCATTTCTCATTTTTTGAAATTGCTTTGGATGAAAGCATCTGATAAAGAACTTAATGTAATGTAATTGTCACAGACTAGCATCAAAAACACAACACACACGCTGCTTTTCTAAAGGTAAAGGTTATAATGTGTTCTGAAGGGTCATGTGACATCAGAGACTGTACTCTTCAAAATAAGTTTATTTTCACAAATGTGTTATTTTAAACCCTTTTTGCCTGCCTGTGTGTGTGTGTGTGTGTGTGTGTGTGTGTGTGTGTGTGTGTGTGTGTGTGTGCAGCGTGTCCTGTGGGTCTCTTCAAGATGGGTTCTGGTCCCGGTTCGTGTTCTGTGTGTCCTGAGAACAGTCAGACAGGAGAGACGGGTTCTGCTGCGTGTGTGTGTCGCTCTGGGTTTTATCGCGCTCTAAGTGACAGTGCGGATACACCCTGCACACGTGAGTACTGCGCCTCTCTTATCTACGTACATGGAAAAAATCTAAACTTGAACATTCTCAGTTCCTCTGGATTTATTTTGGTGTTTGAGTTTGAGAAAATGATAATCCCTTTTTTTTTTTATATATATATATTTCTTCATTTTAAAATAAAAATATTGTAATTTATAACTTTTTCATTTCATTTCAATTTCATTATTTTCATTTGCCGTGATTTAAAATCACAGTTAATTTGACCAAGTATTGATATATAATAAAAAAATTTTAACTCTTCTTAAGTTAAAATATTGGTAATATGTGGTCTAAACATGAATAGAATTTAATGCATGCCACCTTTTATGTTACAAAAAAACAAAATGGCAACCTTTTTTTTTTTCTAATTGGGAAGAAAGGTCATCGGTAGTTTAAAGAATTAAATAAAATTGTTTTTCTTACAATTTTATGTAAGGGTTTTGGTAAAAGTATAATATCTGTCTTTATTTATTTATTTATTTATTATTTGTAACTGTCTGTGCTGTGTGTTTATGCTAATAAATACTTTAGTTCATCCATATGAAGACCAAAATTACATGCTGTGCCTTGAAAAATGAATAATAGAGTTAGATGCGCACTATATGATATGTTTTGGCATAATTATCGGGACAGAAAAAGATTTTTAATAAATCTTATAAATGGTTTTCATGTAAACAGGTACAACAGGTTATTTCAATAGGCTGATTTTTGTGAGTTGTGCATATACAGTTGAAGGCAGAATTATTCGCCCTCCTGTGGATTTTATTTCTTTTTCAAATATTTCCCAAATGGTGTTTAACAGAGCAAGGAATTTTTCACAGTATTTCCTATAATATTTTTTCTTCTGGAGAAAGTCTTATTTGTTTTATTTCGACTAGAATAAAAGCAGTTTTAAATTTTTTTAAAACCATTTTAAGGTCAAAATTATCAGCCCCCTTAAACAATATTTTTTTTTCGATTGTCTACAGAACAAACCATCGTTATACAATGACTTGCCTAATTACCCTAACTTGCCTAATTAACCTAGTTAAGCCTTTAAATGTCTCTTTAAGCTGAATACTAGTATCTTGAATAATATCTAGTCAAATATTATGTGCTGTCATCATGGAAAAGATAAAATAAATCAGTTATTTGAAATGAGTTATTAAAACTATTATGTTTAGAAATGTGTCTTTCTTTTAGAAAAATCTTCTTTCCGTTAAACAGAAATTGGGGGAAAAAATGTGCAGGGGGTAATAATTCAGGAGGGCTAATAATTCTGACTTCAACTGTAAATGCATTACAGATGCATGAAGTGTTTTTGTTATTGTGTTCAGGTCCTCCGTCGTCTCCGCGCAGCCCCGTCCCGCAAGTCAACGACACGTCTCTGACTTTGGAGTGGAGCGAGCCGTTGGACAGCGGTGGCCGCTTGGATCTCAGCTACAGCGTGGAGTGTCGGATGTGCTCCACCCCCGGGAGCCCCTGCACACTATGCAGCGACGGTGTGAATTATCGGCCATCCCAAACAGGGATCCAGGGCCGGCGCGTGAGCATTTGGGGTCTGAGACCTCACACTACCTACAGTTTCACTGTCACGGCCCTCAACGGGGTCTCCGCTCAGAGTCAGCAGGGGCCCGCAGGAGAAACCATCAACGTCACCACCAGCCCCAACGGTGAGGATCAAAAACCGTAGATGAGTTTACAATACAAATTTGCACAAAAATAGCAATGTCGTTAAATTAGAAATTTATCTGCATTATTTTTATATATCGACATTATTATTTATCAACGCTATTTATCAACATTTATTTAGGAGTTTTTGTAATAATAGAAAAAAATCCTTAGCTTAAGCACTTAAAAAGTTCTTAAAAGGTACATTTTTCTTGATAAACCCTGATCCCGTTCCCCCCCTCTCTCCCAAAATGCAAAATGACACTATTTCCATTAACCAATGTCATGCAACTAAAATTACAACTAAATTTCTACTTAAAGCAACAAAGTATTATTGGAAGTACGTGATTCAATCAACTTTTTGATTGAAAAAAGTACTTTTATATATGTAAAATACTTTACATAAAAATGGCTACAAATTTTGTTCCTTTTCACACTAATGATATTTACATAAACATATTATCAATAGTTAAGGATTTTATTTGTGCAGATCTTTGCACAACACCAAATAAATACCACTAAACAACATAACGGGGTTTTACAACAGATTTGTAATCGAATTGCTTGCTTCACTTACAAGAAGGACGTGTATCTAAAACATATAACATAACGTACCCTAAGTGACGTATTTCAGATTCCCAAAAATCTAGACAGCGCCCTCTTGTGGATTTGTCATCTGAAACGTGCAGCGAAATGTACCCGGAGCAATGTATTTTACGTTTCTCAAAAATGTAGTCTAAAGCACGTAGACTGACTAAAAGCCTGACTAAAAGTCATTTCAAAAATCATGGCAACATATATTAGGTTTACTCATATCACAGTCAATGTAACTAGCTATTATTTTGATGTATGCGATTTATAAAAGCTGGAATGGCAAGACTATGGAAGTGTACGATTTTAACAGATGACCTTATCATATACATTATATATCTGTCATGTGTATATATATCATATACAGTCCGAACTATCTTTAAAGAAAGATTGTATGATTTTTTTTACATATGCCATGTGACCTATAAATGCGAGAGAATTTTTTTTTTGCAAAATAACAATTTTTCGAATTGCCTGAAAAAGCAGCTCATGCAAGCGTAAAACAGCAGGGATTTAAATTCATTTTTAATTTGCAAAGTCTGGAGTGTAATGTCAGTGCAGCTAGTGAATGGCAGTTGAGTGTTTTCATTGCTCGTGTGTTTGTGTTTGTGCAGTTCCTGTGTTGGTTTCGGGCGTGAGGAAGAGCACAGCCACTGAATCCAGCCTGACGCTGTACTGGAACACACCCACCCAATCACACTACAGGATCCTGCAGTACCAGATACGCTACTGCGAGAAGGTTAGTACTTCACTATACAACAATACATAATACATAATACAAAAAATGCATGTATGAAATTGGTGCGGCACGGTGGCTCAGTGGTTAGCGCTGTCGACTAACAGCAAGAAGGTCGCTGGTTCGAGTCCCGGCTGGGCCAGTTGGCATTTCTGTGTGGAGTTTGCATGTTCTCCCCGTGTTGGCGTAGGTTTATGTATATGAAGCAAATTCTATATACATTTATATATCTGTTACATAATTGTTTGTTTATTTTTGTTTCTTTGTGTGTGTGTTTATCACATGTACATAATAAATATATATATAATACACACACATATATTATGTCAAAACTAATTTTATTTTGGATGCAATTAATTGTGATTAACCCAGCACTATTAATTATGCATAATTACATGCAACTAACCCAAAACTTAACCTGCATTCTAACCCTAACCACATAGTAAGTACATGTAATCAATTATTATTACTCAATAGTTGAATGAATAGTTATGCTGTAATAAGGACACCTTAAAATAAAAATGTGACCTTCGAAGTTTTACAGGACATTTTTTATTCATTGTTATGATATTTTGTTGTATTGACTAACTTAAGCACATGTGAAGTATATATATATATATATAATGTACTAAATTTCTTTATTAATGTGTAACTACAGATCAGTTTAAATGCATAACATGCAGGTTTCAATGAAAATTACATAATATTTTAGTTTAATATGAATGTTTGCCATCATATTCAGCAGCATACGTGAACAAAGTCAAAATAATATAAATTTACATATAAAGATGTAATCTAGTCAAAAAAATAAATAAATAAAATCAAAAAACATCAGTTAAATGAATGTAATGCTAATTAATTTCAACTGTACTAAATTAGCTTCAATAAACATTCAATTAAGTATCAAAAAATGCATTATGTTCACTCATATGTATCTTCTGTTGAAGTGTATTATGTCTATAATAAAACTCTTTTTTTCGAAATTATTGTAACGTGTACTTTTGCATACATTCAGGACATATCACAGTATTGGTCACAGTACATAAAACCACAGAGGATTTACTCAGGATAATGTGTTTTCTCCCAGCGTAATTCACTGTGTTTTTATGCCTCCATTTCCTCTGTTTTTATGAGCTCTCCCTATATATTTGCTCCAGTTTTCTCATGCTTGTGTTTTATCGATCTCTCTCTCTCTCTCTGTCTCTCTCTCTCTCTCTGTGGTGCAGCTGTGCACTGTTTACACTGCAAACGTGCCAGACTAATTAACAATTAATACATTCAAACGCCTCAGAGAAGTCATTGAAGATGTTTTCTCGTGACAGGAGCGCGGATCTGAAGAAAACTCCTGTCATTATATGGAGAGTAATAACAACGAGGTGGTTTTGAGCAACTTGCGCAGGGCCACACAATATGAGGTTCAAGTCCGCGCTCGTACATTCGCCGGATACGGCAGCTTTGGTCAAGCCATCGTCTTTCGAACCCTTCCTGACGGTAAGACATTTTGTACAAGGTTATGGGATTTCTGGAATATAAAAGCATCTATTTCAGACTAGGCATGGGATGATAACTGGTATCAAGGTTTAGCGCGGTTTGGTAAAAGCCAAAGTTTTAAATTAGCTAAAATGTTCTGTTATACCATTTCTACCGTTTTAAAAGTATTTTATTAAGCTTTTAAGGGCAACAGTAGCTCCAGCTGAACAGCACCCTCCATAACAAAAGCTACTGGTCATCTCATGATTCAGGAAACATCTGAAAAACAAATCGCTTGTACACCAACATATAAGCCTGCTATAGACCTGAACAGTGCAGTGGACTACTTTATATCCAAAGAAAAGAAAGATCTCCAAAGATGCGTTTTTGAAAGTGATGAAGCCGATGATTTATTTGAATTGTTTAGCCTGACTTGTTTACTGTTCCAAAATATTTTAATCTTTCTTAAAATAAAATATATTGGGTTCAATGTGAAAAAGAGTTGTTGTTTTTTTACCCAGATGTTTAAAAAGAATATATTTTAGAGCAGTGATCACAATACTGTCAATCCGTGATATTTTTATCCAAGGTTATCATACCGGCAGAATCTTATACCGGCACATGCCTATTCCAGACATTGAAAGTCAGGGAATTAAAAAAATACAAATTTTTGTCCTTGTCATGGAATATTACGGATTTTTGTTGATCACTTTAAATTAAAATAATGATTTTTCTATATCATATTTTTAAATCATGCTTTCTTGACACCTATTGTTAAGGTTGTTATTTTTTTAGCTCAGTTTTATTCCTTTCACACTCATCACTGAAGTTAAATGCAGTCAAATACTACCTTACTGCAAATACATCATTTTTTATTTTTCCCTCGTTTATTTCCGATTGTGAATTGCATTATGGGATGTTGATCTCTGCTCTGTCGACTTTTGATGTTGAAAAACTCTACAGTTGAACAAAGTGACTTTTATTGACATTTTAGTCATTTGAAATAATATAATGTATAAGAAATAATAATATATAGAAAAATAAGTGTGTAAAATGACAGAAAATGTACTGGCAGTTTATTACACGGTTTTTGTAGCGTAATATACAACACCAACCCAGACAATATATCACTTTACACTATTAAAACTGTTAATAAACGTCACTTTTTTTGAACTTTTCAAGGTTAAAAGTTGTTTAAAAGAAAGATCAAGGGCCCGTAATGCAATTTGAAGCATAAATAAATGGGAAAAAAATAAAAACATGAATCACAAATATTGAAAACTGCTAATTTACGGATATTTTTTACAGTGTACATGCCATTTGTCATTATCACATGACCTATCCACGTCAGTTGCGTCACTTTACTCTCATTCATGAATTCTCTAGCGGTGCATCATGGAATAGCGTAGCGTCCATTAAATGCGCACTTCAGAATCTCACCAGAAGTAACATGTCATCCAGGTACTTCTCGCATACTGTTCTCCCAATACTATGAATTCGGACACACTACTCGGCTTTTCTCATACTATGTAGTAGGGAAGTAGGCAGTTTCGTTTGTATCAAGCTATAGGTGAACCTTTTTCACTCTTATTTTTATCGATACTGATTAGATGTCATAGAAATTCATCTTTTTAGAAAGTGAAAGGGGATTTTATATGTGGCTTAAAGTGGATCTCTGATTGTAGCTTGGTCATTTATTAGCGGTCAACATTTTTTGTGCCTTAGTGTTTTGTTTGGGAAAGGCTTTCTATTGATTTCTTTTTTCTCTCCTGGTGCAGATCGAAGCCAATTTTTAGTATTGTGTTTGTGTTGCACCTTTTGCCATTTTTAAACCCTCTCTCTTTCTCTCTCTGTGTTTCTCTGGCTGTCTGCTTCTCTGTATTTCCCTAGAAGATGATTCCTCGTCTCCGCTGCTTGTTACTGGGATCCTGATAGCCATGGGGATGCTGCTCCTCATCATCGTCATTGCGGCGGCCATTTATTGTATAAGGTAAACCAACAGGCCAACAAGAAAACCAGACTGTGAGCTTGTTATAATTGGGCCGGCATGAAGCTGAAAGCTCCAGAGATTTGCACTGAATCCAGATAGCCGTCGTTCACACACCTCCTGTCCTTTAACATGTGTTGTGGCTATTTTTAATAATGCCACCAGTCAGCAACTGATAGAGCACATTTAAGCTGAAGTAAACTTAACATGTTTAAAAAGAGGCAACTTGGTTTTTGTAAGTTAATGAAAAGGCGGCACGGTGACTCAGTGGTTAGCACTGTCGCCTCACAGCAAGAAGGTTGCCAGTTCGAGTGCCGGCTGGGCCAGTTGGCATTTCTGTGTGGAGTTTGTATGTTCTCCCCGTGTTGGTGTGGGTTTCCCGTGGTGCTCCGGTTTCCCCCACTGTCCAAACACATGCGCTATAGGTGAATTGGGTAAACAAAATTGGCCGTAGTGTATGAGTGTGTGTGAATGTAAGAGTGTATGGGTGTTTCCCAGTACTGGGTTGCGACTGGAAGGGCATCCGCTGCGTAAAACATATGCCGGAATAGTTGGCGGTTCATTCCGCTGTGGCGACCCCTGATAAATAAGGGACTAAGCCGAAGGAAAATTAATGAAGTTAATGAAATTTCTCAAAAGCATTTTAAACAACATTTATATTATTATTTTTTGTAAACATTCTAAACTACAGTATTAAACTAGTTAAATAAAAAAAATTACTATTAAAATAAAGCAAAAAATTAATGTACAAAAATGTTCAATCAAGTCGAAGTGTAAAAAAACGAATAAAAAGTAAGACAAGTAAACACCAATTATGAATGATTTAATATTACAATTTTTAAAAGGGTATTCAGAATATTAATATACCTATAATGGTGTAGGTTTATTAATGATATTAAAGTAACCATGATTAAAGCTGTTCAAAATATTTTCTATGTAAGCTGAAATAAAATAAAAAATATAAAGTTATTTTAAGCATTAAAACTGAAAACTGAAATAAATAATAAAGTTAAACAGTACTATGAAAATGTAAAAAAAAAAGATTTACAATTTATTGTTACTAAAATGGGCAAAAAAAACCTACAAATAAAAGCACAAAAATATAAAAATACACTAATTTCATAATATGAACAGATTCAATAACACTATGAATATATTATTAAACTAATTATTAAAAATAGAAATATTTTAAGCACTAGAACTGAAATAAAAACGAAGTTAAACAGTACTGTGAAAATCTTTAAAAATGACAAAAGCATTTTTATTTTACTGTTACTAAAACGGGCAAAGAAATCTACAAATAAAAGCACAGAAAATCATAAAAATACACCAATTCAAAATATTAATAGATACAATAACACTAAAAATGTATTATTAAAATAACACTGATTAAAGCTATTCCTAAATTAGATTAAGCTGAAATAAAATACATTAAAATGTGGGTAAAATAATTCAAATATTCAAGTTATTTTAAGCACTAAACCTACAGCTGAAATAAAAATAAGTGAAAAAAAAAAGAAAATAAATGAATTAAAAAGTGAAAATAAATGAATAAAAACGACAAAATTACTTTTAATTTACACAGAAATATTAAAATGCACCAATTCAAAATATTAATATATACAATAACACTATGAATGAATGATTAAAATAATGCAGATTAAAGCTATTCATTTTTTGTTTTTACCCCTAAATTAGATAAAACTGAAATAAAACACAGTAAAATGTGGGTAAAATAATTCAAATATTCAAAGTTATTTTGAGCACTAAACCTACAGCTGAAATAAAAATAAGTTAAACTGTTTTTTACCTAGAAAATAAATGAATAAAAATGACAAAAGAACATTTAATTCACAAAAATATAAAGCATAAAAATATTCAAATTCACCAATTCAAAATATTAATATATACAATAACACTATGAATGTAATGGAGAAATAACACAGCAAAAGACACACCGCACCAGAATTGCACAGGTTTTTTTCTTTCCTTTTAGCCACTGCAGAGTAAGTGGCAAAGAGTAATTCTGTGTGGGCCTAATTATATGGAATTATCTTGGAGTAGCAATGCCTTCATTTGCCTCAAGGCTTATCCGAAAGACCTGCTGCACCTTTCCAAAGTGATCACACTCTCCTAACAGTTATTTCAGCTGCATGCATAAGAGAGAGAGAGCGAGAGAGAGAGAGAGGAAGTAGAGACAGGATACAGTCGTCCCACCCCAATCTCCACAAGCCAAATCTGCAGAACAATAGTAGTGACCCTGGGGTGTAACACACACACATTTACACATGTACTAAGACAATGAGCATACTTTTTTTACACACACTGCAGTCTACATGCAAACAACCTGAAGTATTCAAATGTTCTGCAGTTTTACAGTAATTCTCCAGCTAATTTATTTGTGCTGTAAGGGTTTTGTTTAATTTTATTTGACTTTACTTTACTTTACTTTACTTTACTTTTTACTTTACATTACAATCTCCATTACTTTTGCATTCATCCTTCATTTTTACATACAAACGAGGCTCTCTGAATACAGAATAGAGTGATTAGCAAGTGTCCAAAACACAAATGAGGAATACAGTAGGACGTAATCGCTACTATAAAATAAAAATACTATAATAATTTGTAGTAAATACTGTAGTGAACTCGTTTTTGAGTGTTTTACAACTCTTTGTTAATGAATGTTACATCATACTGTAGTATTAAACTGATAAACTATAATAAATACTGTAGTATACTTAGTTTTTACTACAGTAAATTGTTGTGCATTGTAGTATAATATACTCTATAGTTGTAGAAAACTACAGTATTGGGTAATCTGTTTATACCACTGTAGTTGTTTTGTTAGCGTAGCAACTATAGTATTACCACAACAGATGAATTCAAGTACTTTACAAAAGTGTGTCCAAAAACACTACAGTATTTATTACTATGGTACTTTTTTTTTATGTGGGATGTGAAAAAGACTAGAATAACAATGAAAACATACCAGAACAACGTCAGAAATTTCAGTTCAATACGCTAGGAACCAAAACAAATAGGAACCTATTACTTGAGACAATGGGTTTGCTTATCCATTCACACACAAACTCACACACAAACTCAGGTATTGCTGACAAATGGGTCATATATACATATATAAATACATATAGTCCCATGTGTGTGTGCAGCTAAGATTACAGCAGGCCGCATGTTTGGAGGTTTACATATATTGTTCACATTTACACACATCACGTACACAAACTTTCACACCCTGTTAAACGGAGAGTCCCTGCAATCAATCACACACACTTACACACACACACACACCGGGAGTCTCCGGTCCAGACCTGCCATCAGCTCTGGGTGGGACAAACGCGGCTATTTTAGTTCTGGGAAATCAGGGAGAGAATGATTTAGACTTGGAAAAAAGAAATGTTTGTTGCTATTCCCAAGCTGAGGTTCTCGTGTTGTTTAGTTTGTATCTTATAGTATTATAGTAGTATAGTATTGTTTCTGATATTCCTTCCTTATACTGTAAAAAATGCAGGGTTCCACACAATTGCTTCATGTTGTCCCAACACAAATCGATTAGGTTAACTTAATCACTTTTACAAATTTAAGTGGATTGAACATAAAACAATTAAGTTGTCCCAGAAAAAAAACCTTAAGAATTGTGTTGTTTCAACTCATTTTAAATTTTAACTAATTTCAACTCATTTTTATTCATTTTAAGTAGTTTAAACAAGCAGAAAAAGTCATTTTTGGAGTGTAGGAGGCGCTGATATGGAGTATAAATCTATAATATGAAAGCGAATAGTGGAGCTCAGATGAAATGTTAAAATCTTTAAGTTTTTGGTAGCACTTTAAGTAGAACATTTTACTATTAAATAGTTTTATACACACTTATTATTGGCTGTTTATTAGTATTTATGAAGTACATTCTGCAGGATTTTATTCTACATCTCTAATACTACCCAAATACTAACTTAATAACCGTTAATAAGCAGCAACTTAGCCGTTTATTCAGCTAAAATTCATAGTTATTGCTTTGTTAGTAGCAGGAACTGTACTTTAGAGTTTAACAAAGTTATTATTATTCATTCATTCATTCATTTTCCTTCAGCTTAGTCCCTTTATTCATCAGGGGTCGCCACAGCGGAACGAACCGCCAACTTATCCAGCATATGTTTTACACAGCGGATGCCCTTCCAGCTGCAACCCATCACTGGGAAACATCCATACACACTCATTTTCCATACGTCACTCAATTTAAGTGGATTAAACATAAAACAATTAAGTTGTCCCAGAAAAAAAGCTTAAGAATTGTGTTTTTTCAACTCATTTTAAATTTTAACTAATTTCAACTCATTTTTATTCATTTAAAGTAGTTTAAACAAGCAGCAAAAGTAATTTTATGAGTGTAGGAAGTCGCTGACATGGAGTATAAATCTATAATATGAAAGCGAATAGTGGAGCTCAGATCTTTTGGCTGTGGAGGAATTTAATCCGACTCTAGACTTTAGATTAGGGGTAATAAAATAACCTGAATTAATTGAAATTGTATGCTATTGTACTTTTCAAGCTATTTCATTTTGTTTTATTGATGGTTTTTAAGCATCAATTTTCCATTTAGCCTTAAGTTGCAAGCCAGCGAGGCTCTGTGAATGCAGTATTGAGTGATTAGCAAGTGTCCACACGTCCAGAACACAAATACGGTAATAGAGAAGGACATAATGTGCTAAAGATTTAGAGTAAACAAGAATAACAAGGAGAACAGCCTCAGTAATTTAAGACTGTTTTGGAGTATAATACTGCAGGAGCTAAAGCTCAGGAACAGAAAAGACACAGGAAGAGGAAGAACAGGGCTGATAAAGGAGGGATTTTGTTCACATTGAGTTCATTCTTGATGGGACAAAAAAAAACATGAAACACAACAAGCCTCACACCGAGCCCAAATCAGGCATGACACAACAAGCAGCAAGTATTTTTCCATCCTCACTAAAAAGAAAACCAGAGAGTGCACACAAAGTTCACTTCAAATATGATTTGACGTTAGCATGTTGCTAAGCTAACCGAAAAATGGAGCGCTAATCATTGTTGTGATACATTTTACTTTGAAAATAAATAAATAAAAATGACAAAACTACTTTTAATTTACACAAATACTAAAAATATAAAGTATAGAAATATTAAAATGCAAAAAATTAATGTGGCGTCACGGTGGCACTGAGGCGTGGGTTTCCTCCGGGTGTTCCGGTTCCCCCACAGTCCAAAGACATGCGCTATAGGTGAATTGAATAAGCTAGATTGGCCGTAGTGTATGAATGTAAATGTAAGAGTGTATGGGTGTTTCCCATTGTTGGGTTGCGGCTGGAAGGGCATCCGCTGTGTAAAACATATGCTGGATAAGTTGGAGGTTCATTCCGCTGTGGCGACCCCTGATTAATAAAGGGACGCTTATCTTCTACGTCTTTGCACCATGTTTTGAATGCTAATGTGCTAGTCTTCCAAGCAGACTTGTTAACTAGCTGGTGCTTGGTCAGTTAGCTGGATTAGCAACAAAATACCAAGAAGCATTAAGTAACTTGTGACTCTGGGATGTTGAGGAATACTGATTGAACTGAAAAGCGAAGTCAAACTTTAGCTCACTCAGCTGTGAAATGAGTAATAGCTTGAAGCGTCGTTCTGCAATGGGGTTTTTACAGTTTCGCTGACTTTTAATGTTTACAAATCCTCAAACGTTTTTTGCATTTGAATAGGCAGTTTGCATGCATTTGGTGTTGTTCGCCGAATGAGACCTCTACATGCTTGGCAAGTTCTGTTTACATCCTATTTTCACTCTTGCTGTTCACAGGAAGCAAAATAATTACAAAGATCCAGAGCTGAGCGACAAAAACGGACAATATCTCATGGGTCAAGGTGAGCACAAACACATGCAGGATCATATTATAATTATGCATTAAGCATAAGTTGTGTGTGGCTTTTTTTGATTAATGGAGTAACTGACATTTCTTTCCCTCTAAGGAGTGAAGGTCTACATCGATCCTTTCACTTATGAAGACCCTAATGAGGCCGTGAGAGAGTTTGCTAAAGAGATCGATGTCTCGTGTGTCAAAATCGAGGAGGTTATTGGGGCAGGTGAGTCTCTCTTTTTACGTGGCTAATTTATTTTTTGACGTGTTTGAATAGTCACAGATTCCCTTTCAGTCGTTTGCAAGTACACTACCTGACAAAAGTCTTGTCGTTGATCCCAGTTGTAAGAGCAACAAATAATAACTTGACTTCTAGTTGATCATTTGGAAAAGTGTCAGAAGGTAGATTTTTCCGGTGAATCATCTCTTGAACTGCATCCCAATCATCACAAATACTGCAGAAGACCTACTGGAACCCGCATGGACCCAAGATTCTCACAGAAATCAGTCAAGTTTGGTGAAGGAAAAATCATGGTTTGGGGTTACATTCAGTATGGGGGCGTGCGAGAGATCTGCAGAGTGGATGGCAACATCAACAGCCTGAGGTATCAAGACATTTGTGCTGCCCATTACATTACAAACCACAGGAGAGGGCAAATTCTTCAGCAGGATAGCGCTCCTCATACGTCAGCCTCCACATCAAAGTTCCTGAAAGCAAAGAAGGTCAAGGTGCTCCAGGATTGGCCAGCCCAGTCACCAGACATGAACATTATTGATCCAAAGAATCTTGATGAACTCTGGGAGTCCTGCAAGAACACTTTCTTTGCCATTCCAGATGACTTTATTAATAAGTTATTTGAGTCATGCACAATATTCATTCTTTTTCCACTGCACCATGACTTTATATTCTATACTGTACATTATTTCTGTTAAGTGACAAGACTTTTGTCTAAGCAAAGTCAGACCTTACTGTCCTAATTAAATAGTTAAAAATCAAGGCATGATCATATTTTATTTTGGTAAAATAAGTGTAATCTAGAGGCCTTTGCCATTTATATAAGCCACTTCTGATACCAAATGATCAATGAGAAGTCAAGTTATTATTTGTTGTTCCTAAAACTTGGATAGGCGACAAGACTTTTGTCAGGTAGTGTATATCAATGTCAATTTTTGTGTTTTAAAGAAGTCTAATAGATGTCTAATATACATCTAAATATAGACATCTTGGCTAAAACAAGGCTAAATTTAGGCTGTCGGTGGACATCTAATAGACATCTAACAATAGTCTAAAAATACACTAGTCATCAAGCAGACAGGAATGAATGAACACACATTCGAAGTCTGTCTAATATGTATTTTTGATCTTTTAGACTCTTGTTAGAGTCTAATTAGATTTTCACAGACAACCCAGATTTGTAGCCAAGCCATGTATGTTTAGACGTCTATTAGACATCCATTAGACTTCATTTAAACATAAAAATTGCTTGCTGGGTTTACTTGACTGATTATGAAAGTTGTGATTCCACAAAAATGTAGTTTATTGTTATAATGTCTACTTATCAGCAGTATAAATCTCTGAAAAGTTGAGTTTTGCCTTTCTCAGGCGAGTTTGGGGAAGTTTGTCGGGGGCGGCTGAGGATTCCTGGTAAGAAGGAGAACTATGTGGCCATCAAGACCCTGAAGGGTGGATATACAGACAAGCAAAGGCGGGACTTCCTGGCCGAGGCCTCCATCATGGGCCAGTTCCAGCACCCCAACATTATTCACCTGGAGGGCATAATAACAGCCAGCTGCCCCGTCATGATCCTCACTGAATTCATGGAGAACGGAGCTCTGGATTCTTTCCTCAGAGTAAGTATGAGCTAGAACTCAAAAATGACAATTTCATCACTATTTACTCACTTAAGTGCTTCTAAACTTCGCTAATACTTTAGTTTAAGTAACAATTCTCACTATTAACTACTGGCTTATTATTACTTGCCTATTATTAAGATATTAACTGTTCATTAGCACTTATAAAGTATGATCTTATTTTGCATCCCTAATTCTACCCAATACCTTAACCCAACCACAACCTTACTAACTATTAACAAGCGGCTAATTAGTAGTTTATTGAACTAAAAGTCTTAGTTAATGGTTTGTAAATTGTACATTACAATAAAGTGTGACTCTTTCTCCTGTTGAACACAAAGGAAGATACTATGAAGAATGTTGGATAAAAGCAGCTATTGACATCCATTGTAGGAACTAAAAATATTATGTAAGTCAATGGCTGTTTTTATCCAGCATTCTTCAGTATATCTTCCTTTGTGTTCAACAGAAGAAAGAAACAGATTTGGATGAGTAAATGATGACTGAATATTCATTTTTGGGTGAACTATCCCTTTAGGTCTAATGTCGTGCGTCACAGATTCTGGGTCCAAATATCACATGCCAAAAACAAACTCCAATACCAATGCATAATCTTAAATGGTCAGACAGGGTTTCGTCTTTTCTAAATTGTTCAAATATTGTCTGGAATCCCGAGACTGTAGTGATTTTGTAAAAGTTTTGTAACTATTTATAGTGGCGACACGGTGGCTCAGTGATTAGCACTGTCGCCTCACAGCAAGAAGGTCACTGGTTCGAGCCCTGGCTGGGTCAGTTAGCATTTCTGTGTGGAATTTGCATGTTCTCCCCGTGTTGGCGTGGGTTTCCCACGAATTTGCATGTTCTCCCCGTGTTGGCGTGGGTGCTCCGGTTTCCCCCACAATCCAAACACATGCGCTATAGGTGAATTGGATAAACTAAATTAGCCGTAGTGTATGAGTGTGAATGAGAGTGTATGGATGTTTCCCAGTACTGGGTTGCAGCTGGAAGGGCATCCGCTGTGTAAAACATATGCTGGATAAGTTGGCGGTTCATTCCGCTGTGGCGACCCCTGATGAATAAAGGGACTAAGCTGAAGGAAAATGAATGATGAACTATTTTTAGTATATGTATATTTAGATTACCGCTCCAGTATGTTTGCTATATGTATAGGCCTAAAATGTATCTTACATCCAGTGTTGAGTTGGCGGAGCTATAAATACCTATGAGTCAGCATTTCATACCTGTCAACCCTCCCGTTTTTCCCGGGATTCTCCCATATTTTACAATGCTATCCCGCTATCATCCCGTAAAGGTATTTTCTCACCATGAAAAGTGGCTATAAACATTAAAGAGCTGATCCTCCCTATACGCAACCCATACCGCCGAACCACCAGGGGACACCCAATGCTCTTAAATGTGAATCTGTTCTGTGCTTTCATTTTATTTAGGCATGAAACCACTTGAAACACTTTGAAATAAATATAAAAACGGCGGGATTCTCTTACTTTCCATTACAGGCGCCGTTGCCCCTCCTATACAATCCTCAAAACAATCCATGTAGCGGTGCATGACTGTCAGACGCGCTCCATACTGATAAATAGACGCTGTTTCCCAAACGGATTCTCTACACGCGATTTGAACTGGAGCGAAAGTCTGGGTTTTGGGTGTGTGTTTGAACAGACATAAACACATAATAATAATAATAATGATAATAATAATAACAACAACAACATCTAAAGATGTCGATCTTGGTGGGTTTTCTTTTAAACACAACAAATTTTGTCTTAAATGAGCACAAACAGTTAGGAAAGCAGTCGAATGCTTTCATTATAGATGTGTGCATTTTTAAAGTGACACCTCTGTTATTTAATGTAATCAAATGAAAAATCTAATTGAGAGATTCATTCGCTGCTCTTTAATCAGAATGTTTAAGTTATACAGTGAAGAAAAGGTTAATGAGATTTGATAACTTGATTCTATTTCTTTATAATAGCTATTAATTTTAATAGGCTAAACTGTTTGCTAATTTGCAGCTTTTTCTAATGTATACTATTTTGTAAATAATGACAATAATAAAACATATTACTGACCGTATTACTATTTATTTACAATGAAACAGCTCTAGATGAACATATTTAGTAATTTTTTTAGGTATGGCATTGTGGCAGATTCAAAACAGGACTAATGTTATCTCTGTGAAAAACATAGATTGTAAAAGACATGGACGTAGTTTCCGTGACGTTAGAACGCAAAAGAAGCTACAAGTAGGCGGGGCCAACCGTCGCCATTTTGTTCGCGCGTCATCGCACCAACCGGGGGATACCAAACAAGGGCAAAGAGGCGGAGCGTGAGCGAAGCTACAGACGCCTGCTAGCATTTTGCTTAGACAGGCTTTTCTATGGGAGAAACGCTTAATTCTTCATTACCTGCAACTCGTTTGTGTTCTGACCACATGTGCTTGGTTGTAAACTATATCAATAAAGTGTTTAAACTTTTAAAAACGTCATATTTTCTTATGACGTTTTTCTACAGGAGGAAAGCGCAAATTACTTCCAAACACTACAAATATAGTCTGTGTTAGTAAATGCAAGGCTATTATGAAATCCAGGCATAATACTGTATGACAACGTTTCAGATGACTGTTCTAGAGCCTACAGCTAATCAATCTGTCAGATTCTGGAGTGCATTACAGGTCTAAAGAACGTTATAAATTATAAATGATCTTAAATAAAACAAATACATTTATAGATATGATATATAAAGTATATAAGTTCACTCACCTGGGAAATAGAGGCCACGTGAATGGTTTGTGAGGCTGTGAGCACAATTAAGTGCACACAGCATGCCATATCATCTGATAATTGAAGGAAAAATTCCAAAAAGCAATTGACTGTGTAAAGCCACATAAAACAAAACAAAAATAAGATGTATATGCCGAGTTCAGCGGCTAATCTGCCGGAATCAGCTGAGGTGATGTGACGGCGACCAGCGAGACCTAGCTGTCACTCAAGTGGCCACGCCCTTAATTATGCAGACTTAATGTAACTCAATATAAACGAAACGGATGAGTTATAAAAAAATTCACCCCCCTCACAGTAGTCATGAAGGGTAATATTAGCTATATACACCAAAATCGTTCTTTGTACCAGGCTGTAAACACCTTTTTTCTGCTGTAAAGTTGGCCATTTTAACAGGGGGCTCAATAGAAATTTGCTCTATTATGGAGCCAGGACTAGCGGAATTTTGATGAATTGCAGTTTCAGTTACTTCCGTATTAGCTTCACGAGGGAGAGCGGGAGGTTGCCGCTTGGTGAAAAACTGAAACTAGGTATGGTGTGAAAACTCTAATGGCGGATGGCTGCTTCTCACTCAGGGCTGTTTATGCTAATGAGGGAGACATTGTCACTAATGGGCGGGGCTTTCCTTGTCTGATGACACAGCAGACTATTTTTATCAAGTGTAATTATAAAAAATTTAATTAATATATTTTTACCATTAGAGGCTGGCTATACTCACACACCGCTGCCATACAATTGTGTTTAACCCCTTTATAAAACTGATTTTTGGATAGTAATGTGTTATATGACTAAAACAGCTATTGAGGACTCTCATTGAAGCTCTCCCTAATATAGATGTTTCTTTCTCTCCAGCTCAACGATGGACAGTTTACGCCGATACAGTTAGTCGGTATGCTGCGGGGTATTGCATCAGGAATGAAATATCTCTCAGAAATGAGTTACGTACACCGAGATCTTGCAGCACGCAACATTCTTGTGAATAGTAACCTGGTCTGCAAGGTGTCCGACTTCGGTCTGTCGAGATTCCTGCAGGAGAACTCATCGGATCCAACATACACCAGCTCACTGGTAAATACTGCTCTTGTACTAGTATTTCATGGGGTAAAATGCAATCAAGTGTGGTTTAAGCATGCAATCAATTGTAATTAATTCAGATTTTCATTGATTTCAATGTATGGTAACTGATGTGCTTGTTTTAGGGTGGTAAAATTCCCATCCGCTGGACGGCACCCGAAGCCATTGCCTTCCGTAAATTTACCTGCGCATCCGACGTGTGGAGTTACGGGATTGTCATGTGGGAAGTGATGTCATTTGGAGAGCGACCGTACTGGGACATGAGCAACCAGGATGTAAGTGTTTGTGATGATTCAACATTTGCATTTGAATGCAGTTTATTTAGCATTGTGACTCGATTTAAAGAGAAATAGTGATTTTGTGTGCATAGTTTTGCCAGTACCAGTGGTGTGCGATATTTATTGTGAGCGATATATCATAATTGTTGTTTTTACCCTGTGTGAGCTGAAAATAAGTCTAAACAACGCTGGAGCTGAACATTTTTCACATTTCAGAGCAACACATTTGTGTTTCTTTTCTGAATTAATCTGTGATTGAATGATCCACTCATTAAGACATTCACTTGCTTTGTTTCCAAATGAATCAGCTGTTTTGAACGAGTCATTTGAATTAACGATTCAGTCAATCATTCATTAGGACAGGGACTTATTGCCACCTACTGGTTGTTTTAGTGTCATTTTTATTTATACATGAACATATACATTTATACATATGACATGCCTAAATTAGACAAGATGTCAACATAAAAGTTGCTTAGAAAAATATTGAAAAAGATATTTTTGTCAATATCGCACCACCCTGGTTTATAACTATTTTTGTTGTGATCGATAGTCAAAATGTTTGTAGATATTGCATACAGTTACAATTAAAAATTATGGGTTTTAGGCAGTGCGTTGACATTTATAGCGCCATTGCACTTTGGACGTCCCAAGTTCGAGTTCCATCCCCTCTCTCCCCAACTTTGCATCATGTCTGAACTCTGTGCTATCGTAATAAAGGCAAAAACGGCATAAATAAATATTTTTAAAAAAAAAAGAAAAATTATGTTAAAAATGTTGCAGTAAGTTCATTTGTTTGAAAGAATTGAATACCTTTAGGTAAGGATGCATTAAATTAATCAAAAATAATAAATTAAAGATTTTTAATACGTTTTCTTCGTTTAAAACACAAAATAATTTAGTCCCTAAAACTATTGTTTAAAAATATGTAGGAAAAAAAATCTCTCCGTTAAAAAGCACTTAGGGAATATTTTCATAAAAAATTAACATTTCACAGGAGTATATATTGTGTCTAATACATCCTAGGGAATATTGATCTGACGTACTGACTTTGATCTTCCCATTATTAACATACTGTACTGTGTTTGACCCAATCAGGTGATTAATGCCATCGAGCAGGATTACCGTCTGCCGCCGCCGCCGGACTGTCCCACATACCTGCACCAGCTGATGCTGGACTGCTGGCAGAAGGAGAGAACGGCCCGGCCGCGCTTCGCCAACATTGTCTCAGCTCTGGACAAGCTGATCCGCAACCCGGCCTCACTCAAAATCACAGCGCAGGAGGGGGCGGGGTGAGACTCTGATCCACAACACTTCTAAATCACTCTAAATTTCAGCGAGCACAGATTGAGAACAACACTGAGCAAATACATCTAGTTTTGTTTCGTTTTTGTCTTGTTTTGTTTTTTCATCTTGTTTTGTTTTTTGGTTAGTTTTAATTTCTTTTTAGTTTTAGTTTTGTTTTTCATCTCATTCAATTTTTTTTCCGTATCATTTTGTTTCTGTCTTGTTTTGTTTTTTGTTAAATTTAATTTCTGCTTCATGTTGTTTTGTTTTGTTTAGTTTTTGTCTTGTTTCTGTCTTGTTTTGTTTTTTGTTTTGTTTTTTTTCATTTCATTTCTGTTTTTGTCTTGTTTTGTTTTTTGTCTTGTTTCATTCATTTTTTTGTTTATTTATTATAATTTTTTTTTGTCTTCGTCTCATTTTGCTTTGTTTTTTGTTTTGGTCTTGTTTTGTTCATTTTTGTTTTGTTTTCGTTTAGTTTTTGTTTTTGTCTTGTTTTGTTTTTGTCTTGTTTCGTTTAGTTTTTGTCTTGTTTTGTTTTTGTCTCATTTTGCTTTGTTATTTGTTTTGTTTTTGTGTTTCGTTCTAGTATCATATTGTATTTTTGCATTCATATTTAGTATTCATCCATATTATAATATTCAGATATAAATATATTTTTCAAGTTCTGTGGAAGATTTCTTTCAACACATTTTAAACATAATAGTTATAAGTAATTTCTAATAACTATTTTTTTTTGCCTTTGCCATGATGACAGTACAAGTTACTAGTATTCAGCTTAAAGTGACATTTAAATACTTAACTAGGTTAATTAGGTTAACAAGGCAAGTTAGATTAATTAAGCAAATCATTACTTTGTTGTGTAGCCAATCAAAACATTTTAATTATTTATATAATTAAAAAAAATATATATAATTTTTTTAATATTTCTTTCCCCAGCCAAACTAAAAGAAATAAGACTTTTTCCAGAATGTCCTTGCTCTGTTAAAAACATCACTTGGGGAATATTTGGAAAATAATACAAATTTCCCAGGAGGGCGAATTATTTTGACTTCAACTGTAATTGCTCAAATGAAGAATATGTCTTGAATTATCCCTCAGTAGAGGAAGTCTTGACCGTTTTCCTCGAGGGGAAAAACTAAACTGTGACGGGCAGAACTGAGCTCATATTGAGTGTTGATTGACAGACTGACAGCTTGACATGCTGAGAGAGGCGGAGCTACACTAACATACAAGAGGCCACACTGAGTGGACGAGAGCCGGGATCATCAATGATGGACAGAATGAGGAATGACTGAAGCTTTGATTGACAGCTATTGTTGAGCTCAATGCATTACTGTAATCACATTACTGCTCCTGTCACTAAAATATGCTTTAGTAATCCTGTTACTGTCCATTTCTGTAAGTCGACACGACAACATAAAATCAATTACGGCTGCATTATGTAAAAAAAAAAAAGACATATCTCCTGTGAAATTTTAATTTGGGCAGGAATAAAAGACATTTTAAAGGTTTTTAGAAAAAATTTTATGATCAATATTAGCCTCCTTGATTTGTCTAATTAACTTAGCTTGCCTAGTTAATCTAACTAACATAGTAACCTAGTTAAGCCTTTACATCGCACTTTAAGCTGAATACTAGTATCTTGATTATGTGCTGTCATCATGGCAAGGAGAAAAGAAATCAGTTATTAGAAATGAGTTATTAAAACTATTATGTTTAGAAATGTGTTGACAAAAATCTCTGTTAAACATCACTTATATTTGAAAATATACTTTTATATTTGTGTATATACTTTTAAAACTTCAATCCAATCCTGCATTTGGGATGGGTTAGGGTTTATGCTAACATCTAGTTATAGCTTTTTTTACTTGAAGCAAGAAATGGCATTAAATTTAGCACTGTTTTTCTCTGTGTGCAGCCCCTCTCACCCTCTGCTGGACCAGCGGTCTCCACTCACGCCCTCATCCTGCGGGACGGTGGGCGACTGGTTGCGGGCCATCAAGATGGAGCGCTACGAGGAGACATTTCTGCAGGCGGGATACACATCCATGCAGCTCGTCACCCACATCAACACGGAGTGAGTGCAGATCACATTCAGATTACATGCTTGGAAAAACAAGCTAAAAAACAAAAGATAAAATTCCAATATCACATGCATATATATGTATTGAGAACATTGAACATGAGCGTTAGAAATGAAAAATAGAAACTAAATGTATGAAAATTTTTTTTATATAAAAAGTAAATGTTATTAAACATAAAAAATAAATCTATATTCATTCATTCATTCATTCATTCATTCATTCATTTTCTTTTCGGCTTAGTCCCTTTATTAATCAGGGGTCACCACAACGGAATGAAACGCCAACTTATCCAGCATATGTTTTACGCAGCGGATGCCCTTCCAGCTGCAACCCAGTACTGGGAAACATCCATACACACTCATTCACACACATACACTATGGACAATTTAGCTTGCCCAATTCACCTATAGCGCATGTGTTTGGACTGTGGGGGAAACCGGAGCACCCGGAGGAAACCCACGCCAACACGGGGAGAACATGCAAACTCCACACAGAAACGCCAACTGACCCAGCCGAGGCTCAAACCAGCGACCTTCTTGCTGTGAGGCGACAGTGCTACCCACTGCGCCACCGTGACGCCTTATATATATGTATATATATGTGCGTGCGTGCGTGTGAAGACAACATAACCTATGTACTTATGTATTAATATGTCATCAAATAATTCTTGATTTAAACGTCTGGCAAGATTTATGTTTCCTATATAAACCTTTGTTACAAAGAATAACATTTTGCTGAGTATTTTATGTACATAACATATGATTGTCAAAGGTTTTTGTTCAGAAAAACAAAAAATTTATTCTGATGTCCATAAAATTGGGTTATACATCATTTGAAGGTCCATTTCTCACTATTAACAAACCAGTATCCATGACTTTTAGCTCAATAAACTACTAATCTGCTGCTTATTAATGATTACTAAATTAGTAGTTGGGTTTAGGTATTGGTAGGATTTTGGAAATAGATTAAAATCATGCAGAACATGCCATTTACAAGTACTAATAAACAGTTAATATCTTAATTATAGACATGTAATAAGCTACTAGTTAATAGTAAGAATTGCTATTATCTCTAAAGTGCTACCATGTGATGCACTTAGTTTTTTTGGGTTCTTAAAAAAAAAACTATTCAGCTTTGACCTAATATATATTTAGTATTTGAGCACATTTTAATAGTCGATGTCTAATAGTGGTCATTTCTCTCCGTCTTTCAGGGATCTGCTGCGTTTGGGAATAACTTTAGCAGGTCACCAGAAGAAGATTCTCTCCAGCATTGAGGCTCTCGGGATTCAAAACAAAGCACCAGGGAATGTGCTGTACTGAGTGAACCACACACACACACACACACACACACACACACACACACACACACACACACATATATGAACTCTACAGTGCTGGAGAGCCTTCATCTAACAAACCTGCTCACAATCAGGAACATTTCTACTTCCTTTTTGTTTTTATCGTGGCGTCACTAAAGAATCAAGATGGCTTCTTTTCTTCCAAGACTACCTAAAAATAAAAGCGATATTACACTTGATTTGTGATATCAAACGGGTCTCACAGGGGGATGTTACCTTATTTGGACATCCTCTCGCTCTGACATCATAACGCAAAGACTGTGACATCACACACCTATTTCCATTTTTTCCAGAGTATTTTTCTAAAGGAGACTTTCGTACCGAAGGATGAGGAATGCGACGTTTATTATGCAGGAATTTGGATACATTTTATTAACGATGACTTCTTCACGTGTGTCTGAAACACACACACACACAAAATAAATCGGTGTTGTGTCTTTTGAAACGATGCACTCGGTGTGAGTGTGTATGCGAGCAGCAATAAGAGCACAAAAGTCTTAGCACTTTTTCCTGGAGAGAAAGACATGAATGAGAATGAATATGTGAATACACACACACACACACACACTCTCTGCAACACTTGACTGGCACTAAAAAGAGACCAAATAAAGACTGTATGTTGTTGTTGTTTTTTGAGTGGCTGAAAGACTGGAAATGAAACACGTGCCATACTGTTTTATCCCGGGAATGTTGTGCTGGTTTTGCTCACCAACTTGAACTACAGCGTTTGGGTTTATGGGTAGGAGGATTTGGTCTTCACATTGGAGATCATGCAAAGAACAAACCAGGGACTTTTATTTTGTTGCCTTCTCCGTCAGTTTTGTTTTGTATAAATATATACTTGATTTATGTAAAAAGGTGCATTTTCTTTTTCGTCAGTGTAATCTGTGTTTCTGTTACAATAAAAAAAAAGTGTATTTAGACTTGTTTCATACTGTTTGCTTTTTGTTCTGTGTATGTAGCACAAGGGGAACAAAATTAGATCTGATTTCAGAATAGGGTCTAACCCAGCAGGAACTACCAGTAATGCAGGTGTACATTGATCTGGTGAATACATGCAGTAGATCATTTTACACTGTGAGCCTCATGAAAGCTACTGTTAACTGTCATCGTTGTCTTCGGCATTGTGTTCTTCTCTAATCCTTGATGGGAAGTAGTTTTGTGTTGTGTTGTCTTTTTTTGTTTCGTGTGTCTTGTTTTTGTTTTGTTTGGTGTTTTTTTGTGTTTTGTTTTGTTTTGTGTTTTTTGTTTAGTTATGCTGTTTTTTTTTTGTTATGTTTTTTTGTTTTGTTTGGTGTTTTTGTGTGTTTTTGTTTTTGTTTTGTTGTGTTTTTTTGTTTTGTTTTGTGTTATTGTGTGTTGTTTTTGTTGTTTTTTGTTTTGTTTTGCGTTTTTTGTTTAGTTATGCTGTGTTTTTTGTTTAGTTATGTTTTTTGTTTTGTTTGTGGTTTTTTTTTGTTTTTTTTATTGAGTTTTTTGTGTTTTGTTTAGTTTTTGTGTCATGTTTTTTGTTTTGTTTTGTGTATTTTGTTTTTGTTTTGTTGTGTTTTTTGTTTTGTTATGTTTTTTGTTTAGTTATGCTGTGTTTTTTGTTTTGTTATGTTTTTTGTTTTGTTATGTTTTTTGTGTTTTGTTTTGTTTGTTTTTTGGTTTTGTGTTTTGTGTTTTTTGTTTTGTTTTGTTTGTTTTTTGTTTTTGTGTTTTGCTTTGTTGTGTTTTTTGCTTTGTTGTGTTTTTTGTTTTGTGTTTTTTTGTGTGTGTTTTGTTTTTGTTTTGTTGTGTTTTTTGTTTTGTGTTTTTTGTGTGTTTTGTTTTTTGTTATGTGTTTTTTGTTTTGTTTGTTTTGTTGTGTTTTTTGTTTCGTTATGTTTTTTGTTTTGTGTGTTGTGTTGTGTTTTTATTTGTTTTTTGTAGTGTTTTTGTTTTGCCATTCTGTTTTTGTTTTGTATTTTTTTGTTTCTGTTTTTGTTTGTTTTGTATTTTTTGTTTTGTGTTTTTGTTTTACTTTGTGTTTTTGTTTGTTTTGTGTTTTTTGTTGTTTGTTTTGTTCTGTGATTTGTTTTGTGTTTTTTATTTTTTTTGTGTTTTCGTTTTGTGTTTTTTGTTTTGTTTTT
>CAIGQV010018170.1:4050427-4074261 GCA_903798115.1 Danio jaintianensis
TGTGTGTGTGTGTGTGTGTGTGTGTGTGTGTGTGTGTGTGTGTGTGTAATTGGAGTTCAGACTGCGCTTGTGTGTGGACACGTGTTGTGTAGATCACACGGGTTTGTGTGTGTTGCTGTTTTTTTAACCCATTTATATGAGAGCCATGTTACACTCCCCATGAGATGAGATTACTCTTAGCCATAGCTTGGCTTTAACCACAGTACATTTCTCTCTCTCTCTCCTGCCTTGAAATGCTACACAGCTACATTATTGTAAATGGAAAATGTTTTTTTTTATTTATGCTTTGCCTAAATTCTGCTAACTACTAACCCAGGACAGAAAAAATCTTTGACATCATTAGATTAGTATCCAATGTGTTATTTATGGATCGTTTTATCTAAATATGAACGTCTTTGAGTAGAGTTTATATAATATTTAAAGGGATAGCTCACCCAAAAATCAATGGTTAATGGTTTTCAACATTCCTCAACATATCTTCTTTTGTGTTGAACACAGCAACAACACCAACAGCAAACACTAACTGGTTTAGAACAAGTCAAGAGTAAGTAAATGAAGACAAAATGTAAATATTTGGGTGAATTATCCCTTTAACTTCGGGGGACAAATATTTTGTTATTAACATACACATGCTGAACCTTGCACACATTTTGTCCTCTATTTTCTGCAGTGCTCTTCTTGGAAGTGTGTTTTGCTGTGAAGGAGGATTTGTTGAAGTGCTCCAGCTCAGACGTTTGGTCAGGATTTACTCGGGTTAGTGTATAAATGACCAGTGTTGATCAGTGATGCCGGGGGACATCGCAGTCTCGCTATTTTTTCACATGTGTGTTTAGCGTAAAGTGAATTATGGATATTTTGACCTTTGCAGGCTTATTGGGGGCCCCAAGACACCATTTGTGTGTGTGTGTGTGTGTGTGTGTAATTGCGTCCTCTCCTTTACCCCGCTCTCTTTTTCCAAAGTAATAGAAACCAGGTTTATCTGAACTCACAAACCCAGCTCACTGAACTAAAATTAAAGCCACATATATTTCATTCTTTTGGAAAGCATGAATTTACAAGCCATGTGACATGAGTTTGTACAGTGCAAGAGAGAAAAACATCCATTACAAAACATGAAAAGGGTAATATTCAGCCAGGACAACTTTATGGACAATTTCTTTTAAAACACAACACAATACACCCATTGAAAAATAAATATGGAAAATTCCTTCATATTGTCAGAGTGCATTAAAAAAAATACACATATAAAGTATTACATCAGTAAAACCAGGCCCGTAGCCAGCCTGGTGAAAGGGGTGGTTCTTTTTTCTCAATTATATGCCTCATTTACTGCATTTTAGTGACATTTTAAGCACTACTCTGAATTAGCTTGTCAGATGGTCATCATAACCACACTTTTTTTTTACTATTTTAGCCAAAAAAGTTTTCAAATCAATTTCAATATGGGCCGCTTTTGGTGCGTCACACCTTTTTATTGGTAATTTTTTTTGTTTCAAGAATAAGGTCCAAGATTTAGAATAACAGTTACTTGTAAAATGTTTTCTCAACAACACAGTAGCACAAGATGACTTCTCTTACGTCAGATTGAATGTTTTCTTGCGCAGCTGGACTCATGAAAAATATTTGTTAGCATTGGCCAAAACTGATTAGCTGAAGTCACGGCGAAGCGACAGCCAACAGAGGATTCGGATTGGTCTTAAATCCTTTGGGTCGATGGGTTATTTTCACCATGGTGACATAGCAGTCAAAATAGGACAAATGAGCTCATGTATGGGACCAATACTGGACTTTGTCAGTGAGGGGTGGGTCTTTCCCCTCTGTTGACACGTACAAAGGGAGAATGTCAATCAAAGTGTTTCTGCAGACTGTTTTTATCAAGTGTGATTATAAAAAATAAAACTAATGAATGTCTACCATTAGATGCTGGTTATATACACACACTGTTGCCCCTATAAAAGTGATTTTTGCATAATAGCTCCCCTTTAAATACTTAAAAGCGAAAAGTGTTGTATTATTGTGGCCACCAGAATCCCATATTGTTGACCCGCATCTACAAAACAGCAGCTGCAGTGGCCTTTTCAACAGAGACTAAAGCCTTTGCTTGACATCCACATGTCGGGTCAGAAAGAATGAGCGGCAAATGCTTCGGCTGCCAGTCTTTCTGAACACCTGCATTCTTCAGATGCTTCAGTATCATTGGTTTCGTGTGTGTGTGTGTGTGTGTGTGTGTGTGTGAGAGAGAGTCTCAGAGGACTCTGGCCTGCAGTGGGAAATTCAGCTCACCGCGGTATAATTGCATTCTTCCCCTGTTGAGACAGAGAATGAGGAAGAATTTCTCTCTTTCTCCACTGCGGCAGCTTCCTCCGAGGCCCTTTCTCTCTTTCATCTCCAAATGTTAATATGTCACTCGGATTCGCTCTATCTCCCCCAACACACACACACATTCCCTTAACAATCTCATTCACCCTCATATCTGTGTTAGGGCACATAGTTGACCTTTTCCCTCTCTCACCGGGGGCTCCAATCTTTAGCAGGGCCTGTAATGTTGTTCTTTTTGACTGTTATCTAAATTTCACATTAGCCTTGCTTTTATTAGTGGGATGAAATTGCTGCGTTCTTATTGGCAGTTTCCTGCGTGCAGTGAGGAATGCAGATGACTAAAATACAGCAAAATGCGGATCATACGCAGTGTTGGGTGTAATTATATACTAGTTTAATTAAAGTACTTTTACACTGAAAAAAATGATTTTATTACAGTTATAAACTTATAATAGACTTGGCTTAAATACTGTATATAAACTCAACAGTTCTATAAAAAGACAATTCAGAGAAGCAGAGGAATATATACTTTGCAGAATAAACTAAAGAAGAACGTTAATCATTATCAAGACAATTGCACATTCTTCAGAAAAAATCAATTAGTTAAAAGGAATCAGTTCATGACAATACAAGGTAGAGAAACCAATTTACCAAAATAAAATATGCCTTGATTTTTTATTATTTAATTAAGACAGTAAAGTCTGACTTTGCTTAGACAAAAGTCTTGTCACTTAACAGAAATAATGTACAGTATAGAACATAAAGTCATGGTGCAGTATAGAAATAATGAATATTGTGTCTGACTCCCATGAGCTTGGACTACTGTATCCATACATCTCTGCAATGACTTAAATAACTTATTAATAAAGTCATCTGGAATGACAAAGAAAGCGTTCTTGCAGGACTCCCAGAGTTCATCAAGATTCTTTGGATTCATCTTCAATGCCTCCTCCTTCATCTTACCCCACACATGCTCAATAATGTTCATGTCTGGTGACTGGGCTGGCCAATCCTGGAGCAACTTGACCTTCTTTGCTTTCAGGAACGTTGATGTGGAGGCTGAAGTATGAGAAGGAGCGCTATCCTGCTGAAGAATTAGCCCTCTCATCTGGTTTGTAATGTAATGGGCAGCACAAATGTCTTGATACCTCAGGCTGTCGATGTTGCAGATCTCTCGCACGCCCCCATACTAAATGTAACCCCAAACCATGATTTTTCCTTCACCAAACTTGACTGATTTCTGTGAGAATCTTGGGTCCATGTGGGTTCCAGTAAGTCTTCTGCAGTATTTGTGATGATTGGGATGCAGTTCAACAAATGATTCATTGGAAAAATCTACCTTCTGACACTTTTCCAAATGATCAACTGGAAGTCAAGTTATTATTTGTTGCTCTTACAACTGGGATCGACGACAAGACTTTTGTCAGGTAGTGTACTAGATACTGACAATCAATGAAGTGTGTATATATGTACTATGTGTGTGTGGATGCGTGTATGTCTGTCTGTGTCTTTGTGGGTGTGCGTGCGTGTGCGTGTGTGTGTGTGTGTGTGTCTGAGTCTTTGTGTGTGCGTGTGTGTGTGTGTGTGTGTGTGCGTGTATGTCTGAGTCTCTGTGTGTGTGTGTGGATACATGCGTGTGCTTGAGCATGTGTATATGCGTGTCTGAGCTTCTTTCTCTCTTTCTGTGTGTGTGTTCATTTTGTGATACTCTTCATTCTGCATTCAACTCACATTTCCTGTATGGATACTTACATTCACATATTTGCCAACATTATCATCATCATCATCATCATCATCAGTTTAGTTTTACTGCAAGGATGACTTCTTCAGCTGCTTATGCTTTTACTTTGGATTTGGCTTTTTTTCCACAGATAATATGTCCTGTTGCTATTTTCTCTGTTGGAAAAGCAGATTCTGTGTTTGCAGCATGTTTTCTAGTTAAGGTCATTAACTGGTCCAAGCTGGTCTGGAGGTTTTCTACCTGGATTCATCCTAATTTACTCAAACCCATATGCTGTTATTTTTTTATATTAATTTCAGCACCATATGCTATTATCTATGCAGATGTTTTTTCCCCACACACAACAACAGGCTATAATGATCTGTGGAAAAGTGCTGTTTTTATATTAAAGTCTATTTTAAAATGGGTCACACTTTATTTCAGGTTTAAAATATATTAATTACTATGTATAAACTATTTGACATTTTATATGGAAACACATTTGCGTGAACTTAATTGCAACAAAAAGCTCAAAACCGCTCAAAATGTCAACTTCTATAATCCTAAACCTAACCATACCACAAAATGATTAGTGGTAAATGTGGGACTTTTCCAGAACAACATGTAGTTACACAGTAAGTCCATATAGTCCTGTAGGTTTTTACTGTTGGCAGATGTTAAGGCCTCTTAAAATAAAGTGTGACTTTAATAATGTAATTTATGCTGTATTTTTAGCCGCTGTTCCAGTATTCAGTGTAATATAATCCTTGAGAAATTATTCTACTAGGATGATTTGCTGCTTTAATGGATAGTTCATACAAAAATCAAAGTTCTGTCATCATTTACTGGCCCTTAGGTTGCTTCACTCCTGTGAAAGTTTCTTTGTTCTGCCTAACACAAAGGAAGCTATTTAGGTAAATGTCAATTAGGGCTGAAAACCTCGATTAATTGAACACTTTACCTCAATTTTGATTATTTAACGATTATTTATTTCCTTTTTTCCCCTCTCACAGTTTATTATGTTGTCATTTGTACTGTAAATATACTTTAAGAATTATTTGAAGGTATTTTTCTAATGAAAGTGCATTTCTATTCTTTATCATATTAAAATAATTGAGGGAAACAGACTGTTTATGGTTATTTGATGAATAATTTAAACTGAAATCAAAGCGCAAATTGCCTGAAATTGAAGTCATCTTATGAAATAAGGTCACATTTAAGTTTTAATTTAAAGACACGTTTCAGTGGTTAGCAGCAAGGTTGCTGGTTCGAGTCCTGGCTGGGTCAGTTGGCATTTATGTGTGGAGTTTGCATGTTCTCCTCGTGTTGGCGTCGGTTTCCCCCACAGTCCAAACACATGCGCTATAGGTGAATTGGATAAACTAAATTGGCCGTAGTGTATGAGTGTGTGTGTGAGGATGTGAGTGTATGGGTGTTTCCCAGTACTGGGTTGCGGCTGGAAGGGCATCCGCTGCGTAAAACATGTGCTGGAATAGTTGGTGGGTCATTCCACTGTGGCAATCCCTGATAAATAAGGGACGAAGCTGAAGGAAAATGAATGAGTGAATTATCAAAAGTGGGAAATAGCTAGCATCTCTTGCAAGCGAAACTAAAGTTTTAACAAACATCAGTGAATTAAACGTTTGCAATTTTACTAAACTCAAAGAGCTCAGTTTGTCCACATGCTGTAATACGTTTTTAAAGGGGAGGCATTAACAGGATTAAAAAAACCTACTGACATGCGGGAATTACACTCGTTATGGGTCATGAATTTCAGTTTCGTTTTCAATTCGATTAATCGTCCAGCCCTAATGTCTATAACAAAACTCCCATTTACTCCTATAATATTTATTTTTACTATGGTGTTTTTTTTTACCAACTATGGTGGTAAATTTGTGTTGAGGTCTGCACTACCTGACAAGTCTTGTCGTCTATCCAAGTTTTAGGAACAACAAATAATAACTTGTTGACTTTCTAGTTGATCATTTAGTATCAGAAGTGGCTTATATGAAAAGCAAAGGCCTCTAGATTACGCTTATTTTACCAAAATAAAATATGATCGTGCCTTGATTTTTAATTATTTAATTAGGACAGTAAGGTCTGACTTGCAAGACTCCCAGAGTTCATCAAGATTCTTTGAATTCATCTTCAATGCCTCCTCCTTCATCTTACCCCAGACATGCTCAGTAATGTTCATGTCTGGTGACTGGGCTGGCCAATCCTGGAGCACCTTGACCTTCTCTGCTTTCAGGAACGTTGATGTGGAGGCTGAAGTATGAGAAGGAGCGCTATCCTGCTGAAGAATTTGCCCTCTCCTGTGGTTTGTAATGTAATGGGCAGCACAAATGTCTTGATACCTCAGGCTGTTGATGTTGCCATCCACTCTGCAGATCTCTCACACGCCCCCATACTGAATGTAACCCCAAACCATGATTTTTCCTTCACCAAACTTGACTGATTTCTGTGAGAATCTTGGGTCCATAGGTCTTCTTTGTGATGATTGGGATGCAGTTCAACAGATGATTCATCTGAAAAATCTACCTTCTGACACTTTTCCAAATGATCAACTAGAAGTCAAGTTATTATTTGTTGCTCTTACAACTGGGATCGACGACAAGACTTTTGTCAGGTAGTGTATTAGATACTGACAATCTTTCAAATATATTCCAAATGTATTCATTAGTGAAACAAATTATTCTCAATATTGAAAACCAGTACAGTATATAATATGACACACAGTATTTTTGAGGAAACCATGATTTTTTTTATGGTTTAGTCAATAAAAACTTCAAGAGAATGACATTTATTTGAAATAGAAATCTTTTGCAACCATATAAATGTCTTTATGGATTTTTGTTATGCCCTTTTTACAAGATATATAAATATATAAATGTAATATAAGTCTCAGGTTTTCTCCTAGTGTGTTTTAGCTCAAAATACCTCACTGATCATTTCTTGCACAATGCTGTAAATGCCCCTTTTTGGGTGGAAGCAACAACCCAATGTATTCCTGTGTGTCTCATTACATGCAAATGAGCTGCTGATTCCCGCCCCTCCTCTAGAAGCATGTGTTTTAGTTTAAGTCTTGTCAGTTTAAGCTCTTGACTGCACAGAAAGCCGGCTGTGTGTGTGACAGAGCATCATGAGAGTGTTAAACTAAGTTCTCTTTCACATCAAATGTCAAATACACACAAGGTTATTTCAAAAGTCAAAAAAATGCACACAGTTCACGTAATGGTGGTTGTGTCTGTAAATGTCAAGAAGAAATATTTGATCGGTGAAAAAGAGACTTGTGGACATAGAGGCAATATACGTGACGCAATATATATCCTCTGAAACAGGATATATATGAAAATATATAAATGAAGGAGGGCATCATGGTGGCACAGTGGGTAGCACGATCGCCTCACAGCAAGAAGGTCGCTGGTTCGAGCCTCGGCTGTGTCAGTTGGCATTTTTGTGTGGAGTTTGCATGTTCTCCCCGTGTTTGCGTGGGTTTCCTCCGGGTGCTCCGGTTTCCCTCACAAGTCCAAAGACATGCGTATAGGTGAATTGGGTAAGCTAAATTGGCCATAGTATATGTGTGTGAATGAGAGTTTATGGGTATTTCCCAGTGATGGGTTGCAGCTGGAAGGGCATCCGCTGTGTAAAACATATGCTGGATAAGTTGGCGGTTCATTCCGCTGTGGCGACCCCAGATTAATAAAGGGACTAAGCCGAAAAGAAAATGAATGAATGAATACTATACATATATATATATTCTTTCAAAAACAACAAAGAAAGAGTAATTAACGTCAGAGTAAACTGTCATCATCAGTCTTAAATTTGCCCTGAAAAAATCGGACTGTTTTTATTCCTGCAGTTTCTGTCTCTCTTTCTCCTCGTGTTCCCTTCAGAGCCCTCCAGTAGATGATTACAGTAATTGACTGCAATGACTTCATCTTTGTTTATCTAATTGAAGCCCCTCATACCAATAAACCCTAATCCCTGGTGGGTTTAGTGTGTGTGTGTATGTGTGTGTGCTCTGCTTATAATCCAGATGATACATACAGAATTCTTGGTTATAGTTCACTGAAGTGGTAACTTATTTCAGACCTTTCTTAGCAGAAATAAGTCAATGATTCAATTGTGTACATAAAGGAAGAAAACTGCATTTTTTATTTTTTTTGAGAGAATGCTTTTTTGTTTTGCTTGCCTGTGGAAAACCTGATTATTTAATCTTGAATTAATTGAATATATATTTTATCATTTCTGTTCAGCTGTATTTTAAAAGATCAAAACAATTTAAATATTTCAAGTAAAAGTGTGTCTGAGAATATGGTGGATGGCAATATTTGTGTTAAAATGAAGATTTAAGACTGTAGAATAGGATAAAAATAAAATATCTGTTTTTGTATTCCATAATTCAGAATATACTGCAAACAGCCAGTAAATATATCCATTTTTGTTGGATAAAATAAAATACACTCACTGCCAACTTTATTAGGTACACCTGTCCAACTGCTCCTTAACGCAATCACATGGCAGCAATGCATGTCGACATGGTCAAGACAATCTGCTGCAGTTCAAACTGAGGATCTTCTGATGGCTACTTCCAGCAGGATAATGCGCCATGTCATAAAGCGTGAATCATCTCAGACGGGTTTCTTGAACATGAAATGACTTCACTGTACTCAAATGGCCTCCACAGTCACCAGATCTCAATCCAACAGAGCACCTTTGGGATGTGGTGGAACGGGAGATTCGCATTATGGATGTGGAGCCGACAAATCTGCAGCAACTGCATGATGCTATCATGTCAATATGGACCAAAATCTCTGAGGAATATTTCCAGTACCTTGTTGAATATATGCCACGAAGGATTAAGGCAGTTCTGAAGGCAAAAGGGGGTCCAACCCAGTACTAGTAAGGTGTACCTAATAAAGTGGCCGGTGAGTATATATGAACATATGCTTCTGTAAAGCCCTTCGAAGTATCGATATGAATCAAACTATAACGACATAAAAAATTGTATGACTTAGTGAAATTTTTTTTTTTCGAGAAAACCAGAGACACATTAATAAAGTGTGATACTTTCTTTCCATTACAACAAAAAAAAAAAAATTCAGATCACAACTAATCTTGGATGATTTTGATTAGGAAGAGTAATTCGTTTTAATGTCTTGTAGTATTTCAACACAACTAAATGCAGTTTGAAATCTCCGTCTCTATTAGCCCTCTTCAATTAATTCGTTTTTGATGTTTGCTTGTTTTTCTCATGTGTTTTTTTTCCCCTGCTCGCTTTCTCCTAATTAATTTTTGTCTCTTCCTGTTTTTCATCATCACCGCAGCACTGATTGAACAGACTGGTTTTAAATAGTAAGAGTTATGAAACAAAACAACCCGTGTTTCTTTAATATCAGACGTCATTTAATTCTTAATTTTATACTGTAAGCTCATTCATTTAAAACTTCACACATATGACAACCTTAAATCCATTGCTGCTCAGCTCCAGTCAGAAATAGATCTCGCGTTTTAATGCCGGCATTATATTCTATTAGTCTAAGGAGGTATTTTTCTTTGCTAGTGAAAACATTTTCTCAGCCGTCGGTTTGGAGACTGAAACCTTATGAGACTTGAGCTCTTTCTCTCCTTTCATCACTACTTTTTTGGTCTTCACATCCGTACTTGGAAATTTCTGCGTAGAGTTATACGTGCATGTATTATAAATAAAGAGTAAGCCACAGGGTTGGTACATTAAAGCTATTTTTGTGATGTATTAAAATCAAGTTCTAATATGCATCTGTTAAAAGAGCTTCGTTATGAACATTAACACTGCATACAAAAGCACAGCATATTCCCTTTGGAACCCGACATAATTAAATTATTACTTGAAGAGTTTGAATTAAACAGATTTTATGTAATTACAGTGCAGTTTTCATCATTTATATTAAATTAGCATGTCATAAAGTTCCTATTCAAACTATAACTATAAAAAGTTCTTTACGCAATTAGTATGTTATGGCAATTAGTATGTTACGGAAAAAACAACAACAACAAGAACTCTGTTCTATTCTCCAAAATATTTGATCGTCTGTGCCCAGTGTGCCATTATTAATTGTTAGCACAACCAGTCTGTTGAATTAGCAATATAGCCATTTAGCATGCTAGCCTATCTTCTACTGTTACAAACAGATAACTGGAGATGAAACGTGTGTGTGTGTGGTCATTATCTATAATTCAAATTAATTTAAATATATAGTTTAAATGTAGGGCTGGGCGATAAAATCTGTATCGATATTTATTGACTGAACACCATTGTCAATAACGATAAAAACAGTTCGGTATGAAGTTTCGATATGAAGCGCTATAGTTTTATTAAAATGTGGCTGCTGAGCGCACACCTAAAGCCTAGTTCACACTACATGACTTTAAACATCGGCAGATCGCTGTGCCGTTCACACTACATGACTTGATTATGTGTCTTTAAATCGTTGTGGCGTTCACACTACGCGACACAACGTAAATGATCCACAAGAGGGGGGTCACACACTACATGATCTGACAACAACTCGTTCACCCAGCAGCTCAGTCAAGCTACCAAACAACAGCCAATGTTGAGGGAGGATCCTAAATATCTGTGTATTTCTTTCTAACATTGTCATTTAAAAAAAATTACAAAACAGAAAAGAACTGAGCATTTCTACCTTTAATTACCATATAGGTCAAAATGACTGCATGCATGTCTGCTACTTTTTGCCGTGACTTTAAATATGCGTGCCTTTTTTTGCCTAGCAACCTCCTGCTAACATAAATATAACTTTCTGATAGCAAAAACATAAATTTACTTCAGATATATCTTTCAAAACAGCATATTCTGTGCCGCGAAATAGCTCCTGTTTGAAAGTGAAAATGAAAGCGAGGCCGAGACCTTTGTGGGGGTTCTACTGTCTTAACTACATATTTATAGGTTGTATTACCAAAAAGATAATATTTTTAGAGTGATGATGTCATAAAATATGATGACAGACATTCAAAGCTTAATTTTATTATCCCACTAGAAGCTTTGAATGTAAATATGACGTCTTATATGAGAACGGTCAGAATGAATGCTATGGTAATACTAATAGTTATAGAATTCTAGTTCCACTGTTAATATAGCCTACTCTCGTGTCCGTGTTATTCTGACCTCTGGAATATTCACCATGCTAGATATTGGATTTTCGTCTGCGAGGTATCGGCGATGCGTCAGCGAGCCTCTTTGATGCATTGTTCAGTAGTTCACACATAAAGACTGCCGAGCGCCGAGCACCCCCAGATTCCAAATCGCGCTCAAATCGGGCTTAAAATCCTGTAGTGTGAACTAGGCTTTAGAAGGAATGCCAATAAGCTTAGGGTGTAAGTTTGTCATTTCCAATGGAGGCGCGTGACTTGCACGACGCGCACATGGGAGCGAAGCGCACATGTTGTGCAAGCGGCGTACACGTGACACGTGTGCATTTTCCAGGTGCACCTAGTTGAAAAACATTAGAACTTTTCCGAATGCCGCGAGCGCACCGCGATTCATGTAAGTAGAACTAGCCAATCTGCTTCACACTTTGTATGGAATATACACATTTCAGTAATAAAGGTAGACTAATTACCTTACAGACAAACACTGCAGTGCTTTTTACTTTTCTCCAAAAACTTGCATCGGAGCTGCAGCAATGATTTGTCCGTTTGTCAATGCTTGATGGTCGCCTAGTTACGAGAGACGCTAGCGGAGCCCATTACGTGCTCGCGCTTGTCACTTCAGGTCAGAATAACAACACATGCAAAAATGAGTGCCGTATAGCAGCAGTGAGGAGATTGTAAATAAAAAAGGATGTAAGGATGTCGCCAGAGTGGCTTTTTGATTTCTTTTCTTGTGCATCCCAGCCACTAGCACCCCATCTGAAAGAGTTTTTAGCAAAGGGGTTATATAGTCATTCAACTTCACAATTTGTAATGTTGCAGTATGTATTTGAATAATGATGGTTGGTTCCTTTACTTAAAAGCTCATTTGATTATCATAATTAGTTTTGTTGACAGAGTTTGAGGTTTGCTGTATCATTATTATTGACACTTTACAGATGTTGTTTTATTTTAAAGAGATCAGATATTTTGTTTAAATATTTTAGTTTTTGACTATTAAAACTATTTGCCTTAGTAATGTTGGTAAATTAAAATAAAGTGGTTAAAAAAACTCCTAATATTCCTAAATGTATTGTTAAAAAATATTCAATAATTATCGATATCGAATGATATTAAACATGATATCGTGATCATTTTATTTTGCAATATCGCTCAGCCCTATTTAAATGTATATTCCTCAACTGTACCAAGAGGAAAACTTTAAAGGGCACCTAGTTTACCCCTTTTTCCAGATTTAATATAAGTCTTTTGTGTCTCCAGAATGTGTCTGTAAAGTTTCAGCTCAAAACACCCATCAGATTATTTATTATACCTTTCAGAAGTTTGTCATTTTTAGCTCTGAGCATCTTGTAGCTGTTTTGGTGGACTGTGCCTTTAATGCTAGTCCTCCCCACCCACCGTTCCCACGTGCCTGTCAGTGTGCCTCAATCTCCGCCCTCGGCTGCATCAGATAACAGACAGACATGATCTCACGTAAAGTTTGTGAGAAATATTACAGTAAGAACTTTCCCAATGATTATTTGATGTATTTGTTGTGGAGTTGCAACGATGAGTCACACACAATGTCGTTACAAAGTTCACGCACACACAGAGACATACACACACACACACACAGTGGACACACACACAGACAGCGTGCGCGTTTAGCTTTGCACTGTTTTTGCACGGCAAATGTGACATGATACTGGTTAATATCCACTGCTGTATGGATATCCGTTATGCTAATGTACAAAATAAACCTGATTTAACGTCCACAACCTGGGATTGAAGCGTCTTCTTTTATAATTGTTCTGACACGCGGCTGTGGTGATGAAGTAAAGCTGAAGTAAATCGCTGTAATTCATTACAAACATGCACTGTTTTAAACAAGTGTTAAACTTGTAAAACTCACTCTTGATCACATCTGATGATGATTGATGATCACAGCGAACTGAACAGATCTTTTATTCCCGGTTGCTTTGCACACGTCCTGTCTTGTTGATATGATTATATGCGTTTCTACGGGGACATGTTAATACATGGCTGTCAGTCAATTCGGTGGGCGGGGAAACCGCACTCCTACGTCAAGTTGCGGTCGGCCTCAAAATGGGGGGGGGGTTTGGATGCTATTTTAGGAAATAAAAAAAAAGAGACTTATTGTCTTTATATCACCCCAATATGACTGTGGACACACTATACCTACACACAGTTCTGTTCAAACAGCTTAAAAAAGATGATTTTCATTATATGTGCCCTTTAAAACATGACACAAGCAAACTGGCCTATTCCGATTAGCATTTACATTTTGTTGAAGAGATTAAAAAGAATAAAAAGTAAGTACATTATTTAAAATATATTTTTTCACCGGCTTAAAAATTTGCATGATAAATAGCAAGATCCAAACAAAGATGCTATATAAGCATGGGCAGTTATTGATTTAAATGACATTGTGTATGCTGCATTAGAAAACACCCGCACAAAACAGTAGACAAGCTTAATGAAGATGCTTAAAAAGTAGCTCTTATTCAGTTCGTGGTGCTGCAATACATTAATAATAATATTAATAACATAGCATTTTTTCTTGGTTAGTGCTGTAAACAAAGCAGAACTGAGCTTTTAAGTATTTAGAATTTCCTTCCTATATTTCATGCATCATAAATATAATCTCTGTCTGATCGACATCTTTAAATGGTCATTTTTATGAACTTTGAAATCATATAAATCTTAAAGACTTAAATGTCTGTTTAAAGGGACAGTTAGTAGGGATAGATGAAGTATATAGTATATAAAGTATATAAAACTTAAACAGATTTAAAATTAGTGGATGGTGAGTAAATGATAACAGAATTGTTGGTCATTTTTGGGTGAACTGATCCTATAAATTTGAACAGAAAACATCAGTAAATGCCCAAAAAGTCTTATCCATTTGTTTATTCAGGGTTGAAAACATCAAGAAATCACTGACATATGAAATGAGCAAACGTTTTTTTATCATAAATAGTGACGAGTCTGATTTGAAACTTGCAATTTGAGCCAATGTGAGATCCACTAATCACAAACTTTCAAATGATTATTGATTTTTTTACTTAAGTTAATACAAATTATATTGTGTTTTTCCCTGTGTCTTCGGTTTTTCTCATGGATCCTGTGCTGCCTGGTACTGTATTTTGTCTGTCGGTTCATCTGTGCTTCGTCTTCATTGTCTCTGGTTTCTGTCAATGTTCTGTTTACACACTTAGTAAGTAGTATAAAAGTACTGCAATGCATTTTGTGTGAGAGTCCAGAACAGAGATAAGTTGTCAAACAAAACAAAAAGAATGGGATCAACTGGGGTGGTCAACTGGTTTATCTTTCAGTTTTATAATACACTGTCGAAAAAACAATCTTTCTGCCTTCATTTTGTTGTTGTTGTTGTTGAATCAAATGATCTATTCTAGTCATCTGAACTTAAATCAGTCAAATTGACCAAAATTATTTAGTTAAACTTTGTAATAACTAAAAAAGGTAGTTGAAACATGTAGTTGTTGTTGAAATTATTTAAGTTAAAGTAACACAAAAGATTTGCTGTCATGCCTTTTTGTCATCATATTTTTTCTCTATATTATTTTTGTTAGTTGTGGGTTTCCCCCACAGTCCAAACACATGCGCTATAGGTGAATTGAATACACTAAATTGGCCGTAGTTTATGTGTGTGAATGAGTGTGTATGGGTGTTTTGCAGTACTGGGTTGCAGCTGGAAGGGCATCCGCTGCGTAAAACATATGCTGGATAAGTTGGCGGTTCATTCCACTGTGGCGACCACTGATAATTAAAGGGATTAAGCCAAAGGAAAATGACTGAATGATGTTTGTTAGTTGTCACAACAACAGTGGACAAAACAAATAATTGACATTAAATGACATTAATGCCTAAAATATAAAATACAATAGAGAAAGGTAAAATACAACAAATATGCTCATATGTCATAACTTGTCATAAATCTGTCATTAACACGATTCTCACTTGTATTTCCCAAACTGTATTAGTCATTAAAATGTCTCATTAACCGTGTCATTACTCTGTCAAATCATGTTTAACAACATCATTGTAATGTGAACGGGACGCTGACAAGGAAGTGCGGATCCAAACGCAGGTTAATTAAGAATAGTAAAGCAAGCAATGGTCAACACAGGAGAGTCATGGTCGATTAACAGGCAGATGGTCAAAAGGCAGGCAGCAGACAACGTAAAACAAACAAACAAGGCGAGGGTCAAAACCGACAAGGGAAACACGTCGTAATGTTCGCTATCAGTATATCAGTGTTTGTGCTGCTTTTATAGTCCTTGTAATCAGTCTTTGAGCAGCATCAGCTGTGTGAGTCTAATCAAAGGAGACTTGGAGCAGGTGTGTGAGTGTGTTGCATGACAGGACTTGTAGTTCATATGAGACAGGATTGTAATCCATGTAAATGTGAATGTTCTCCAGCGATCTAACCTTTATAGCCTCTATATGATCGTTACAGTCATTAACATTTAATGACATTTTAATGACAAATTCAGCTTGTACCACTGTAGCCGTGGTAAAAAAAAAATGATGACGCTGTTATAATAGTCATGCCATATTTATAATGGCTTCATGACAGTGTTTATGACAGATTTATGACAAGTTTTGTTGTCTTGGCAATGTCAAGTTGTCAAGACAAAGACAAAAACAGGTTGTGATGTGTTTGTTTATGTCAAGTTGTCATAACAAACAATGTCATCTTTGCATTTAAAATGTCATAACTGAGTGAATGACACTTAATGACAATAATAATAAAGTGTTACCCAATTGTATTTCCATAATAGTACACTGTAAAAAGCGAATACTTGAAGTGAGTTAATCTATTGGCTTAAAAGTGACAAGTTAATTATACTTAAAAACGGTAAGTAATTCTGTTGTAACTCAGAACTGTTAAGTTGACTTAACTTAATTGTTTAGAATTATGCACATAGTTCATTTACTTAATAATGTAAAGGCAATGGGCTTACTCACTTTTAAAAAATAAGTTCAACTAAACACTTTTTTACAGTAGAAGCCATGAACTCCTGAACACGCGACACACTTCAGGTTTCCTAAACCCGGCTTTAATAATCAATGAAATCACTTGACGGCGTCTGTGTGATTTGTATCTTCAGCTCAAGCTTTCTAAAAGACTGCATCTAGAAGGACAGCTATCCTGAAAACCAGATTGCCACTTAAAAATAAAAAGTGCACTCCCCCCCCCGCCCCCCGCCACTCAGACACATTTCTAAACATCTCTATTTTTAGCTGCTGGCCCTTTGATTGGACCATAGCGACATCTGTGTGTGCTGAATGCATAAAAAGCAGGAGGAATCTCTGCCACGTCTTTTGCTTTCAGGAAGAAAGCGAGAAGGCTAGATGCGCAGACAGACATTAGATACTGTGAGATCTTCACAGATGACTAGGCCACAAAGTGCCTAAGAGTGGTAAACATTATCTGTTGGAGGGTAATGCTATCCAGACTACCTGTGATGTCTCATTCACACTAAAGCTTCATATTTTTCTCTTTTTTTTCTTTTTCTTTTTCTTTTTTTTGCTCTTGCTGAAAAGGTTTTTCTGTGCTGTTAACCCAATTAAGTGAGTTGCAGAGGTGCATTCTGGGTTTTATAGTGAAAAATATCTAAAATATTTGTAAAATGACCAAATTTATAGCGTCTCTTCTCAAAATTTGCAACAATTTTTGCAACATATCTGTCTCTAAAGATAGGTTATTAAGAGATTTAGAGCAATACATTATATTTATATCCATCTATTATTATACCCATGCATTATACACTCACCAGCCACTTTATTAGGTACACCTTACTAGTACCGTGTTGAACCCCCTTTTGCCTTCAGAACTGCCTTAATCCTTCGTGGCATAGATTCAACAAGGTACTGGAAATATTCCTCAGAGATTTTGGTTCATATTGACTTGATAGCATCACGCAGTTGCTGCAGATTTGTCGGCTGCACATCCATGATGCGAATCTCCCGTTCCACCACATCCCAAAGGTGCTCTATTGGATTGAGCTCTGGTGACTGTGGAGGCCATTTGAGTACAGTGAACTCATTGTCATGTTCAAGAAACCATTTTGAGATGATTTGCGCTGTGACATGACGCGTTATCGTGCTGGAAGTAGCCATCAGAAGATGGGTACACTGTGGTCATAAAGGGATGGACATGGTCGGCAACGATACTCAGGTAGGCTGTGGTGTTGACACGATGCTCAATTGGTACTAATGGGCCCAAAGTGTGCCAAGAAAATATCCCCCACACCATTACACCACCACCAGCAGCCTGAGCCGTTGATACAAAGCAGGATAGATCCATGCTTTCATGTTGTTTAAGCCAAATTCTGAGCCTACCATCCGAATGTCGCAGCAGAAATCGAGACTCATCAGACCAGGCAACGTTTCTCCAATCTTCTATTGTCCAATTTTGGTGAGCCTGTGCGAATTGTAGCCTCAGTTTCCTGTTCTTAGCAGACAGGAGTGGCACCCGGTGTGGTCTTCTGCTGCTGTAGCCCATCCGCCTCAAGGTTGGACGTGTTGTGCGTTCAGAGATGCTCTTCTGCATACCTCGGGTGTAACGAGTGGTTATTTGAGTTACTGTTGCCTTTCTATCAGCTGGAACCAGTCTGGCCATTCTCCTCTGACCTCTGGCATCAACAAGTCATTTGCGCCCATAGAACTGCCGCTCACTGGATATTTTCTCTTTTTCGGACCATTCTCTGTAAACCCTGAGTTTCTGAAATACTCAGACCAGCCCGTCTGGCACCAACAACCATGCCATGTTCAAAGTCACTTAAATCACCTTTCTTCCCCATTCTGATGCTCGCTTTGAACTGCAGCAGATCGTCTTGACCATGCCTAAATGCATTGAGTTGCTGCCATGTGATTGGATAATTAGAAATTTGCATTAACGATCAGTTGGACAGGTGTACCTAATAAAGTGGCCAGTGAGTGTATATGCATGCATTATTATACAATGTAAAAAATGCTGGCTTCCACACAATTGATTTGTGTTGGGACAACATGCAGAAATTAAGTTAACTTGTTCACTTTTACAGATTTAAGTGGATCGAACATAAAACAATTAAGTTGTCCCAAAAAAACCTCAAGAATTGTGTTGATTCAGCTCATTTTAAATAAGTAGTTTGAACAAACAGCGAACGTCATTTTTGGAGCATATGCTGTCTAGACACTTAAATCAACAAAACTGTACACTGAAAAAGATTGTTCATTGGATTTACTCAGATTTTACTCAATTTACTCAAAAGGTAAGTTGTTGCAAACTATTTATATGGGCTGAATTTAAACTAACAAATTAAATTTAGTAATGTTCAACTTCATTTGTTTGTTAAAATCCAGCCCATATAAATAGTTTGCAACCACTTACCTTAAAACAATTGAGTAAATCCAATGAATCATTTTGTTTCAGTGTAGTATTGCAAAAGATGTTGTTTTTATGGTGGCTGTTACTCATAAAATCAACTGGTGGCTGGTGGTCATTCAAAAGATAGACTCAATGATATTCTAGCTTTCTGTGAAACAAAAAATGCTTGCCTGAAGCAGAAAACAGCAGCCCGTCTGGAGATATTGAATGTTACGCTGTTATTTTAAATGAAATGTACCTTCCTGAGCTGGTGCAACAAAACGGGATACGCAGGATGTCATTGTAAGGTGTAGCATCAGGATTTGTTTTCATTTGAATTGCTTGAAATTTTCTCACCAAAAAAAGTAGGTGGTGTTTTCATACCTTACGCTTTTCACATACCACGCACATACCTTCTCATACTCAAAAGCGTGTTCAGTTCTCTTAGAAACATAACCGTTTAACGTTTTATCACCTTGGCTCATGCACGTATACAGAAAGCAGAATGGCTGATGAATAGCACTAAAAGATTAATGCTTTATTGTACTCTACAACCAGCTGATAGTCTTAAAGCAAGCTAACGGACGATACAAAATTACATATATGCCACTTTACCTTGTTTTTACATGGCTTTGAGCTTTTGTCTATGTTTCACGCAGCACAGGTTCATTGGGAATTATGTGTGAAACTGCAAAAATATACCTAAACGTACGTTTGACTGCAGTTTTTTAGGTAAAATGTACACTAGGGGACAGTATAACATTAACAACTTTTGATCCTTTTCACATTAATGATACTTGCAAGCACATATTATTGACGAATAAAGGATTATTTTAGTGTAGTTCTTTGCACAACCCCAAATAAATATCACAAAATGACTTGAAAGTGTCTATGATTTGTGACCGAATACGTTTACTTCACCTATATATATTCATATGGACAAATTTTCTGGCGTGGTCAGTTTGCTTGGTAGCTATTTTAACAAAATCAGGGTAAAACTATGTGGTCGCAGTGCACTTTTTCTCTCCCGTTTGCTTTTGAAAACACTAATGGAAGGGTTTAGGTTAGTGCTTCACTGTACAGTAAGAACGTCTATCAAAAAAGTATTGTCAGCTTAAATACAAAACGTAATAATCTCATTGGTTTGGACATGGCTGATAGAGAGTGATATTCTGAAGAATATAGGTGAACAGAAATTTGATACAGGCTCATGTTTTGCGACGTGTGTGACGGCCTTCAGGGCTCTCTGTGCATTTTTGCCAGCGTTTGGATGAAAAGAAAGTTAGAGTCTCTGGGGTGCTGGGCTTTTTTCAGCCTCATGTCTGATGTCAGATAAGCAGCTCACGGCTCATTAAACACACACTCTTTGCAAAATCCCACAAACACAAGAGGAATATTGCTCTAATCACTAAAAGCTGCAGGTCTGGCATATCTGTGTGTTTGTGTAAGAGCTAAAAAAACAACAAATCTGTCTTTTTTTTTACTGACTTTGTACTTCAAAAAAACATCAGCAGTGTATCATAAAGGAGGTCGATATTACTTTTGAGCTACACTGTATAAATTGCTGTAAAATTTACAGTATTACTGGTAATTTTTGTTGCCATGAATACTGTAAAATTTACAAGTGCACTGTAAATAAATTAACACTGTAAATTAACAATTACAACTGTGCTGTAAAACTACAGTACAATTGTCATTGTTAATTTACAGCGCACTTGTAAATTTAGCCAGTAATGCTGCAAAAATTGCCAGTAAAACTGTAAAATGTGCAAGCACACTGTAAATTAATAAATACAATCGATCGATAAAACTACAGTACAGTTGTAATTGATAATTTACAGTGCACTTGTACATTTTACAGTATTACTGGCAATTTTTACAGTATTACTTGTAAAATGTACAAGCGCACTGTGAATTAACAATTATTAATACAACAATTAGTATACATTTTACCAGTAATACTATAAAAATTGGCAGTAATACTGCAAAATTTACAAGTGCACTGTATTAACAGTTAATTAACACTGTAAATGAACAATTACAACTCTGCTGTAAAACTACAGTACAATTGTAATTGTTAATTTACAGTGTGCTTGTAAATTTTACCAGTAATACTTTAAAAATTGCCAGTAAAACTGTAAAAATTGCCAGTAATACTGTAAAAATTGCCAGTAATACTGTAAATGTACAAGCGCATTTCCTTCATTGCACTAAGCCGAAGGAAAATGAATGAATGAATGAATTTCACAGGAGGGCTAATAATTTTGTTTTAAATGTCATCATTTATTTTGGCTATTCAAATGAACCCTTTTAGCTATGAAAATAGTTTTTCAGCCCCCTCGAACCATCTAGTTTCTTTCTGGAATGATGTAAAAACTAAATTCCAGATCAATTCCATATGGACTTATTTAGAGGTTAATTCCCCCCAAAGTAGATTTGATCTTTGGAGCACAAGTGAAGCATTTTTTAATGAAATCTGAGAGATTTCTGTCCCTCCGTTGAAAACCTAAAAGCACACAAAACTCTGGTGCTTCTATAGAGATCAAAAATAAATCCATGTGAACTTACGTGGGCTTGTCCTGATTGCTTCAACCTATATAAAAAGCTTATACGTCAGACTGATGTAAACACACTCAAGACCATTTGCTGAGGATCAAAGGTAATAATGTTGTAAGCAGTGTTCAGTTTCTTGAACAAACCCGTTGTTTTTCTTAATGAGACTTTCAATATATCATACGGAGCCACAAATATTACATTAGTTTTACCTATACATTTAGCTCAGTATAATGAGCCCTCCTGTGAATTTTTCAAATATTTCCCGAATGATGTTTAACGGAGCAAGGAATTTTTCACAGTATTTCCTATAATATTTTTTTCTTCTGGAGAAAGTCTTATTTGTTTTATTTCGGCTAAAAGAAAAGCAGGTTTTAATTTTTTTACACCATTTTAAGGTCAATATTATTAGCCCCCTTAAGCAATATTTGTTTTCGATTGTCTACAGAACAAACCATCGTTATACAATGACTCGCCTAATTACCCTAACTTAACCTAATTAACCTAGTAAAGCCTTTAAATGTCACTGTAAGCTGAATACTAGTATCTTGAAAAATATCCAGTAAAATATTATGTGCTGTCATCATGACAAAGATAAAAGAAATCAGTTATTAGAAATGAGTTATTAAAACTATTATGTTTAGAAATGGGTTGAAAAAAAATCTTCTTTCCGTTAAACAGAAATTGGGGGAAAAATATACAGGGGGGCTAATAATTCTGACTTCAACTGTACATGCTGATAGTCATTGACTTGCATTACATAAATCAACAGGGATCATGGTTTCAGCTTAAAAACCGAAGAAAAGATGTCACCTAGATCTTAGGTGACCTCAGGGCAAATAAATTAACAGGGGATATTCATTTTTGGGGTGAACTACCCCTTTAAGTCATGCCCTACATTTATATTCATTGAAATATCTCCAATTATAGGTTCCAATCAGTGTTTGACATTGCCTGTAAGCCTAAAACTTCTCTCATCTCTTGACTTACAGAAAAGAATATACTTATATACTTATCTGAGAGAGATATAAACGTCTTTCATTCATTCACTCATTCAGCTTAGTCCCTTTATTCATCAGGGGTCGCCACAGCGGAATGAACCGCCAACTATTCCGGCATATGTTTTACACAGCGGATGCCCTTCTAGCTGCAACCCAGTATTGGGAAACACCCATACACTCACACACATATACACTACGGCCAATTTAGTTTATTCAATTCACCTATAGCGCATGTGTTTGGACTGTGGGGGAAACCGGAGCACCCGGAGGAAACCCACGCCAACACGGGAGAACTGGCTCAGCCGGGACTCGAACCAGCGACCTTCTTGCTGTGAGGCGACAGTGCTACCCACTGAGCCACTGTGCTGCCAAACGTCTTTCAGTCAATATTTAAAATCAAATTGTACAATGTTTTATTTTGCTAGCGTAGATAAAATAAATATGTGTAAAAAACATATTACTCTGTTCTAGTAGTTTTTAGAATATTTTAATACAAAAATTAATGTATGTGTATGTGAATGCGAGAGTGTATGGGTGTTTCCCAGTACTGGGTTGCAGCCGGAAGGGCATCCGTTACGTAAAACATATGCTGAAATAGTTGGCGGTTCATTCCACTGTGGCGACCCTTTTATAAATAAGGGACTAAGCCGAAGGAAAATGAATGAATGAATGATCAAAAGTCATATATATTGTGCCTTTAAGTCTTGCACAGCTTTTAACATGCTTTGAGTCTGTCTTCTGTTTTCAAGTAATCAGTTGCTAAGTGTGATTCACCAGGTATTTCTTTTCTTCTTGATAAATACACAACCACAACCAAAATTTGAGAAAGGTCAACCAATCAGCGTCTCTGGAAGAAGCTCTGATTGGCACTGACCCTTCAGAGCATCCTGTTGCGTGATTGAATCTTTATTGCCAAATGTGCTTTGTCCAATTACATGTTCACAAATGTTGTTGTTTTTTCCTCCCCTACTTTTCTGCAATTACATTTCTGCTCTAGTTCTGTGCTGCTCCCTTGACATGTAGTAATTCAGAACCGCTAACAGTGAGGCCTTTTTTTAATATAGATTTTGCCTCATTTGCAAGTAGCTTCGGATAAAAGATGTTTGCTAAATGGAGGAATGTACAGTTGAAGTCCAAATTATTAGCCCTTTTTGTTTCTTTTTCAAATATTTCCCAAATGATGTTTAACAGAGCAAGGAATTTTTCACAGTATTTCCTATAATATTTTTTCTTCTGGAAAAAGTCTTACTTGTTTTATTTCGGCTAGAATAAAAGCAGCTTTAAATTAGCCTCCTTAAGCAATATTTATTTTCAATTGTCTCCAGAACAAACCACTGTTATACGATGACTTGCCTAATTATTCAATTTAATTCATCTTTATTTCTATAGCGCTTTTACCATGTAGATTGTGTCAAAGCAGCTTAACATAGAAGTTCTAGTAAATTGAAACTGTGTCAGTCCAGTGTTCAGAGTTCAGTTTAGTTCAGTTCAGTGTGGTTTAATTTTCACTGCTGAAAGTCCAAACATTCATTCATTCATTCATTTTCTTTTCGGCTTAGTCCCTTCATTAATCTGGGGTTGCCACAGCGGGATGAACCGCCAACTTATCCAGCATATGTTTTATGCAGCGGATGCCCTTCCAGCTGCAACCCATCACTGGGAAACATTCATACACACTCATTCACACACATACACTACGGACAATTTTAGC
>CAIGQV010018170.1:4094125-4138391 GCA_903798115.1 Danio jaintianensis
TAGATAGATAGATAGATAGATAGATAGATAGATAGATAGATAGATAGATCGATGGGATGATTGACGGATGGATGGATTGACAGACGGATGGATTGACGGATGGGTAGATTTACTTCAGTACTCACTGCATTCTTCACTATATGAAGAATTTGTGGGTTTAAATATGTCACAGTTTACTTTTATTTTGCTCTCATTAGTTACATCAGTGAGTTTTACTGTCTTGCAGCCACTACAAAAATGTCAAAAATGATACCTGGTGTCTGAATATTTATTAATAGCATGCAAAAGTGAATCTGCATACAATTTTCAGAACTAGTGCATAATAAATACACTGTATGATCTGCTTATTATTGTAATGTAAGTGCTCAGTAGTCGACTTCACATAATGTAAGAGGAACCCATAAATCATTTGCCTCTCAAGAGCATGTGAATGGAGCCTGTGATCAATGTTCAGTGTCATCAGTGCTTATTGTTATCAAACAATGAGATAGCGCTTTGATTAATTTGATATTAAAAAAACACAAATAGCTGATGTAAATATTGCTCTAAGAGCGATGCGTCACACTCTGCTCTAGTGATTGCATTGTTGTTTATAATGAACTGAAGTTACCCTTCTATTGTCCTCCAGTTCTACCTCAATACTGGCTTACTCTGTTTCCCTGTTTTATTGACTTCCAGCTTTATTCAGTCTGGTCATCATGCTCACCGACTGTCCATTGCAAATTAAACCGAAAATAAAAGAGAGCTTTCGCTTAAATGAAGGCTACAGTGTGGTTGGCTGCATTTATGCAATTAACAGCAAATTGCAGGTTCATTCTCTTCAGGCTCGGCGATACAAACTCTCACGGCCCCGTTGCATTGGTTACCTGTTGCTTCTGTTGGCATCCTCTAACCTCAACACACAACGTACTAGGCACAATTATTAGCCTTCCTGAGACATATTCATTCTTTTTCTAATATTTCCCATAGTTCTGTTTAACAAGAACATTTTCACATTATTTTGCACAGAAATTATCCCAAATTCTGCAGATTTCCACACATTTCTAACCCTAATATTAATCCTGGACCATCATCATCATCAACATCATCATCATCATCATCATCATCATCATCATCATCAACATCATCATCATCAACATCATCATCATTATCATCATCATTTATATACAGTGTAAATTCCCTAATGTTGACACTGGACCATCATCATCATCATCATCATCATCATCATCATCATTTAAATACAGTGCAAATTCACTAATGTTGGTCCTGGACCATCATCATCATCATCATCATCACATCATCATTTAAATACAGTGTAAATTCACTAATGTTGACACTGGACCATCATCATCATTATCATCATCATCATCATTTAAATACAGTGCAAATTCACTAATGTTGATCCTGGACCATCATCATCATCATCATCCTCATTTAAATACAGTGTAAATTCACTAATGTTGATCCTGGACCATCATCGTCATCATCATCATCATCATCATTATTTAAAAACTGTAAATTCACTAATGTTGATCCTGGACCATCATCATCATCATTATCATCATCATGATGAATTTGTACTTGCCTGCTGAGACAATTTCAACAGTCAAAGAGCAGCCAAATGTCTCTAATTTCCACAAGCGCTTTTAAATTCAGAGGAAGACACTTACAACCATTTTTAAAAATCTATCTTTTCTACATTTTACTTTTATTTTAGCTTGCAGTCGAATCAGTTGTATCATTTAAGTCATTATAGATAAAAGCATCTGACAATTAATGCATGTAATGTAAGTGTGAGGTTTTTGGATATAATAAGGTGAAATACCAACCAGTCTTAAAGGGATAGTTCATTCATTCATTCATTTTCTTTTTGGCTTAGTCCCTTTATTAATCTGGGGTCACCACAGCGGAATGAACCGCCAACTTATCCAGCATATGTTTTACACAGCGGATGCCCTTCCAGCTGCAACCCATCACTGGGAAACACCCATACACTCTCATTCACACACATACACTATAGACAATTTAGCTTACCCAATTCACCTATAGCGCATGTATTTGGACTTGTGGGGGAAACCGGAGCACCCGGAGGAAACCCACGTGAACACGGGGAGAACATGCAAACTCCACACAGATATGCCAACTGACCAAGACCAAAAAATAAAATTCTGTCATCATTTACTCATCCTCCAAATTAGTCTGAATTTCTTTCTTCTGTTGAACACGCGCACACACTAAAAAGATATTTTGAAGAATGTTGGGAGAAAAAAAAAACATATTTTTGTACATACAAGGGATGTAAATGGCTGCTTTTTTCCAGAATTCTTCAGAAAATCTTGTTTTTTGAAGAAAGAAACTCATAAAAGTTGAAGTGTGAGTAATTGCGTTGATACATTTTCATTTTTGGGTGAACTATCCCTTTAATTCTCAAGCTCCAACATCTGACCATGCAATACTAAGCCTGTATCTCATGGGTCTTACCGAACTCCCATTGTTTGTGTGATGTATAATCGACAGTTATTAAAGAATGTATTGTTTCTGCTTTAGTTGTTGTTGACCTAGAAAACATCCCAGTAGAGGAAGAGAGCGGGAAATGGGGGATACGGCGAGAAGAGTGGAATGTTCTGGGAGGATGGAGAAGAGTGAACCTTGTGCCTAGAGTATGGTTTACTTTTCCAGCAGCCCCAGGAGCCTGTCATGCCTCCATGATTAACATTTTAAATCACCGACTGCAGCTAAAAAACATAAATTACAGTACAAGAACAAAGTCTGTCTTTATCACGCTCAAGAATAATCGCAAACATCACTGTCGGCACATGAAGTATGATGTTCTGTAAAACCAGAGATCTCCCCCGCAGACGTTGTCATCTTTGGCTTCAGAATCTATCAACCATAAATTGAGATCGGTTTTCAATAACTGCATATATAAAAGTCTCAACAGGGTCTTGTTTTTTGCGTACCCTGCTGGAAAATCCATCTGAAACTAGCTTCTTATGGTTGCTTGTTGCCCACGTAGCAAAATAAATAAATAAAAATCTTACAGAACTGGATTTTATGATGAAGACATGAGAAGTTAAATCCATTTAAAGAAGTTGGTCTGAAATTCAATATACAAATACCATTGTATAATACCAGGTTTATTTAAAAGGAAACAAGCTATACTGATATAAATGATTCTGCGCTGTAAATAAAACAATTCTTGCTACCTAAATATTTTTAATTTAATTTAGGTATATGTAACAACCTACATCAAACAAACTGACAAAAAATATTTATTTAAACTTTGTATATCTAAAAACAACTTTTTAGTTGAAATCACACAAAAAAATGCCAACTTAGGCTCATTACGGATATGTACCCAGGTCTACATTTCTGGGCGAAATACATAACCGGAGGTACGGCTGCTCAGAGTTTTTGTTTTTGCAAATCCACCAGAGGACGCTGTGTACGCTTTTTGATGATCTCAGATTTCTCTCGCGCGTCCTCTTCTTACGTAAATCCACCAGAGGGCGCAATATACACTTCAGCCGACCAGGCCAGCTTGCTGTTGACTAACTGACTGACTGACAGACAGACCGACTGTCCGACCCACCCCTTCCCTAAACCTAACCGATAGTGTTTTCAGAAGTAATCTAGAAAAAGAAAAGCCATCGTGTGATTTCCCCACATTTTCAGTCTGTTGTTAATTTATTTATTTTATAAATTTTTTGCTTTTGATTTACCTGGTTTCTGGAACTGCTCTTTGCCGGACTCAGACCCCTTCGTGGCAGTCAACTACTCTCCGCGTCCCAAGTCCGCTGAAGTACGTGGTGAGCCACTGGGCAAGCTGGTAACACCAGAAAAGCCATCCGTACGGAGATAAGCGGCGTCATACTGCCCCATAGCATTCGTTTGAAAGATGAAATGCAGCCAGACGTACCTCTGGCTACATAATTTGTGCTCTCCAAAAAATGTAGACAGGGGTACGTATCCACAATGAGCCTATGTTGCAGAATTACTTCATGTTGTCCCAACACAAATCGAAGTTAACTTAATTGTTTTTACAAATTTAAGTGAATTGAATATAAAACAATTAAATTGTCCTGAAAAACCACAAAAGATTTGTGTTGTTTCAACTCATTTTAAATAAGTAGTTTGAACAAGCAGCAAAAGTCTAAAATTATTCAGATTAAAGTAGCGTAAAACTTATTTTGAAAACTAAAAAAATTATTTTTAAAGTGTGTGATGAAGTAAATACTACATAAAAATGTGAATGTAATTTCTACATTATATAAAGAATTTAAATTAAGGTGATCTCTATATTATCACTCAATTCGAGCCTGTCGAAACTAAACCTAGGTATATTTACTTGGAATTGTCTGTTATGTTTACACTAGCTGTTTCCATCCACCAATTTCTATGCACATTTTGGAATATTGTATTAAAAATGCTTAATGGAAACGCCATGATGCGCATACATTTTGAAAATCTACATTTAAAAAAAAACATATTTATGTACAATAATTAAGACATAAAATGAAAAAGTTAAATATAATCAAATAAAAATATAAATGAAAACGTAAATTAAAAAGCTAATTTATGGCTGTCTTATGCTGCGTTCACACCAGATGCGATGAAGCGTCAAGCACGAGTGATTTACATGTTAAGTCAATGCAAAGACGTGAATAGACAATGGATTCGTGCAAATGAAGCGGTGCAAGTTGAGCGTTTCACACGAATCGCTCGAGTTGGAAAATCTGAACTTCAGTGGACGTTCGTGCCACTTTAACCAATCAGGAGCTTTCTCTTGTATGGGCATGATTATGACGTAGTGTCTGTTGATGCTGTCCCGAGGAGAAATTCTCCTGTCAACACCGGACAACAGTACATGAAACTGGGCTCGGCTCAGTCTGAAGCACTGCTGAAAGCCTCCATCATCCAGGGATAGTTTCTGGAGGGGTTGATTAACTCACAGAGCTGGGTGTACCTCTAAAAGGATCTAGTGGACTCAGACACGGCACCGAACAAATATACGCTGTTTTTCAGCCTTCCTAGAGTCACAGAGCAGACAGAAGCCCTGCCCATGACGCGAATCCGTGTCTATTGTGAAGTGAATTTGACGAGCGAATGAAGTGAATTTGACGCGCGAATGACGCAAGTAAACTCAAAATGTTCACGCGTCTATTTACGTGCGAATAGCACAATTTATTCATGCGTGCCGCGTCTGGTGTGAACACAGCATGAGTCTTATCACTTTAAAATAACAAACACTGTACATCTTTCTATATTTAGGCTAAAACACTGCTTTATTTATTTATGTTTGTTGGTAGTTTCATTTTAGTTGTCTTTTATTTCTTTTGTTTTGATTTCCAAAAGGAATCCTCATTGTATTTAACAAGTTTGCAATGATAATAAAGCTTATTAACAAGTTTTAAATGATTTATGAAGGAATTATAATGCTTTGTTTCGTTATTTCTTTTCATTCACAAGTAGCAGGGTATTTACAACTAGTGTATATCCCCATCCGTTCGCATCCTGGCCCTTTGTGCCCCCTGGTGGCATTGTCGCAAACTGCCGTTACACCTAAATACATTTTCGTAATCCCTTAGTCCCACGGCAGCCTCACACGCGGCGGTAGTGGTCATTTTGAACTGTCACTCACTGAATGTGCACAACTGTGTGGGATAAACTTTTATCTGATAAGAAAGAAATGTGCATAAACTACAATGGAAACACATTTACAGAATAAACTCCAGCATGCGCTTCAAAAAGGGAGTGATAGGACAGCGTTAATGGAGAAAACAGCCAACCAACCACATTGTAAAACATCTGAAATGTTGTTTTGTTCATTCTAAAACCCCTCAGCCATCACAGTGGTTCAGTATTATTATTATATTATTATTATTGCCTCCAGAACTGTTTTGAGCATCCCAAAGAGCATCTCAGACCTCTAAAAGCCACCGCGCGTTCATTGCATTTCGTCTTCTGAAACACAAGTAATTAATTACATAAGAAAAAAGTCCACAGTGGCTTCTCCTACCACAGCAAATTGCATTTTTCTTTTTGGTATTTGCCGCCAGTTTATATGGAAGTGACGATTTTGTTCTCTTTGGATGGACTCATTGGATGGAACCGGTGCTTTTATTCACAAATTTTTCTGTGCATAATTTGCATCTTTGGATAAAAACATAGCTACTGATTCCTTGAGGAAATCAAAGCAATAAAATTAAGCAAGACCTACTCAAGCTACCAAAACTGGCAAGTTGTATTTACATTGTTGCTTTTGTCGTTAGGTGTAGTACTGTAACTTGCTGTTTTATGACATTTTGGGATTTATTTTGTTCTCAAAATGACTAAATCTTTGACGTCGGCTTGGTGCATCCCATGCATGAAGGATCTGAATCTCCTGATGTCATAAAGTGTAATAAACACTAACCCTAAGGTCCTTTCTGTCCCATTTGGCATTGGTTTTGTAGACCCCAGTTGAACAGAGAAGCTGCGGTCAACTGATGGGATTGCAAGGATTACAAGTAATTCTGTCCAAGTTTTTGCTAGAGATAATGCGTCTTCGTTTATGCCAAGATATCTGACGGGCAGGCAGAAATCCAAGCTGAGAGAGTGAAGTCATCAAGCTGAAACAACAGATGGAGCTGTGTATCATCTGCATTGAAGCAATGCACTTTTATGATTGTGCCCAGCGAGGTTGTGGAGAAAAGAAGAAGACCGAGCACACACCCTTGAGGCACCCCAGTGTTTAACTGATGTTCATTGTCCACTTTTGAAGCCAGACTGGCTGTCGTCAAGTAGGTTGATATGTCAGAGAAAAGCAGAAAGTTGATTGAACGCAACTCTTTCAAGGGTTTTGGCCAGCAGAAGAAGGAAACAGACTGGATTGTAGTTTTCATCTGCTGTAAGATTGAGTGTTGGTTTTTTTTAGCCTGCTTAAATGAGGTGGGGAAGTTGCCAGTAGTGAGAAGTAGTGTTGATGATGTGAATGAAAGCTAGTAACAGTGTTGGGAAAAGCGGAGGGAATTGGGTTTAAGGGACAGATAGCAGGATGGCTGACACAGAGACCTTTAGAGACTAAAGGTGCTGATGTACAGTAGTTCAAATATGGTTTATATTTGCTCATCCTCAACTTGTTCCAACCCTGTTTGAGTTCCTTTCATCTGTTGAACACAAAAGAAGAAATATTGAAGAATGTTGGAAATTAGCAGCTGTTGACTTCCACTATATTTTTGGTTCCTACTATGGATGTCAATGGCTGCCGGTTTCCAACATTCTTCAGAATATCTTGTTTTGTGTTCAACAAAAGAAAGAAATTCATGAATGTTTTCTAAGCGTTTCACTTTATTGTGAGTAAATGGAGAGGAAATTAGATTTTTTGGGTAAATTATCTCTTTAAAGGGTGGCACGGTGGCTCAGTGGTTAGCACTGTTGCCTCACAGCAAGAAGGTCGCTGGTTCGAGTCCCGGCTGGGCCCGTAGGCATTTCTGTGTGGAGTTTGCATGTTCTCCCCGTGTTAGCGTGGGTTTCCTCCGGAGTCCAAATGTGCTATAGGTGAATTGGATGAACTAAATTGGCCGTAGTGTATGAGTGTGTGTGTGTGTGTGTGTGTGTGTGAATGTGAGAGTGTATGGGTGTTTCCCAGTACTGGGTTGCAGCTGGAAGGGCATCCTCTGCGTAAAATTCAATTCAATTCAATTCAATTCAATTCAAGTAAAACATATGCTGGAATAGTTGGCGGTTCATTCTGCTGTGGCGACCCCTGATAAACAAGGGACGAAGCCAAAGGAAAATGAATGAATATCTCTTTAAAAAATCTGAGCAGTGGGATACTGTTTTAGAACATTCACTGCTGGAGATTAATGTAAATGGACACAAGTGAAAAAAAAATTGCACTTTTGACTGGTTTTGTGGTCCAAGGTCACATATGACGAAGTCAGTTTTTCATACTTCAGAATATGTGCTGCATGCTTTGATGATCTCCTGAAAAGTGTATTGGCATATGTAAAATCAACGCAATCTAACAGCAATTGATAACTATTGGATTTAGTGGCTAATTTGTATAATCTTATTCACTCATTTCAATATGATTTGCTCATCCCCAAGTGACCGTTGGCTTTAGAAGTGGAGTTTGGGGACAAAATCATAATTTTTGGTATGAATGAAATCATATAAATTCGTATTAATAAGCCACTTTACAGACAATATGTAAAACAGTTACATTTCCTCATGAGATTGGGCTAGTGAAACATGAAAGCCCACAGGACACTGATTTTCACTATGAAGAGAGACTTACCTTGACACTTCGAGCACTATTTTGTGGAGTCATGCAACAAAGTGTGGCTGAAACATTCAAGATTGGACTGGATTGAATTGGATTGGATTGAAGTTGTGTAACGCCATTTGGATTGCACTCAAAGTCTCTTCATGAGGGATTGTAAGTGGTGTACCAGAATACGCCCACTGCTCGCCATGGACCAGTGGTAGATCATAGGTGTTTGGAAGCCAAAAGAAACTCAAAAGAAATATTTGATTTGGTGAGCTGTTTTGAGCTGCAGAAACAAACTGAAAATGAACTTCATTTTGGAAGGTTGGTTGTGGGTAAGTGGTCCAGAGAGCAATGGTTGATGAGTATTGACTCAAATAGGTGATAAAGTCATCAGTAGGCAGAGAAGGAGCGGAAGAGAAACGAGTTGAGAGGAGATTGTTGTGTGTAGTTTTCGGGTGTCTTGAGGTGTTGATGGTTTTGTTTTGGGAGTGAGACAACGTGGTTTGAAAGTGCGAAGAGCATCTGGGAGCCAAAGGTCTGGAGGGTGTTATGGCCTGGAGGTGAGAGGACCGATATTGTCAAGGCACGATGTGGAGCAGAAAAGTGCCAGCATCAAATAAGTGGTTAGTGGAGGGAAGGGATGCAGACACAACAGAGGAGAAGCATGTAGTGAGAGCAAGAGCAGAGGTCATGATAAAAAAAAGAATATGGCAGTCTGTAGTGGGCACAAAGGAAGGGATGGAAAATTGGAGAAAGAAGTGACCAGTGGGCAAATTTAAAGTGCTTTGAAATGTGCATTTTTTTATTCGATGTTTGACGTAATCTCAACCGAGAGGACAGGAAATAGTGTAGCTCCTCCCCTTTTAAAAAAAAACAGCCAATAGCGTTTTGGTTTATCACAGCTCTGCCAGTGAGAGTGGTTGAGCACAAATGCATCAAATGTGAAGCGTCTTGAAGGGGGCGGGGCTTTTCAGATACTAGAGAGCATTTGATTGGTCAGAAGATTTGATGAGAAACTGAAGTATGAGGTGATGTGAATAAAATTATCCATTTAGGCGGAAGTGACAAACTACAAGCTGTTTTTATCGGTTTTATATCTCCCAAACGCAATTTATTTTGTCACTGTTTTGGTGCGCACTAGCTTATAGATATCCTAAAAACTAACAATACTGATACTAATATCTAAAAATGTGTTTTAATGTCATGGTACCTTAAAGATGGGGATACAATTATGTGTGAGGTTGAAATCTAGGTATTTTGTTCTGCTTTGTGAATTGTGGGCTGTGCTTTCCTTGTCAGATCGAATGAGGCCAGACTAAGTCAGGCACTAGAGGTTTGTCAAGTAGGATGTTTAAGTCACCAAGGACTATTGTACCAGCAGACTTTCATCCTTTGAGAAAGAGGAGAGCAGCGTGTCTAACTTTTTTAGAAAATGGCCAACCCAGGCTTATTATGGATACGTACCCAGGTCTACATTTCTGGGCACAGCAAAATACGTAACTGGAGGTATGTCTGCTCGCAGTTTTTGCAAATCCATCAGAGGCCGCTGTGTATGCTTTTTGATGATCTCAAATTTCTCTTGCGCGTCCTCTTCTCTCGTTAATCCACCAGAGGGCACAGTATATACTTCAGCCGACCAGGCCAGCTTGCTGTCGACTGACTGACAGACCCACCCACCCCTTCCCTAAACCCAACCGATAGTGTTTTCAAAAGCAATCTAGAAAAAGAAAAGCCGTCGCTGCCATGTGATTTCACCACATTTTCAGCCTGTTGTTTAATTATTTATTTTTTTGCTTTTGTTTTATCTGGTTTCTGCAACCGTTCTTCGCCTGACTCGAACCCCGTCATCGCGGTCAACTCTGCTTCGTGTCCAAAGTCCATCGGCGTACGCGGCGAGCTACTGGGCAAACTGGTAACACCGGAAAAGCCATCCACGCAGAGTTTAAGTGGTCAGCTGGTAGCACTAAAAGGAACAGAAGCCGTCGGCCACGCCATACCGCTCCGTAGCGTTCGTTTTAAAAACGAAATGCATCCATACGTACCTCTGGCTACATAATTTGTGCTCTCCAGAAATGTAGGCAGGGGTACGTATCCACAATGAGGCTGTGTTGAAAGTAGCCCAGCTGACCTGCAGGATGGTAGATGACAATAACTACATTTACATGGACATTCATTCATTCATTTTCTTTTCGGCTTAGTCCCTTTATTAATCTGGGGTCGCCACAGCGGAATGAACCGCCAACTTATCCAGCATATGTTTTACGCAGCGGATGCCCTTCCAGCTGCAACCCATTACTGGGAAACATCCATACACTCTCATTCACACACATACACTACGGACAGTGCATCCTGCGATAAGTTGGCGGTTCATTCCGCTGTGGCGACCCCAGATTAATAAAAGGGACTAAGCCGAGAAGAAAATTAATGAATGAATGAACAAGACAATAATATGATTAAGGTGTTTACATGAGCTTCTTTTTGAATGTTTCTTTTATGATTCCGTTTTAAATGTTATAGCACATAGTTCGATTAACGTCATTACGTCAACATTCAACGCTAGTTTCCTCTGGCGTTTCGCACAACAACAGTTCATGTTCCTCATGATGCCACAATATGTGAATTTGGGTGTTTAGTTTTTCGTTTTGCGACAAGTTCGACTGCAGTTAATTTCTATTTTTTTAGCTATTGCCAAAAATATACCCATGTAACATAAAACTGGTTTTGTGGTCCAGGGTCACAAATATTGGAGCAAATTAAATGCGTAAAAAAAAAAGATAAACACACTGAACCACAATCTGCGCTCAAGTTCTGTTAAATGTTCCGTCACGCACCTGTTAATTAACAAATTTTCCAGTGTACATGACAAAGCATAGTGTAATTAAAGCTAATTATGTGTGAAGGGGAGTCTAAAGGCAACACGTATACTCACAACAAACATATTTTTCATTCTTCGCTTAGGGACAAAATTCAGTTCACATTTTTTTTGTATAAGACTTTTCACAATGCAAATGATTTCAGAGCAGCTTTACAGAAAAAAGCGTTTTCAATTCAACATTCTGCTTCACAAATATAACAATGTGATTATCAGAGGTATAAACATGGTCCATATGGTGGCTGTTGTGCATAATAGTCATGAGATACATTATGTAAAAGCTTTTGCTAGAAATTCTGCATAGATTTAATCTTAATCTTTAATATTAATATTTTCAAGAAGGCTCGGTGTGAAAATGCTCTATATCATCTTGGTGTTTAATTAATGTTGTGATTGTAATGTGTTAATAGACTGGTTAAGTACTGTACACAAGAGCTAAACCGTTTAGAGCTATATAGTAAGCAATCAGCAGTATTCGGTAAACAACATGGAACTTAATAAGTAGCCTGCGTAGAGGAGAGAAAATTATATGATCATACATTCTTGACCTGATGAGAACTTTAACAGCTGCTTTTTGGCTTATTAATTAAAGATGCAGGACAAATAAATATCAGGGCATCACAATAATCCCGTCTGGATGTCAGGAATGCATCAGATTTCAGCTTTCTGCTGTTTATTTTTGTAAACAAGAAATATAATTTTCACAATTCAAGTTGCTCTCTAATGTAACACTCGGGTCTTTGACTGTAAAGGATGAAGTAACAGTACATCCTTCCAGAAAAGTTTCTGTGCGCAGGCTTTTGGTCCAGTGAGTAATGTCTCTGTCTGAATTGATAGAGAAGAAAACTGCCGGTCATTCGTCTTTTACTGTACGCCTGTAACACTCTCTGTTAACTGAAACATTTATATTTCTTTTGATCTTGATGAAATATATAGCTGAGTGTCATCAGAATAACATTGAAAACCCTGTGTGTTCTGATATTTCCAAAGGGGCTGCATATATATATATATATATATATATATATATATTGAAAATAGGAGAGGGCCTAAAACAGATCTTTGTGGCACTCCCTACATTACTGCTGTTAGTTTGGATGGTTTCCTATTTAAATAGATATAATGGTAACACTCAGCCAGAATTGAAATAATATTAGTGCTTTTTGAATGTCAGTGTGGTTTTGTAACTAAATGAAGCTCTAAAATCAATTAAAACTAACAGTGACATATAGCCTTGAGTAGTTTGAAAAAGTTTTTGAGTGTAGTTTGATTTATAGAAGCATTGCATTTTACCAGTGCAGTGTTCAAAGGCTTAATCCCAAGTCAATACTTAGTGAAGTTTATTTATAAACTAATTTCGAGAGGATCACGTGCTTATGAATGCTTGCGGCTGGTCCCGCATTATTCAATTTATGATTCACCAATCAGACGATTCCTAAGCCACTATAAATACCCTAAGATCCATATAACAGCCATCTTCGTTTTTGAAGAATCCCCCCTTCCACCCTTACTCCTCCTCCTTTCCTACATGGGTGGCACTGTTGCCTCACAGCAAGAATGTCACTGGTTCTAGTCCTTACCAAGCCAGCCGACGTTTCTGTGCGGAGTTTACACGTTCTCCCCGTGCTCACATGGGTTTCCCCCGGGTTCCCCGGTTTCCTCCCACCGTCCAAAAACACGCAACTTAAGTTAATTGACTAATCTAAATCGGCACCATAGACATGCTCCTAGTAAGTAGTTATCTCTTAAGAGCAATCCCTATCTGTTCATTAGCTACTACAGCAGGGGAGTTCTCGAGATCTACCTGAGCTCAAACTCCCCTCTCGCCTTGCAAACAGGAGGGAGCCCCGGGCTCGAGGATCTTATGAGCTCAGGGCTCTCTCCCGGGACAGCATGCCAAACAAGCTTTATAATCAATCATCAGCTAAGTGTGAACTCTTGAATAAATGTAAACCATGAATAAGATGTATATCGCCTTACAATGTAACTGTAAATATTTAAATGTGAGTTTTGTGAGCTTATCGGCAGCCTGACAAGCAGATACAAATTAATGTAAATGAATGTGAATGATTTAATTGACGGTCAAGGTGATTTAAAGTTTCCAGATGAACCTACGTTATTTAGCGAGTGTTATCTTGGAATAACATACGTTGGAATGTTGCGACAGACCAATCAGCCATGTAATAATTCATGATAACACACAAGAAATAAACCGAAGCAGATCTCCAAGTCAAAGAGAACATTAGTAACACACCTACATGCGTCATCTGGCAAATGTTAGTACAAATTTGTTTACCAGCCTGACAGACTTTATTTAAAAGTTTCATTTAGCCAGCTGTTTTGAACTCCTGCAATTAGTTTTGGCCTGATTTTGTTTGACATGACAATATACTAGTTATTTACATTATACTAGTAATATACATTATACTAGTATACCAGTTAGTTCTTTGATTTAGCTTGAAGTGCATTGGGGCCTTCGGGTAGGTAGTTCTTATAACCTACATTTTGAAGAATTATCAGCCTCCTTGGATGGATTTTTTCCTGTAAGCTTGTTGCAGTATATTATGGGATTACCTTCTTCGTGAAGGATGCAATCTTCAAAACTGGCCAAAAGAAGGTATCTTAGAAGGCAGCATAATTACGCTACCTACATTTTGGATTAGTCTTTTTGTGTTATAAATGCATCTAGGACAGCTTACAATGCCGACTAAGGTGGGTCTAAATATACCAATACCTTGCATAAGGAATGCAATGGATTCCTGTTAGATTAATTTTTTTATGTGAAACATCAAAGCAATGTTCTTATAGCCACATTAATGATAATAGATATTTATTTGACACAAATTGTGGCTACATTTCTCACATACAGATCCCAGAAACAATTGGCACTGATAATGATGATTAACTTGGCTCACAATGTTTTGTGGAAAGCAGCCCTGAACATGTTATTGACAGGTTTGTGATTAAAACATGAAACTAAATATTCACAGCCCACCCAATAAGACTCCTATAATTAACAGTAGGATAAAGTATCTGCATAAAAATTATAAAAACAGTTAAAATAATAAATCTGCAAACAATCTATGTGTGCTGTAGTGAAATTATGGTATTGCACTATTATACCCTAAACTGTTGATCATTTTGATATATTTCTTCTGGATGAAATACAGCTGGGTATATAGAGACAATATAGAGTGTCATTATAAAACTAACCCCATGATGTCTGATAATATTTCCAAAGGCGCAGCATATATAGTAAATTGAAAACAGGAGAGGGCCTACAACAGATCCTTGAGGCACTCCCTACTCCACTGCTGTTCATTTGGATTATTCTCCATTTAAATAGACAAAATGTTAACACTCTTTCTGAATTTAAACAATTTTAGTGCTTTTCCCTAAATGTCAGTGTGGTTTTATAACAGAACAAAGTGTTAAGATCAAGTAAAACTTAGAGTGAGATTTAGCCTCGGTCTAATGCAATTAATTTATCAAGTGCATTTTTCGTACTACTTTATGATCAAGTCTGAAACAATTCAGATTATGGGTTTCTGTTCAGATTGTCTAACACAGATCACTTATTGAAAACAGATGGCTGAGTTTGAGAGGTTCCTGGAATATATATATTCATTCATTTTCCTTCGGCTTAGTCCCTTTATTCATCAGGGGTCGCCACAGCGGAATGAACCGCCAACTTATCAAGTATATGTTTTACACAGCGGATGCCCTTTCAGCTGCAACCCAGTACTTGGAAACATCCATACACACTCATTCACACACATACACTATGGCCAATTTAGTTTATTCAATTCACCTATAGCGCATGTCTTTGGACTGTGGGGGAAACCGGAGCACCCGGAGGAAACCCACGCCAGCACGAGGAGAACATGCAAACTCCACACAGAAATGCCAACTGGTCCAGCCAGAACTCGAACCAGCGACCTTCTTGCTGTGAGGCGACAGTGCTAATCACTGAGCCACCGTGTCGCCCGAATATATATATATATATATATATATATATATATATATATATATATATATATATATTTAAAAATGATGCACAATAGTGCTGCTAAGTAACGATAACCAATAACGTTGTACTATATTGAAAATAGGAGAGGGCCTACAACAGATCCTTGAGGCACTCCCTACCTTAATTTGGATTATTTCCCATTTAAATAGACAAAATGATAACACTCTTTCGGAAGTTAAACAATATTAGTGCTTTTCCCTGTGTCAGTGTCTTTTGTAACAGAACAAAGTGTTAAGAACTGTTACTTTGTTTTAACTGCTTAGCAACACCCTGGCAACCATACCATAACCATACACTCCAGCAATAGGGTGAGTTTTCTTCATAAAATTGTTTCTAGACAGTCAGTCTGATCTAAAACTCTGGTCTTGCATATTAGTGTTTGAAACCCAAGTGCCTTTTTTTTGCGTCTATCTTCTTTTCCTTTGCTATACTGTAACGTTAGTTTGTTTATCCTTCAGGACACACACTCAAATATGGCTGCCATCGCTTCTATTGGATTTGTCTTCAGACCAGAATCCTTAGAGAAAGAGAGAGAGAGAGAAATAGAGAAAGAGGGGGAGAAAGAGAGAGGAACAAGAGTAGAGGAACAATTTATCTTTAGCTCTGAACCCAAGAGAGACCTTGTGTGTGTGTGTGTATATGTGTGTGTGTGTGTGTGTGTGTGTGTGTGTGTGTGTGTGTGTGTGTGTGTGTGTGTGTGTGTGTGTGTGTGTGTGTGTGTGTGTGTGCGCGTGAGTGTTTGTGTGTGAGAGAGAGAGAAAGAGAGAGGATGAGTGCAAACTAGCGCAAAGTTGCCACCTAGTGTATATATAAAGGTATATCACTGGTTTTAATTTGATCCACTCCTGTTTTCCTTTCATATAATTCATATTAAGTACATAATTAATGCTAAATACTCAGTTGTTATTATTGTTGTTAGAAAATGCATATATATATATCATTTTTATATTAGATGCATTATTAATAATAATATATTTATTATTATTAATTAAATGTGCACTTCATGTACTTCCAATTTAATAAGAATGATTATATTATGTTATTCACTCATTCATTTTCTTTTCGGCTTATTCCCTTTATTAATCTCGGGTCGCCACAGCTCATTAGCGAATATTTCAGATTTGCAAAATGTAGACAGCGCCCTCTAGTGGATTTGTCATCTGAAACGTGCAATGACACGTATCCGAAATAACGTATATTTTGTTTTTCAAAAGTGTAGACACATGCATTCTCAAAGAAACTCAAGAAGCAAGAGACTTCCCATTTAATCTCACGGCTGTCCAAGATCTCATTTGTGATAGTTCTGTCCTACAGGATGTTGGACTGCCTTCATTTAGATTTGGGTGGAAATCTCAGATGATGGAGTCAAAGAGAGGAAGGGTCTCCTTTTTTTTTTGAGATATGGAGTGATTATAAAAAAAAGTGATCCAAATGTGCAAACACTTTTTTATAACAATAGGTATCACACAAAAAAAAACAAACAAACGTGTGAACCATGCGGTACACACATGTACCAAACCCTGACAAGAAAACCAAATGGTTCAGGTTTTTTTTTAATGAATGGATATTTCCATTAGCGAATATTTCAGATTCGCAAAATGTAGACAGCGCCCTCTAGTGGATTTGCCATCTGAAACGTACGCGAAGTGACTTATATTTTGTTTTCCTAAAGTAAAGACGCATGCATTCTCAAAGAAACACTCAAGAAGCAAGAGGCTTTTTACTTTCTGTTTAATCTCACAGCTGTCTAGGATCTCATTTGTGATAGTTCTGTCCTGCAGGATGCTGGACTGCCTTCATTTAGATTTGTGTGGAAATCTCAGATGATGGAGTCAAAGAGAGGAAGTGTCTCCTTTTTTTTTTGAGATATGGAGTGATTATAAGAAAGTGTCTGGTCCAAATGTGCAAACACTTTTTTTTAAAACAATAGATATCAAAAACAACAGAAACAAAACAAACGTGTGAACCGCTCGGTACCAAACCGTGACAAGAAAACCGAACAGTTCCTTATTTTTTTCAAGAATGGATATTTCCGTTGCCAAATATTTTAAATTCACAAAATGTAGACAGCGGCCTCTAGTGGATTTGTCATCTGAAACGTGCAATGACACGTACGCGATGTAACTTATAATTTGTTTTCCAAAAGTGTAGACACATGCATTCTCAAAGAAACACTCAAAAGGCTTTTTACTTTCCGTTTAATCTCACGGCTGTCTAAGAGAAACAGCGGAGATCTCATTTGTGATAGTTCTGTCCTACAGGATGCTGGACTACTTTCATTTAGATTTGTGTGTAAAAAGCGAGACCCTCAGGTGATGGAGTCAAAGAGAGGAAGTGTCTCAGTGTTCGCAGACTGATGAATAACTGTGTTTGTATGTAGCGGCACATTCACCTCTCCCCCCCAGTCTCTTTCTATTGTGTGCTTTTCTGCTGACTGCGAGAACGGCAAAAATATATGACACGTCTCTCTGTGGGAAATACAGCCAGCGTTTATCAGCACATCCCAGTGAACTGGATGTGTGTGAGTGTGTTTGAATGTCACTGTGCTTCATCTGGGTCACTACTGTATGTACTTAGTGCTCTTGATTAGTGTGTGAGAGAAAGATGAGGAGCATAAATAAGCATAAACAGCTGCACACCTGGAGTAATGCAGGCAGATTCATCAGAGACTGTCTGAAAAACAAGTAACACTCTATTAATATATATTCATATTATATGTATATGTTTATGATATATGTATTCATTCATTCATTTTCCTTCAGATTAGTCCCTTATTCATCAGGGGTCACCACAGTGGAATGAACCGCCAACTTATCCAGCATATGTTTTACGCAGCGGATGCCCTTCCAGCAGCAACCCAGTACTGGGAAACATCCTCTCACATTCACACACACACTCATACACTACGGACAATTAAGCTTATTCAATTTACCTATAGCGCATGTGTTTGTACTGTGGGGGAAACTGGAGCACATGGAGGAAACCCACACCAACACCGGGAGAACATGCAAACTCCACACAGAAATGCCAACTGACCCAGCCGGGACTCGAACCAGCGACCTTCCTGCTGTGAGGCGAACGTGCTACCCACTGCGCCACCGTGACGCCCTAAATTATAAAGGACATTTTGATAATAAATCTAATAAACTATGCCAAGTCTTACCCATATAATTTAGTATTTTAATCATGACAAATGTGCATTACATAAAGTAGTTCATGGTTATAATTGGTTGATATTATTCATTTATTCATAATGATTTGTATAGATAAGAATAGAAATTCGGAGCATCCTCCTTACGCACATGCAAAGCATAATGGGTAATTTTGCGTTCTATGAAAATGGTCTGTACAAAAAAAACATCTTTTCTATATAAATATAAAATGTGTTCTATCTTTTCTTCATTTGGCAAAAAATAAATAAATAAGCTAAGTTTAACAACAAAAGTATGATCTTTAACGTGAAGAAGACTGATAAACTAGAATTACTGAAACTACATATATAAAAACTGTAAATAAAAACTAAACTAAAACGAACAAAACCATCAATTAAACAAACTAAAATGAAACTGAAATGTACAGCAAATAAAAAAAATGGTATCAAAATAAAAACTAATGGGGCGGCAATGTGGCTCGGTGGTTAGCACTGTCGCCTCACAGCAAGAAGGTCGCTGGTTCGAGTCTCGGCTGGGTCAGTTGGCATTTCTGTGTGGAGTTTGCATGTTCTCCCCGTGTTGGCGTGGGTTTCCTCCGGGTGCTCTGGTTTTCCCCACAAGTCCAAAGAAATGCGCTATAGGTGAATTTGGTAAACTAAATTGCCCATAGTGTATGTGTGTGTATGAGTGTGTATGGGTGTTTCCCAGTGATGGGTTGTGGCTGGAAGGGCATCCGCTGTGTAAAGAATATGCTGGATAAGTTGGCGGTTCATTCTGCTTTGGCGACCCCAGATTAATAAAGGGACTACGCCGAAAAGAAAATGAATGAATGAATGCCTCACAGCAAGAAGGTCGTTGGTTCGAGTCTCGGCTGGGCCAGTTGGCATTTCTGTGTGGAGTTTGTAAAACTATAATACCGGTGCTTTCCTGCAGTCAAAACTCTTCTGAGTAATGGCAAACACAGCCATCCTGTCAGGAGCTCCAGCGGCTGCGTGTGTGTGGTTCATTTAATAGCACAGTTCATACAGTAGCTTACACTTCCTTAGCACTTGTTCCTGCATGCAGAGGTCAGGAAGGCCTTCACTCGGAGGAATCAAACACAAGAGGAGGAACCAAAAGCTGCCTTTTCCTCCCATTTTGGAGACTGGCACTCGGATGACCTTTATTGTCTGGCAGGGTCAGGTTTGTGATCGCTGATGTAATAACAACCGCTTCCACACACACACACACACCACAGGCACACTTCTATATATGGGTTACGAGGACTCTCCATAGGCGTAATGTATTTTATACAGTAAAAAATGCTTATTATATGGCCCTAAATAAAACCCTCATAACCCTTACAAAACTTAACCTGGTCTAAATTAATTAATGACTGTTACCATGGTTAATAATCATGGTTTCTACAGTATGTATGTATGTATATATATAACAGATCTGTCTGGAGGGCGGCGCAGTGGGTAGCGCTGTCGCCTCACAGCAAGAAGGTTTCTGGTTTGAGACTTGGCTGGGTCAGTTGGCATTTCTGTGTGGAGTTTGCATGTTCTCCCCGTGTTTGCGTGGGTTTCCTCCGGGTGCTCCGGTTTCCCCCACAAGTCCAAAGACATGCGCTATAGTTTAAATGGGTAAGCTAAATGGTCTGCAGTGTATGTGTGTGAATGAGTGTATGGGTGTTTCCCAGTGATGGGTTGCAGCTGGAAGGGCATCGCCTGCGTAAAATATATGCTGGATAAGTTGGTGGTTCATTCCGCTGTGGCGACCCCTAATTAATAAAGGTTCTCGAATCTGATTGGCTGATAGCCGTGCGATATTCTGCAAGAACAGCACTCGTACAGCCTCTTTATCCTTGTGTTTTATTCCGCCCACATAGAGTGACAGCAGACCAATAAACTCACTACAGTTTGACAAATGTTGGACAACATAATGTACTGTTGAGGCTTTTTTAAGTGAGAATGTAGTTGTTTTGATTGCAACTATGCAGTTCATTTATAAGGATAGTGCCTATTTTAAATATTCATAATTTCGGAGATTCAATAGCCTCAATAATATCCAGCTGCAGACCCACACACGTTTCAGGACACACAATCCCCACCACAAGATCTAGGCAGGGGCGAACCATATATGGTTAATGACGGATGTAAATGTTAATAACATCTTCTCGGACCTCCCTCATCAATATAGCGTCATCTTTGTTACGATGTGCAACAATAAAAACTTAGCGTTTTATCAGCGTAAATTTCAAACTACTGCAAATCATTATAAAACAGGTGATGTTCTCAGTCGATCTCTCTCTTTTGTATGTCGTAGTGCTGTATTTATACCATAGTAATCTGGTAGTGTTTGCATTGCTTTGGCTTTTTTAGGGTTAATTATTGTGATCTCCCGATTGCAACAAAGAAATACTGGGAAATTTCTGTTGAATGATGGCATTTCATGTCGTTCAGCCTTATAATCCTAAAATGTGAGCAAAATCACCCATTTTGTCATCACTTTAGATATTACACTAGAGAATCATTCAAATAGTTGTGTAAAAGTGACGTTTGGTTTGTGAATTAGTATATATTTTTAGAATTATATGTATATATATATATTTTTTTTTATGGAAAATTAATAAAACCCACAATCATTTTTGCACTGAGTAAAGCAAGTATATGTTCTTCAAACCAAAAGAAAACAAATATTCATTCATTCATTTTCTTTTCGGCTTAGTCCCTTTATTAATCCAGGGTCGCCACAGCGGAATGAACCGCCAACTTATCAAGCATATGTTTTACGCAGCGGATGCCCTTCCAGCTGCAACCCACCACTGGGAAACACCCACACACTCTTGCATTCACACACATGCACTACGGCCAATTTAGCTTATTAAATTCATCTGTACCATATGTCTTTGGACTGTGGGGGAAACCGGAGCACCCGCAGGAAACCCACGCCAACACGGGGAGAACATGCGAACTCCACACAAAAATGCCAACTGACCCAGCCAAGGCTCGAACCAGCGACCTTCTTGCTGTGAGGCGATCGTGCTACCCTTTCTGTGTGGAGTTTGCATGTTCTCCCCGTGTTGGCGTGGGTTTCCTCCGGGTGCTCCGGTTTCCCCCACAAGTCCAAAGACATGCGCTATAGGTGAATTGGGTAAGCTAAATTGTCCGTAGTTTATGTGTGTGAATGAGTGTGTATGGATGTTTCCCAGTGATGGGTTGCAGCTGGAAGGGCATCCGCTGCGTAAAACATATGCTGGATAAGTTGGCGGTTCATTCTGCTGTGGCGACCCCAGATTAATAAAGGGACTAAGCCGAAAAGAAAATGAATGAATGAATTAATTAATTTGTTTTTAGACAAAATGAACAAAAGAAAAGAGAGAGAGAGAGAGAGAGAGATCCAGAAACCATGAATATTGAATCAAATTCTTGTAATTCACAGGAATAGTCTCCAAAAGCGTTTTCTCCTTTTAAAGCACACACTGAACCACTTGATATCGGTTTCCTAATGCATTTGATTGGCATTCAAACATTTGTCCAAAGACTTACTGGAGCCACCGTGAGTTTTATTGTATTTTGATTGGCACAAAGAGTTTTGAGGTCACCAGCACATAATGTAATCTTACTGATTAATGACCAACGGTGCACATTTAATATGATATCAGTTCAGGGAGGTTATCTGAGCAATGATGGGAAACGGTAAAAGGGCACATCACACAGCCCGAGACTTCAATAATCCATAATTTACTGTATCTGTGAATAAAAGAAGACTCATTTGTATTGTATTTACAACAATAACCAGATTTACATCATGATGATATAGGGTTCCCACTTTATGCCAAATGTCCTGACTTTTCCCTGATTTTACTAACTAAAAAGCTGAGTTTCCACAGCCTTTATGACATTAATGTGTCAGGACCTTCGGTCTCACTGAGTTCCATTCATTTTTTTAAGAAACAAAACAACTGAAGCTGCTTGATGTTATCAAATGTCATTTTCTTATCATATTCACTGGCTTCAGTTTATATTTAAATGTATTCATTTTAAATATCCTTATTATTCATTCATTCATTCATTTTCTTTTCGGCTTAGTGCCTTTATTAATCTGGGGTCGCCACAGCGGGATGAACCGCCAACTTATCCAGCATATGTTTTACGCAGCGGATGCCCTTCCAGCTGCAACCCATCACTGGGAAACATCCATACACACTCATTCACACACATACACTACGGACAATTTTAGCTTACCCAATTCACCTATAGCGCATGTCTTTGGACTTGTGGGGGAAACCGGAGCACCCGGAGGAAACCCACGCGAACACGGGGAGAACATGCAAACTCCACACAGAAATGCCAACTGACCCAGCCGAGGCTCGAACCAGCGACCTTCTTGCATATCCTTATTATTTACAACAATATTTTGTTTGTTTTTTCCCTCAAATTATCAAGTTAAACACTTTTGTGTTGTTCCTCGTGTTAAAAAGTCTATTGGTAAAATAGCCCAGTATTGGTAATTGACCTGCTAATATTCGATCCATTGCATCATTGAAAGTGTTTAAGCAAACTTTGTCATATTTTACTTTGAGTTGTACTTGATTTTCGTGATGTTTATGTTGTGATTTGATTCACTGATCTGTATATTTAGTACAATATTTTGTATTAGGTTTTAATTTTTTCTGATAATCTTGTGATGCTTTCCCCCCCCTTCTGTTAGTGTTTGTGTTTTGTTGTTGTTTCGTGGATGTTAAATGCAACTTGCGTGTGTTTTGTTGTGTTATTATTGTGTGTACGCGATACATTGTGGGACCCTCCTGAAAATGAGATGGTACATCTAAAGGGATTTATCCAAACAAACAAACAAACAAACAAACAAACAAACAGACAGATAAACAAAAAAAAAAAATAAATAAATATTGTTTTAATGTAGGGCTGCACGGTGGCGCAGTGGGTAGCACGTTTGCCTCACAGCAAGAAGGTCGCTGGTTCGAGCCTTGGCTGGGTCAGTTGGCATTTCTGTGTGGAGTTTGCATGTTCTCCCCGTGTTGGCGTGGGTTTCCTCCGGGTGCTCCAGTTTCCCCCACAAGTCCAAACACATGCGCTATAGGTGAATTGGGCAAGCTAAATTGTCCGTAGTGTATGTGTGTGAATGAGTGTGTGTGGATGTTTCCCAGTGATGGGTTGCAGCCGGAAGGGCATCCGCTGCGTAAAACATATGCTGGATAAGATGGCGGTTCATTCCGCTGTGGCGACCCAGGATTAATAAAGGGACTAAGCCTAAAAGAAAATGATTGAATGAATGAATGAATAAGAGAGTTTTTATTTAAAACAAGCAATATAATCTGCCAATGGGTAAGTAAAATAATGTTATTTCAAAGCCCAAACAAGATCATTTTTGACATATAATTTCTTAAAACAATATAATATTTTTTGATGCCTAGAAATTTCTTCTTGATTTAGGAAATTTTTTGATATTTGGACTAGAAACAAGACAAAACTCTAAGTATGAAAATTATTTTTTGCATTTTTAGGCAAAATGTAAAACAATGTAATTAAAAACGGCATAGAAAACTTAAATTTTGATGACAGGACTGTAACATTTCAAATGACAAACAAAAATCTGTGATATTCCATGACTTGAATAACACAAAAATAAATAAATAAATAAAAACATTCCCTGACTTTCAATGTCTGGAATAGACTTTTTAAAATTCTATGGGAGGGGCGATGCGGTGGCGCAGTGGGTAGCGCTGTCGCCTCACAGCAAGAAGGTCGCTGGTTCGAGCCTCGGCTGTGCCAGTTGGCATTTCTGTGTGGAGTTTGCATGTTCTCCGCGTGGGTTTCCTCCGGGTGCTCCGGTTTCCCCCACAAGTCCAAAGACATGCACTGTAGGTGAATTGGGTAGGCTAAATTGTCCTTAGTGTATGTATGTATGTGTGTGAATGAGAGTGTATGGGTGTTTCCCAGTGATGGGTTGCAGCTGGAAGGGCATCCGCTGTGTAAAACATATGCTGGATAAGTTGGCGGTTCGTTCTGCTGTGGCGACCCCTGATTAATAAAGGTACTAAGCCGAAAAGAAAATGAATGATGAATGAAATTCTATGGGAACCATATCCCTATCCCTTCTATGGGAACCCTAACATCCAAAATGCTCACAAATTCATTATTTTCTGTTTCTAAACTCTCCAGCTCACTTTTCTTAATTACAGATAAAGGATGAGGATGTAAATAGTCAGTGGCTAAAGTTCATTTTTACACCAATTTCACAGCAGTGAAACCTGTGCCCATCATTTTACCACCGCTACAGTACAACAACCTAAATGTGTACAATGCTGGATTCACGGGACGGTTATTATCATCAGACTCAATTTAATAAGGTAAAACTGAAGCCATGTTGTCTGTCCGTAAACGGTATAAAACCCTTGATAAGCTGAAATCCAGTAAGGTGGTCCCTTCCCTTTCCGAAATGTGTCGCATGCATGTAAATACTGTTTTGATTCCAGCCAAACTGTAAGAAATATGAAAAAATATTATAGGAAATACTGTGGAAAAAGTCCTTGCTCCATTAAACATTACTTGGGAAATATATATATATATATATATACTAATTATAATAATTTTGCCACTGTATACAGTTGAAATCAGAATTATTAAACCTCCTTTGAATTTTTTTTTCTTTTTTTTTTTTATATTTCCCAAATTATGTTTTTTTTTTTTTTTATTCAAGTTTTTTATTGTTTTCTTCTGGTTCATGACAAAATAATACAAACACATATTACAAATGATCACTGGTAGGCCTACTAAATGTAAAGCCAGGATGTATACAGTGGTTACTATGGACAAAAGTACAATATTATAATGAAAACCTGGTGAGTAATTTTAAATTGTGTTACAAGACATCGTCACATACGACCAAAAGTCTTCCCACACTGGGATACATAGAGACCCCTGCTTTGTCCTTATTATGTAATTTATAAAGTAAACGTTCATACGAAGCTGTTTTAGTCATTATATTGACCCATTCTTTTAACTCTGGAATTTTGGGAGTTTTCCAGTGTTTTAAGATGACTCTAGCCGTCACTGAAAGCCCCACCATGATCACTGTGAACTCTCCTTTTGTAATATTTGGCATCTGTTCCCTATCTCCCAGTAAACATAACCTTGGTGACAATGGTATTAATGTTCCAAGCCATTTACTCAGAATATTTAGGGTTTGGTGCCAAAAAGGCTGAACTAGTGAACAATCCCAAATCCAGTGAATAAATGTGTCTTTTTCTTTTTGACATTTCCAACAAACATTATTATTTGCCAAACCCATTCTGTTGAGTCGAACAGGTGTGAAGTAAAACCTGTGTATAATTTTATACAGAGTAAATTGTTCTGTAGCTTCTCGTACGTATTTACCAGTATTCGACAAAATACCATTTTCCATTCCTCATCCCCTATTGCATTCTGGATATCCTTTTCCCAAATTGTCTTTAAGTGTATGCGGACATTACTGAGCACATGGTTGGTCATCCTGTAGAAAACAGAGGCCTTTTGTTGGAGATGAGGCAGTGTAGGATATGGTTTCCATCTGTGTCTTGGATTTTTGTGGAGACACAGTTTCGTATTTGTTCTCAAATGGTGTTTAACAGAGCAACGAATTTTTCACAGTATTTCCTATAATATTTTTTCTTCTGGAGAAAGTCTTATTTGTTTTATTTCGGTTTTTTAACTTTTTAAAACCATTTTAAGGTCAATATCATTAGCCCCTTTAAGCTATATATTTTTTCGATAGTCTACAGAACAAACCATCGTTATACAATAACTTGCCTAATTACCCTATCCTGCCTAGTTAACCTAATTAACCTAGTTAAGCCTTTAAATGTCACTTTAAGCTGAATAGAAGTGTCTTGAAGAATATCCAGTCAAATATTATGTGCTGTCATCATGGCAAAGATAAAAGAAATCAGTTATTAGAAATGAGTTATTAAAACTATTATGTTCAGAAATGTGTTGAAAACATCTTCTCTCCGTTAAACAGAAATTGGGGAAAAAATAAACGGGGGCTAATAATTCAGGGGGTTTCATAATTCTGATTGCAACTGTATATTAAATAACCCTTAAAACACCAGTCGCTGTCAGTGTAAAAGAGCAGCTTAGACTATCTTGTTCCGTTGAAATAATATTTGTAAATGAACAACGAAAGTTAAACTGGGTTCAATAGTGTTTTTATTTGTGGGTGAGCTAATATTGAATATGGAAAAAGTACTGTGGTGGTACCATGGTATGGTGATTGAAAGTAGCATTGTGATACTATATATGATATTTACATTACATATTTACATCGACCACAGTAAATGTAGGAAAATACACAGTATAACGATGATACCATGGTAATGGTTGCATGTCTACAGTAAGTACCACTGTTAGCATATCAGCGCTCCAGTTGTCCACTAGGTGTCATCCATTCACCACAGTTCACTTTGCAGGATATGAGAAACGAAGTGTGTGTGGTCTGTGTGTGTGTATGTGTGTGTGTGCGAGTATGTATATTTGAATGTGTGTATGCGTGAGTGTGCGTGTGAGTGTTTGTGTATCTGTGATTGTGTGTGTATGTGTGTGTGTGTGTGTGTGTATGCATCAGTGTGTGTGAATGTGTGTGACTGTAAGTCTGTTATGAGAAATGTGTGTGAGCATGTGTGTGAGTGTGTAGGCGTATGAGAGTATGTGTATGAGTGAGCGCTTGTGTGTGTGTGTGTGTGTGTGTGTGTGTATGTGTGTGTGAGTGTATGTGAGCATGTGTGACTGTATGTCTAACTGTGAGGGATTGTGTGTGTGCATGCGTATGTGTATGTGAGTGTGTGTGTGTGTGTGTGTGAATGCATGAATGTGAGTGTGCGTGTGAGTGTATGTGAGTGTGTGTGACTGTGTGAGTGTGTGTGTGCGCGTGTATGCATGCGTGTGTGTGTGAGCATTGTGTGTGAGTGTGCAGGCGTATGAATGTGTGTGTATGAGTGAGCGTGAGTGCGTGTGTGTGTGACTGTATGTCTAACTGAGTGATTGTGTGTGTGTGCATGTGCGTGTGCATGCAAGTGTGAGTGTATGTGAGTGTGTGTGTGTGTGTGTGTGAATGCGTGAATGTGAGTGTGCGTGTATGTGAGCGTGTGTGACTCTGTGTGAGTGTGTATGTGCGTGTGTGTGTGTGTTAGTGTGTGTATGAGTATGTGTGTGTGTCAAATGCTGAAGAGCCCCATGAAGGTAGCATGAGCAGTGAGGATGAGCTCTGCAGATCTGCGAGGAACAGAGAGCTGAAGTGTTGATCCAGACTCCAGGAAGTAAATACCTAAAGCAGGAACACACACTGTAATTTATCATCTTATTGGAAATATTTAGCAAATACTGCAAAATAATCCAATGAGATTAATGAATAAACAAGAACTTTAACATCAGATGTTATGACAGACACAGAAATCTGATCGCAAACTACTGAGAATAAAGCCTGAGTAGCAACTTCTCCAACTTAAACTCATATACATATTTAATACAATACATATTTAATCAACTACTTGGAGTATTTTGCAAAACATTTTTTAGAATTGAATATAAAATATATACAATGGCCAGCATAAATGAGTGCACCCCTTATAGATCTCTCTTTTAAATGACTTTTTTCTATTTCTATAGGATGCTTTAGAGTAATATAAGTGTGCATATACATTAGTCAGTACCAAAGCCAAAACTGGAACTAATCTAACAAAATAACTGAAAATCAGTAAAATCAGAGTCCAAAAATTAGTAGTCCAAATTGATATGTAGGAGAAAAAAAAATATGATTTTAACAAAAAGGAAAAATCAAGAGAACCATAAAAATATTTAAATTTACTTAATACTTTGTAGTTTGCCATTTTGTTTCCAACACCTCATTTTAATTTTAATGTATGATTATTCTACTCTATTTTCTATCAAGTTATTAAGTTTAATGAGATTCTTGATTAACTTGTTTTCCAGGTAACTCACCAGCAGTGTAACAGGTGTTAAGTGGCTGGCTGACGTTACTGGGCATGCTCTTTAGACACTTCATCAGTTTAGACTCCGCCCCTTTCAGCCTCTTCGTGATCACGTGGCCCATTACCCAGGTAGTGTCTCTATACAGCACCTGTGGGAGAAATAGAATAAAGCCGCGGTCACACTGCACTTTTCGCCCTATAGACTTCCATTCATACACATGTGAATGTGACAGACTGGAAACGCAAGCTCGTGCGACAAGTTTCGCAGTTTGCTGCATTGCAAAGTTCAAGCTTGGTGAACTGTGACCTGCGAAATCGCATCACATGACTGTGTGAGACCAATGGAAGATCAAAACATGACCTCTCTGTACAGAAATTTTAAATATGGACCAAATCGCTCGCATGTTTTTACGTCTAATCATCTTGTTTAATCCCCCTTTTTTCGCAGCGCCATACGACAGAATTTCGCATGCTCAAACTCTAGTGCAGTGGTCTCAAACTCAATTCCTGGAAGGCCGCAGCTCTGCACAATTTAGCTCCAATCACCTCCAACTCACACCTGCTTAATAGTCTCTAGTAGTCTTGAACCATAGATATTTACATTAGATGTCGCCTACGCTATTGTTGTTTATTGGAAGGAATGCATCAATAGAGCCGCCATTTTAGTACAGGGTAGCGCTCCTTTGAAATGAATGTGGGACCAAGGTGCAGTGGAGGACTGGCCATCCAGAGCCAGAGATATATACACATATATACATATATCTATGATCAGGAGTTTTCCCAGTGGTCAGTACGCAAATATTTTTTTAATAATTATAATTTTACATCACTTTTCTACATCGATGGATAAGTGACCACACGGGCATTGTCGACAAAGAGTGTGTGTTTGTGTGCATGGAATTATATTATCCTCCCTCCCTGTTAAATTTGATCTAATCCATGTCCTGAAACACACCCCCTCTCCTGCTTTCACATGTCATTCTAACGGAGGGAGCGATTCGTTTGTGAATGAATCCCCGTTATGAACGACTCGTTCACTTAGCCGACAATAATAATGTTTCTGGCACTGCAGCATCTTGTTGTCATATTTCATTTACAGTGTTTGCTGATTTTATTCAACCAAACTAGCATAAGCCTAGAATTTAGTGCAAGTTAGTGCTACTTTCCTTATGATCAGTGCAGTAAGTGACTGTATTATCATCTTGTTTAGCACAAAAGTTTGTAACATATAAAAATGTAAAAAACGAAATCTTACCTATGAAATGTTCTGCCTTTGTGCTTTTATTTCTTTGTTTGCTCATTACTACACTCGTACTACAGCGCTACAAGTCCAGCATCTTCAGATTGGCTTTAGTCTTGACTAGTGCAGTTGAATGACATTTGTCCTGGGAGCACTGTACCAACCTATTGATGCATTCTCAGGGTCCGTATGCGATATCTAGTGCATATATCTATGGTCTTGAACACCTTGATTAGTTGGATCAGCTGTGTTTGATTAGGGTTGGAGCAGAGGCTCTCCAGGAATCCAGTTTGAGACCTATGCTCTAGTGTGACCGCGGCATAAAACCTATGCTTTTAATCATTTACTGCATTGAGTAAATGCAATTACATAGTACTAACAGTAAAATAGTTCAAATAAATGGAGCTTGATGAGAATCTAGAACTTTCTATTTCTGCTGATTTCACAAAGCTGACATGTTTTAAGTAACTGAGATTGTTTTAGCGAGCTTACGCATTAGCAGTCATGAGCTAGCAATGAGCTAAATATTATTACAGCATTTATTCATCTTTGTGGATGTTCATTAATAGAAATCTGCTTCCTCATAGTGCATGTTAGTTACTTATGCAAGATTAGATTTTTTTTAATTATGATTAAGTGTTTACACTAACACAAACTACCATCCTTCAGTATTTATCTTGTTGGGTTTAATCCATAAGCTATATAATATATTAGGTTTAGTAAGAACTGATCAAGTGCAACATGGTGGCTCAGTGGTTAGCACTGTGGCCTCACAGCAAGAAGGTTGCTGGTTTGAGTCCTGGCTGGGTCAGTTGGCATTTCTGTGTGGAGTTTGCATGTTCTCCCCATGTTGGCGTGGGTTTCCTCCGGGTGCTCCAGTTTCCCCCACAGTCCAAACACATGCACTATAGATGAATTGGGCAAGTTAAAATTGTCCGTAGTGTATGTGTGTGAATGGGTGTGTATGGGTGTTTCCCAGTGATGGGTTGCGGCTGGAATGGCATCCGCTGTGTAAAACATATGCTGGATAAGTTGGTGGATCATTCCGCTGTGGTGACCCCAGATTAATAAAGGGACTAAGCCGAAAAGAAAATGAATGAATGAAAAAATTGTCCGTAGTGAATGAGTGTGTGTGAATGAGTGTGTATGGATGTTTCCCAGAACTGGGTTGCAGCTGGAAGGGCATCTGCTGTGTAAAACATATGCTGGATAAGTTGGCGGTTCATTCCGTTGTGGCGACCCCTGATGAATAAAGGGACTAAGCCGAAGGAAAATGAATGAATGAAGACTGTATATGCTTTTAAATCTGCATTTAGATCAGTTCAAACCTGACTGTAAAGGAAGTAGCTTCCCTCGGCCTCCACTGTGACAGTATCACCTGATAGCTGAAGCCCGACTCCTCTGCTCTGTCCAACGGCCCATGACAGAACAGTGCTGTCGTCATCATCTGACAAAAAAACATGGAGGATACATGAGATAAACATCACATCATAATCAGTTGAGAAAAACACAGAGAACATATGAGATAAAAAAAAACATCAACATCTATCTCAGTCAAAATTGTGTGCCCTTGTGTGCTGGTGGGGATGTTTCCATCCACTCTGGGGTGATTTTGAGTCTTAATTTTGCCACAGCTTTCTCTGTGTTTCAGCAAATGGAATGATTTTTGGTGACAAATCTTATTTTGACAAATATTTTGGGAAAATACCTTGAAATTTTTCAAAAACTCAACAATACACTCTGGCCAAAATGACTACCCTTTCGTTATGTTGGTGGCTGTTTTTGCCCCATTGACTTTCAGTATAATCACATTTTTTGATTGCAAAGCCATGACACCATATAATCATGCATTCTTGTTCGTTGGTGGTTTCCCTGTGTGTGTGTGTGTGTGTGTGTGCATGCACACTTATCTTGATATGTTTGAGAAAATCAAAATAAGACCCTCAGCTCTCAGAATATACAGTAGTAAACATAGTAAGTGTATTTATGTACACACACTATAATCTGCTGTTATACTCCACTGAGCTCAATATAAAAGCCATCTAAAGGCTTAATGCTGCCAACTGATGATCAACAGAAAAGATTACAAGTTTGACCTCTTCCCAACAGGGAAAATCACCAACAATCAAGAATTCATGATTATACAGTGTCTTGAGGCAAAAACAGCCACTAACATCAGAAAAGGGTAGTAAATATGAACAGTAGGGACCGTTCACCCAAAAAATCTGAATTTACACACTTGTTCCAAACCTGTTTGAGTTTCTTTCTAGTATTCTTTTTTTAATCCTACTATGGATGTCAACGGCTGCAACATTCTTCAAAATATCTTCATTTGTGTTCAACAGAAGAAAACAAACATAAAAGTGTGCAACCACTTGAATGTGAATAATTGAGAGGAGATTTTGGGGGGAACTGTCCCTTGAAAGAAAAGCACATCGAATTTGAGAACTATCCTTGCGTTTTTTTTATTTTTTATTTTTTGTGTGTGTTCCATGGAAAAAAGATGTAATATCTGGAACAGTGTGAGGGTGTGTGCCATATTCTGTAGAAATGTGTATTCTGTAGAAGGACATTAGGAGTGTTACACTCACTGTATGACCGCGAAGACACAGGAACCAGATGGAGAAAAGTGTGCTGCTCTGCTAAAAGAAACAGCAATTTACATAAAATACAAGTGAAAACTTTACACACAGGAAAAAATACTATAGTAATTTATATTAAATACTATAGTGTGTGTGAACCATATTATAGTAAAGTACTTGAATTATTCTGTTGTGGCCATTCTACAGTTGCTAATGTAACACCACAACTATAGTAATATATACAAATTACCCAATACTAAGTTTTCTATATTATATACTACAATATACAGGGCAGCACGGTGGTTCAGTGTTAAGCACTGTCACCTCACAGCAAGGTCACTGGTTCGAGTGCCGGCTGGGTCAGTTGGCGTTTCTGTGTGGAGTTTGTATGTTCTCCCCATGTTGGCGTGAAATTAGCAGTAGTGTATGAGTGTGTGTGAGAATGTGAGAGTGTAGGGGTGTTTCCCAGTACTGGGTTGCAGCTGGAAGGGCATCTGCTGCATAAAAAACATATGCTGGAATAGTTGGCCGTTCACCCCGCCGTGGCAACCCCTAATAAATAAAGGACTAAGCCGAAGGAAAATTAATACTACATTACACCACAGCTTACTGTAGTAACTTACATTACAGTATTTATTACAGTTTATCATATAGCTAATACTACAGTATGCTACAGCATTCATTAATAAAGTGTTGTAATTACTATAATATATGCAGTATAATAAACTTTACTGTAGTGTTCTAAGAAACTATAGCATTTACTATAAAATGGAAATAAAGAGAGGGAGACAGAAATAACTCACTTTGTCGCTTCTTTCTCTGTTTCCTTTGTTCAGTCACATGTCTTTTGTCTCGAACCCTTCCATGTGTCCGTTTCTCAGGGAATCTGTGATAGCAGCTTACCTTAAAACAAGATGTATGAGAAATAAGATATCATCATAACCAGTGTTGGGGCAAGTTGCTTTTGAAAGTAATCCATTACTCGATCGAGTTACTCCCCAAAAAAGTAACTAGTTGCATTGCTTAGTTACTTTTTATGGAAAGTAATCCATTACATTCCTTTAGAGTTACTTTTGCGTTACTTTTTTAAAAGCTGTCGTGTTTCTTGCAGTTGACAAGAGTTTTTCACCTACACATAAACTACACTTAACGACAATCCCCTTTTCTTCAATGACTTTAAAATAATGAAAATACTTCCATTGTAGAAGTGTAGGCTCCGGCCGGCATCTTCGTTTCTGAATTTGTTACCGCTCAGTTACAGTTCAGCGTAGCTACATTAATTTTAATTCAGCAATTCATTTTTTAAAAGCTAATTATGTCTAAAAAAAACTATGTCTTAACACATTACTTTTGAGTTACTTCATTTTCCTAATACTTTATTAAATTTGATGTCGTGTTTCTTGCTTTTTTTTTTTAAGTAACTCGAATATAATTACTTAATTTTTTAAGTAATGTCTTACTTTACTCGTTGCTTTAGAAAATGTATATTATTATGTAACGTGCATTACTTAACACGTTTACCCACAACACTGATCATAACATACTAAAACTTCTGCAATACTGCATTGATGAAGAATACTCTAGTAATTTATAGTAAATACTATAATATTATTTTTAATCATACTATAGTTGTCACGCCTGGTCTCTCAGAAAGGCACGAAACACGGGAATTATCAAAACACGTAGATTTATTTACAAACAGAACACTCACAACTGGGACATTCAGGAAGACGACTCACAGGGATGACGATCATGGGGTGAAGATAACATGACATGACGTACAATACCGGACCAAGAAGGAAACAAACTAAGGGGTATAAATATACACGGGCTAATGAAACTGATAACGCACAGGAGAGGAACACTGGTGAAACTGATGAACATTAGGAAACGGTGGGAAACAGAACAAAGGAGCACATGATCACAACACAGAACAGAGACCTGACAATAGTAAATTTGAATGAATATATTGTGGTAATTCTATAGTCTATGGTAATAAAACTACAGTGATATAACAAATGACCTTTTACACAAAGCTTTTTTTACAACTACAACACCACAGTTTACTGTAGTATTTACTGTAGTAACAGTATCTATTACAGTTTATCAGTTCACTATAGTTCATTAAACAGTATGCAGCAGCATTCATTAACAAAGTAAATACTATAATATACAGTATAAAGTATAGTACACTTTACTATAGTATGGTTAAAAAAACACTAGAGTATTTACTATAAATTACTACAGTATTTTTTTTATGTGGGTCATCACAAGTACACACAAAAATAAAGAAAGAAAAAACAACAATAACTGCTCATTGTTCTCTCAGATTTTACTGGAATAGCCCAACCTATTATTATTATTATTCCCAGAAGGCCCAACAATATGCCAAACTATTCTTAGATCATACTTTTGCCAGATAATTACTACACAACACACATTTTGGTCAGCATAAACAATTCTATCTATCTATCTATCTATCTATCTATCTATCTATCTATCTATCTATCTATCTATCTATCTATCTATCTATCTATCTATCCATCCATCCATCCATCCATCCATCCATCCATCCATCCATCCATCCATCCATCCATCCATCCATCCATCCATCCATCCATCCATCCATCCATCCACCCACACATCCATCCGTCCATCTAGTTTTGTCCATTGTTGTGTATATCCTATAAAAAACACATTAAAAATACTATAGTCATTTATAGAAAGTACTATAGTGTTTTTGAACCATACTATAGTAATGTGTATTATACTGCATATATTATATAGTATGTACTCTTAGTTAATGAATGCCTCAGAATACTGAAGTTAACTATAGTGAACTGATAAACTGTAATAAATAATGTACTATAATATACACTCACCGGCCACTTTATTAGGTACACCTTACTAGTACCGGGTTGGACCCCCTTTTGCCTTCAGAACTGCCTTAATCCTTCGTGGCATAGATTCAACAAGGTACTGGAAATATTCCTCAGAGATTTTGGTCCATATTGACTTGATAGCATCACGTAGTTGCTGCAGATTTGTTGGCTGCACATCCATGATGCGAATCTTCCGTTCCACCACATCCCAAAGGTGCTCTATTGGATTGAGATCTGGTGACTGCGGAGGCCATTTGAGTACAGTGAACTCATTGTCATGTTCAAGAAACCAGTCTGAGATGATTCACGCTTTATGACATGGCGCGTTATCCTGCTGGAATTAGCCTTTAGAAGATGGGTACACTGTGGTCATAAGGGGATGGACATGGTCAGCAACAATGCTCAGGTAGGCTGTGGCGTTGACACAATGCTCAATTGGTATTCTGACCCTACTATCTGAATGTCGCAGCTGAAATCGAGACTCATCAGACCAGGCAACATTTTTCCAATCTTCTATTGTTCAATTTTGGTGAGCCTGTGCGAATTGTAGCCTCAGTTTTCTGTTCTTAGCTGACAGCAGTGGCACCCGGTGTGGTCTTCTGCTGCTGTAGCCCATCCGCCTCAAGGTTGGACGTGTTGTGCGTTCAGAGATGCTCTTCTGCAGACCTCGGGTGTAACGAGTAGTTATTTGAGTTACTGTTGCCTTTCTATCAGCTGGAACCAGTCTGGCCATTCTCCTCTGGCATCAATAAGGCATTTGCACCCACAAAACTGCCGCTCAATGGATATTTTGTCTTTTTCAGACCATTCTCTGTAAACCCTAGAGATGGTTGTGCATGAAAATCCCAGTAGATCAGCAGTTTCTGAAATACTCAGACCAGCCCGTCTGGCACCAACAACCATGCCACGTTCAAAGTCACTTAAATCCCCTTTCTTCCCCATTCTGATGCTCGCTTTGAACTGCAGCAGATCGTCTTGACCATGTCTACACGCCCAAATGCATTGAGTTGATGCCATGTGATTGGCTGATTAGAAATTTGCGTCAATGAGCAGTTGGACAGGTGTACCTAATAAAGTGGCCGGTGAGTGTAGTTTTTACTACAGTAAACTGTGGTGTGTTGTAATATAGCTAATATACCCTATAGTTGTAGAAAACCCTCAGTACTGGGTAATGTGATTATATTAATATATTAATTGTGTTACCATAGCAACTATAAAATCACCACAACATATGAATTCAACTGATTTACTATAGTATGCTTCAAAAACACTATTAAAGTTACTAGAGTTGGTATATGTTATATCTTATCTGTCATATTTGGTTTGTTGAAATCTATCACTATTGCTTGAGCTGCAAATCATGATATTGTGTGATGTATGTCTAATGAGGCTACTGAAGACCCTTTCAGAACACAGAACAGATTAATGAATAATGATTAATACAGTTTTAGCAGCTCTTGTATTAAAGCACTCACCTACCCCGTAGCAGGCGGCGTCAGGGCAGCATTTCCCCCCGTCATTCCCCGCCGCATCCAGAGGCCTGAACCGCTGGGTTATTTCAGCCATTTCAGCCCTGAGCATCCAGATATACGTCCACTGAACATACATCACACACACACAGGTGCAGAAAACACAGCACGCCAGACACCACTTCAACACCTCCGCCTTCACCCTCCAGACAGAAGCGGGAATGTCGGGATTTTTCATTGTTGGACGTTTGCTGAAGAACTTTTGGATGCGAATGAGACTTTCCCGTTTTTCAATTGATCTCCGTTAACTTTCGCTTTCGCAACTTTGACATGTGAAAGCAGTGGGAGTGGACACTAAAGCGCTCAGCAGTTCCATAATAAAAACAATCCCAGTAGAATCAATGGATCAAATGCGATATGCAGTATAGAGTGCTCAGCATAAATGAGTAGGCTACACCCCATTTTAAAAGTGAATATTTTTATCCATTTCTCAGTGAATATAGGTAGCCTAATATATTTTACATAGATTTATTACAGATAACAGATATATTTATTAAAATAATATTTTAGTCACCGAACATCTTTAGAAATAGAAAAATAATACATTTAAATTCATGCTAAATATTGCAAAATAAATTACAAACTATAACATTTCAACTAAACTTGATATATTTTTGTTTCTCTTGATTTTTGCTCTTTAAAAAAAATAATTCAATATTTTCCCCTAACATATAAATTTGGCCTATAAATTTTTTTTGGACCGTTATCACAAGCAGATTAGCTCCAGATTTGGCTTCAGTACTCATTAATCTAATGTATCTGCACAAATATAATATTGTAAAGCATCTTAAACATTATATTAAATTAGAGATTTGTGAGGGGTGTACTCATATATACTGAGCACTGTCTGCGTGTGTGTGTGTGACGCCCCACATAGACATCAGATACTATATAGCAGTGTATGCAAATTACATATACTGTATGACAAGTTCATATTTGGATTTCAGATATATACATTTTTTTTTTACCTGCAACATATATTTGGAAATTTCCCAGTGATGGGTTGTGGCTGGAAGGGCATCCGCTGCGTAAAACATATGCTGGATAAGTTGGCGGTTCATTCCGCTGTGGCGACCCCAGATTAATAAAGGGACTAAGCCGAAAAGAAAATGAATGAATGAATGAATATATTTGGAAATGTTGAATTTATTTTGATTTGATTCTTTATTGCCTGTTTAATTGCTGGATGAAGAAAGAATCAAAATCACATGGATCATAAGTTAATTAATCATAAATGCCAAAACAGCAAACATGTGTCTCCATTAGTAAATATTTCCGTTGCAAATAACCAAGCAGAACTTTTTTTCAATCTGGCCAAGAGAACAAAGTCAACGTACACGTCTTTCCGTCTTTAAAACTGATCTTCGTCAGCCAAATGCATCATGAACCATTCTACCAATACCAATGCATTATGAACTGAGCATTAAAAACCTCAATACTCATCATAAAACATCTGCAACCATAAAAAGCAAATGCAATTGTGTTCATAAAAACACATTTAACAACAGCAAATATTATGTGAACCTGGCCGAAACAGCGTAAAGCTTATTTAAAAGAACTCTAGGTTTGAAAAATTTAGCCCATCATTATCATCATTGCTCCTCAGGATCCCGTCAGATCCTCCAGAAAACCCTGCGGCGTCATCAGATGTCAAGAGCGATCTATGGGCTGTTCCTGCGACAAACGCCATCATGGGGTTTCCTCCTGGAGCCAGCTCATGAAACGGCTCATATCCTGGAAATGAGAACTATGAAAGAAGAAAGAAAAAAATTTCATATGACAAAATCAAATACCATCTTTCCATCTTTTTTCCTTCAAAAAATGTTACAGTCAACTCACATGCAAGTTGACTAAAGCTACAAAAGCTCATATATTTCTCAAATCATTCTAGTTCACTTGCTGATCAGTTCCTTATGCTGATCAGTTTCTAATGCAGAAAACTGCTGTTATTCACCACAAAATTAAAACTTGTTCGTCATTTACTGGTTTAGCCATTGACTAGGTTTTTATTTGTTATTAACGACTACTGGTTTCCAGTGGTAGAAAGAGTACTGAAAAATCATACTCAATCATACCATTACTTGCCTAAAAATGTAGTGCAAGTAGAGTAAAAGTATCTGTTGTAAATATTACTCAAATTATGAGTAAAAAGACCTTTCAAAAGTACTCAAGAGTAGTGAGTAGTGAGTATCACGCTGTAAAAAGCTGATGCATTTACATCTAATTTGTGCATGTGTGTGTGTAAACGTAACATTCTGTAGTGCATCTAGTTATTGCCCAGCAGGCACAAAACGTCATAAGATGTTAATATTAGGTTAGATTTAGGTTGTGATGTCAGGTGACCAAAACTCTATGTCTAGCCAGCGTCCAAGGACAACATTATTTTGACGTCCAACAATGACATGAAATGGCATTATTGGTGATATTTTGTTGATTTTAGGTTGTGTTGGAAAGTGACCAAAATTCAACATCGAGCCAACATCTTAAACCAATGTCATATTGATGTCAAATACTGACATTTATTTGTCAAGTATGGCAACCAAAATCCAACATGACGTCATAGTAGTAACGTCCACACAACGTCAAGCTGTAACATCATAAGATATTGATATTTGATATTTGGTTGATTTCAGGTTGGACATTGGACATTGACGTCGGCCTGACGTTGAGTTCTTACGTCAACCCTATTTTCATTTCCAAACAAAATGCAACGTCCCCACGACATTGGGGTACAATGTTAATCTGGCGTCATGTTGACGTCCTGTGCCTGCTGGGTATTTAAGGCCATTTCGGTCATCGTACAGTAAACATCCGTCATCTTCTCATCAGTGACATGCATCTAAACAGTCTCTGGGTCAATGCGTGTAAAGAGTTTGGACATCTTCTTGGACACTTTTAATGCTTCCAATCAGTTTGCTGCAATTATAAAACATTATGAGGCGATTTACCTTCTACGTGCGATTTGATTGGACAGGAATCACAGGACTGATTTTTCTAATCCCCATAGACAAGAAAAAATAAAGTAGTGACTGCAGGTTGAAGGAAAGTAGTGGAGTAAAAGTACCGATACAGCACTAAAAATATACTCCGGGAAAAGTAAAAGTACACATTTTGAAAACTACTTAGTAAATTACAATTCCTGAGAAAAACTACTCAATTACAGTAATTTGAGTATTTGTAATTTGTTACTTTACACCACTGCTGGCTTCCAACATTCTTCAAAATATTTTTTGTGTTCAACAGAAAGTTTTTGAGCTACTCTTTAAGGAAAACTTTGCATATTGCTGTTACCGTTTGTTAAAGGGCACCTATGATGAAAATCATCTTTTGTAAGCTGTTTGGACAGAACTGTGTGTAGGTATAGTGTGTCCACAGTCTTATTGGAGTGATATAAACACAACAAGTCTCTTTTAAAAAATTTCCTGATGTTAAAATAGGATCCAAATCCCAGTGATTTTGAGGTCCACCGCAACGTGATGTAGGAGTGTGGTTTTCGCTGCCCACCGAATTGATTGACAGGCGCCATGTTTCTATAATAACACGTATACACATGTCCACAGAACATTTTTTTGCAAATAAACTGGGATTAAAATATTTGTTACGACTCTCTGCGAAGTTTTATAAGTTTAAAACAGAGCATGTTTGTAATAAAGACAGTAAAATCACTATGTAATTCTTAACCGCTATAATCACCACAGCCGAATGGTGTCAGTAAACACTAATATGTGTGTGTGTACTGTAAACGGCATTTGAATGAGACTCATCATTTCAGAAAGGCTTAAATAGCATCCACCACGAATACATTAAATAAACTTACTACTATTTTTGGCTAATGAGCTGTATTTCAGCTTCATCCGAGTCTGAGTCTTTATCTGATGTAACGCATGATGAGAAGCAGACGTGTGAGTGGTGGGGGGAAGCAGATCATTCGGATTTAAAGCCACAGGCTACAAAAACAGCTACACTCCACTCAGACACCAAAATGAGCATATTTTGGAGGCTATAATAAATTATCTGATGGGTATTTTGAGCTGAAACTTTACAGACAGATTCTGGAGACACCAACGTCTTATCTTACATCTTGTTAAAGGGGTAAAATAGGTGCCCTTTAAGTCATTGTTTTGATTAAAAAAATGGATTTTGCTGAATGAAAACCTTCAAGTCATGAATTAAGTGGGTCCCACTTTATATATAGTGGCCTTAACTACTATGTACTTGCATCAAAAAATAAATACAGTGTACCTACAGTGTTCATAATGTATTGCAGAACACTTGTGCTACTCTTGAGGTGGGATACGGGTAGGGTTTGGGACAGGATTGGTGGTATGGGTAGGTTTAAGGGTGGGTTAGGGTGGAAGGGATGGTCAACAGTGTAATTAAAGATGTAATTACATGCATGCATTTAATCAATCATAAGTACAATGTAAAAACATGTATTTACACAATAAGTACATTGTAACAAATTATTAATTTCAGTGTATGTACATATTAGTTAAGACCACTTAATGTAAATTGAGAACGATGAACTGTGCGAAAAGTTATCCCAAACATTGAAAAATTTGTCCTAATAGATGAAAAAAAGGTTATTTTAGGGGGCAAAGGGTAACTCAACAATAACCTCAACAAATAAATGCTACCTGATGAGTGGGTGAGTTAGGAGCTTCATAAGACTTTGTCCTGCTCAAATCCGGATTGTTCTCTAATACCTCATTAAGGTTCACGTCAGCTGAAAGGCCAAGGAGCTGCTCAAGCCTGTGCTCAGTGATCTCCTGTGGACCACCGATCTCCTCAGGTCCGAACATGGCTGTGGTTCCCCACCATTTGTCCCCCTTCAACCTGGAAAACAACGAAATAGACTCGACTCTCACAGACTTTCTAACCCTTAAATTGGAACTAATTTCTAACCCTGATTGGATGTGGTAAAGTAGGCATTTCATTCAGAAAGATGGGGAAAAGGGTTTGGGGAGAGTTATTACAGCCTAACAGACTCCTCCTCCTCACCATTTCTGTTTGTTGTCAAAACTGACAGCTGCAGGCTGTCAGTTTTGGGCTACTTTAGCTACTTCAGATTTTGAAGGCTACTTTAAAGTACAAATGAAATCAAAACTAAGCATCCCCTTAAATGCTTCTTTCTCTCACAATCCTTCTTTCTCTCACTGGTTTATATGGCGCTGTCTCATCCTGAGATCTCCTATGTGTTGGAGAACGTTTGCAGCATGTCCGTGTCCTCTTTGACTTCTCTTTCTAACCATCAGCTTTGAAGGATGCGGCAGCTTTTCATGCGTCAGGCCTATGTTCACTCCGTAGTGTCTGCTCATCTGAAACAATGAGTTTACAGCAGATGTCAAAACTATTAGTCCTCCTATTATTTATTATTTTCTTTTTCAAATATTTCCCAAATTATGTTTAACAGAGCACAGAAATTGTCACAGTATTTCCTATAATATTTTTTCTTCTGGAGAAAGTCTTTCTTTTTTTTCTGGCTAGAATAAAAGTAGTTTAAAAAAAATATTTAAGACGATTTTAAGGTCAATATTATTATCCCCCTTAAGCAATTTTTTTTTCTGATTGTCTACAGAACAAACCATCATTATACAATGACTTGCCTAATTACCCCAACTTACCCTAATTAACATAGTTAAGCCTTTAAATGTCACTTTAAGCTGAATACTAGTATCTTGAAAAATATCTAATAAAATATTATGTACTGTCATCATGGCAAAGATAAAATAAATCAGTTAATAGAAATGAGTTATTAAAACTATCATGTTTAGAAATGCGTTGAAAAAAAAACTTTTTTTCTGTTAAGCAGAAATTGGGGGAAAAATATACAGAAAAAAAAAAAAATAATAAATACTACTATATACTCATTCTCATACACTCACCGTCTCATATTCTGAACTGGAGAACAGGTCAGGAGCAAGGAAGAGTTCAGGTCTCAATGACTCCTCACTGCCAACAACGATACAGACAGACACAGTCAGCACTATAAGCAAACTTTTGAGCACTGCAATAGGGTCATCAACTAAATATCATTACCAGTGCAGTGGCATTTCTGTCCTCCAGAAATTCTGAGATTGTTCAGATAAAAAACTCTCATCACTGTGACGATTCACTTCCCTAGATCTCCTGCAGATGGCGCAACAACACAACAGTCGCCATACATAACCGTAGACCACAGAAATGTATTAATGTGGAAAACATTTTCGTTTTATTTACATATCTGACAGAAACTCTTACTTTGCGAAAGGGGGAAACAGGTCAAAGTCCTCCGTTTCAGTTTCTGGTGTCAGATATGTCGTGGTCCACATTTTCTCTAAAACCTTTTAAATATTAGTTATATTCGGTTAAATATTTAAATAAACGTTTATATTCTTAGAATAAAATACTTTAGCATACATATTAACAATAAACTGTGAATATACTGACAGAAAAAACTGTTGAAAATACCTCTTACAGCCTAAATAGTGCTCGAGTGTAATTTTAATATGTTTATGTTTGGGACATTTTCGCGCCCCCTGACTGTCATGCGCGTGAGAGAGCGTAGTGATTATTAATTGCCTAATTATATTAATTAAAATATATTATAAAATCTAATACTTCTAATATATGTTTTAGCACAAATATTAACCGAGCACACACTGAAATTAAGTAAAAACGCAATCATTTCACTCCATCCATTAGCACCATATGTGATCCAAATCACGTCATAAATTAAATTAGCGTTTAATACAAATTATACAATTACTACAATCAAAATATGTCTTTATTTATTTACTTTTTCCATTAGAAAGTTGTAGCATATGAACAGGACTTTTAACTGCTCTCTAGTCTGCTCACGTCATGCTCTGTCTGATCTTTGGGAAGGGTGAATGTGTTGGGCTCCAAACTTTCACATACCGGCGATTGTTTAATTCATCCGTCTTCATTCAGTAAGATCTGTCACTGTCATAAATACTATACAGAAGTCTTCTTATCATTCACAAAAGTGTAAATTTATCTGAAGTTGATTTTTAAAGTTGTTTTTTCTCTCTCTCGTTTGAAGTGCGGAGATTTGGGAAAGCCACAAGTTAAATGGACGCACGAGGATCGCATTTGTGTATGTGAGTGTAATAAAAACATAATGGTGAAGGGCAGAAAAACGGATAATTAACTTCTCTTGACACTGCTGTTGGATTGGGTTTTGTACATAACAAATTCCAGTCAACGGAAAAACTTCGACCCAAGTTTTCCTGCTTGTTGGTCGTCGTGTGATCCAGCAGGTGGAGAAACACAAGCCGCTGTTTCATCAGAGAAAACAACACTGGAATATCATCTTAAAAAAACCATTTGTGTTTTGGAAATCTTTTTTGGATTTAATTTCGACGACTTGGTGGCTCGAAAAAGCAACTGTCCAAAGCTAGTAAGTATTGAAACTCAACTTCAGCCGTAATATCTATCAAACTACAACATTGTCCACAGTTAAGTATATATAGTAGTGGTAATGCTGTTTTGAAGTCATACTTGTAATTTCAGACCGAATATTCAAAGTACCATGGTAAACAATACAGTGAGCATGTCACAAGTCACTAAACGAATGTGCGACTATAAAACCAACTTTACCTCAATACCGTAACGTTACACAAACCATAAAGTTACACGTAAACATATAACATTACGTTAAACAAACCGTAAAGTTACACGTAAACATATAACATTACGTTACACAAATCATAAAGTTACACGTAAACATATAACATTACGTTACACAAACCATAA
>CAIGQV010018170.1:4139154-4199318 GCA_903798115.1 Danio jaintianensis
TACACGTAAACATATAACATTACGTTACACAAACCATAAAGTTACACATAAACATAAACAAACATGTAGGGATGTTTTATTGCATGTATACGAGCATCACGTTAATTGTCAAAACATCCTAAAGGAAAAACAATGGAATACAGTCTTATTACTGACAATTTCAAATGTGAAAGTTCCTACTTTTCATTGTTAATTTTAATACAATTATCCATTTTTAATTCATTGATAAGAATGGCTTGCATTAAAGCAAAAGTTCACTTTAAAATAAAAATGACTATTTACTCTCTCTCAAGTGTGCAAATCTTTTAGTTTCTTTATTTTCTTGACCACTAAAGAAGATATTCTGAAGAAAGCTGAAAAGCTGTAACCATTGACTGCCATAGTATAAAAACAAATACTATGGAAGTCAATATTTTAAGGTTTATTTAAAATATCTTCTCTGTGTTCAACAGAGGAAAGAAACTCAAACAGGTTTGGAACAAGTAAAGGATGACAGAATTGTCACTTTTGGGCGAACTATCACTTTAAATGTCTGAAGATCAATATTCCTCCATAATCACTTCAATACATTTTGACAGTTATTTTATATTTTTATGGCAAATTAAATGATTTGTGTTTAAACTTTACCAATATTACCCAAATTATATGATTGTTTCATGACCATTTATCCAACATTTTAGTGAATAACTCTGCTCCGTTTCAACTACAGTAGTTTCACTTTATCAATGAAGTTTAAAGGAATGTTTACATGACTCAAGATCTTACTGGATAAAAGGAAATTCCTACAGGATTTTTCTTATTACTCAATCTGGTTTATCTCCTGATCTTTGTATGTATTACATTAGTATAATGTAAAAATGCATTTAAAAGTGGAGGTTTAACTTATTTATGTATTTCCTATGGCAGAATTTTATTCTTCTTGGGGGTCAAAATAGTTACATTGTTATCTATTTTATAAAATAATATGCATTTCTGTATGTCATATAAGATAATTCCCATTTCCCTCTTTGCTGCTGAATTATTAGTACAGATTGTTCACATGATTTGTGGCTTATTGAATTCATGAAAAGACATTGCTTCAGGTGTCAGGAGTACATCATTTTCTTTGGTTCATGCTGTTGGCTTCAGGCACTACTTGATTGATTTGACAGTGTGCAGAAAATTACCATTATTTTTCCACAGTGATTTTTTGGACATCATTTCAAAGTGATATGATGCTTTTTTGGCAGTTTTTTACTCTATATTTCTTTGAAATATCATCTAAATGGAGTGGTATTTGACTATTGCCATGCAATACATCACAAATAATTTATTTTTTTCTTTGATTTTTGGTAAGGATTATGTTCATGATCTTCACATTAGGTTATGAGGGAAATATTTTCAGGTGTATTGATGCACTTCATTAATTTGACCTTTTATATACTGTATTTATGAATCTCTCTCTCTCTCTCTCTCTCTCTCTTTTTTTTTTGTGTTGTGTAACGTTTGTGTCTGCTTCCTCAAATTCTCTCTGTGTACTCTCTGTCTTGTCTCCGGAACTTTAATTGAAAACTGGGTATGCATGCCTGTATTCTGCACTGCAGCTGTTTGACTTTAAGGACTTTATTACAGGGAACACACACACACACATACACACACACACATACACACACATACACACACATAATGACAGACCAGCATTCCTCAAGTTCATAAAGGTATGCTGGCTCTGTATTTCTCATTTTAGCTGTCTGTCTCCCTTTGACTCAGATGGCTTCCTCTCAGATGGCTTAAATGAGCTGTTTAGTTCAGAAGAAAGATTTAGTAAGTAACTTTCATGGGAATTTCTATTAAAAAAAAAAAGTTCTTTATAGTAGTATTTTATTTTATTTATTTTTATTGATAGAAAATCTCATTAAGTTTTTCTGGAAAAAAAAAACAAAACAAAAAAAACATTTTTCCCAAGTTTGCGTTGTGTCTTAGTAGGGCTGCTAAGTTTGGCTTAAAGGTTTTGATTATATATGAATTTGACGTAAAGCTTTTTTTTTTTGTTGGCATGATAATAATTATTTTTATTATTATGAAATAAACTCTTGTGATATTACTGTACTAAACAAATCATGCATTTAAAGAAAAGCAATATAATAATTTGTTATAATTTAATGCTCCAGTGAAACTTTACAATTAAAATGGTGAAATACAAATTTAGTCTGCAGTTTCATATATATATGACATTTTTCATCAGAAACTTCATCAAGCTTCCAGGGCTCCTCTTTTTCAGGCGGCAGGCAATACAAGCAAGCGTTTACCAGTTTGTTTTTTTTAAGATGGTTGGCAAAATTTACATTACCAAATGCATGTGCTGATTGTCTATTTGTGTAAAGCAGCATTTACTGTAATTGGATCCCCTTTGAGACACTGAAAACACCGGAACATCATACAAATGAAAACAGTGCTGTTCTTCACTCGGAAACACTGACAAGAAAATGTGATTATTATTGAATTAAAGTAACACATTATAATACCATTTTTCTTATTTTGAGGTCTCCCACAATAGGTTTACTTGCAATAGCAGAAAATGCTTAAAATTTCTCATAATGTACGTTTCATATCAGATATATTTTTAAAAGATTATCAGACTATTTGTTTAAAAATGAACTGTTTCTAAGCTCTGCTCTGAATGGACTGTTCTGATAGGTCTACCACTTACAGCATGCGTCAGAAATAAAACGACCATTATTAAGGAAGCTTCTTTATTCCATTACTACATTTAAAAAACAAACAAGAACAAAACAAAGCATTTCTTATTATTTCCGCATTAATATACACGTCTTTTTTGGTTCACCAAAGAACTTTTGGCAAAGTTTTTTACAGGACTAATTGTTCCATAATTTCAAGAGTATATTTAGAGTTCCTTTAGTTGCATTAAAAGCTAACGATTCTTCATGTTGCAAGTGAAAAACTTTTTTTTAACAGCAAAAACACTTATTTTAATACGTAATTTGCACACTGATTTCAAGCACAGGTCAGATGATAAAACAGTGGAAGAACTCCATTGAGAATAGAATACCTTTATTGGATTTTGCCACTGTAAATATAAAGTGCATGATACAGTACAGACATGATGTACTGTACATTATTAATATTTTCAGCTTAAAGTGTGCATTAACTGGGAGTCACTATAACTTTGAAAATTGAGTAGGGGGATGGTAGTGTTGTCACGATATACCAATCGGTACTGAAATTTTAAAAACTTTCAAATTGTAAAAAAAAAAAAGTGAAATTTCCTGCTAACATTTGAGCACTGTTGAGCGCATACTTAAACACCGCTGATTCGCTGTTGTGTTCACATGCTAGCGTGCAAATGTTAGCAGGAAATGGACGTTTTTAAAATTTCAGTACCAATTGCTACCGATCTCGATACTTTTGACAACACTAGGGGGTGGGGCTTTCTTTTATATTTTTCTCATAGGCATGGTTAAGAATACTGACATCATCAGAAAAGGACCACCACTTTAAATGCAGAACCAATTTATCAGTCTTTGATTAAAGATTACCAAATTAAAAATAAAAATTCAGTAGCAAAATAAACATGGTAAATTTTGATTTCACACATACTTTGTCACACAGTGATTTCAACATTAGTCTTTGTGAAAGTTTATAAATCACGCTAGAATAAATATTTTGTCTCATCAAATGCTTCTTGTCAATACAACGTTAGCAACCTAAGTGAGTGTGGGTTATTTTCTTTTTGGAAAGGTGCAGCATGGACTTTTTATATCATAGAATCTGTAAATAATGTGTGAAATTTCTCCAGTTTTGGGAGTTTTGAGGGAGACGAGGGTGAGCAAATAACAGAAATGTCACGTTTGTATGAAATGCCCCTTTAAATTGATCAAAGCAAAGTTCAGAATTGACAGAGGAAGATTTGGTCTTGATCAGCATTTCTCTTTTATCAGTATCCAGCTCTGAGTGGGCTGTTTGTGTCAGCAGTGTGCAGGGATTGCTCCAGATTTCAGACCTTATTACTAAAATGTGACCAGCATTGAAATTCCAGACGTTACAGAAACAGTGTGCCAGAGGGAAAAGAGAAAGTGAGGAAAAGGGCATAAAAGAGGGTGTGGAGGCCTGCCTGCAGGAAAACCTTTACTTTGCCACTACCAGTGTTTTTAACAGTTCTTTTTTTTCTGAGATTGATTTTTCTTTTTTATACAAAGCAATCATGATTTTTGCTGTCATCATCTTTACAAAGTACTTCACTAGTAATATTACAGGGGGTGGACATGTTGAAATCATATGTACAGCCAAATACGTCTTGCTTTATCTCGTCTGCCTTTGCTTAATTAACAATTTTCGTATTTTGTGATTCTCAAGTGTTTTCCCTTTATTTACAGTTGTGAATTGCATGGGACCTTGTTCTCTGCTCTGTCAACTTTTGATGTTGTAAATTCGACTTTACACTGTAATTTTAGTAGTTTGAAATAATGTAATGTATAAGAAATAATATATTGAGAAATAAGCCTGTAAAATAACAGAAAATGGACTGGCTGTTCATTACAAATATTTTTGTAGCGTAATATACAACACCAACCCAGACAATATATCACTTTAAACTATTAAAAATGTTTACAAAAGTCACTTTTTTCAAACTTTTCAAGGTTAAAAGTTGTTGGAAGAAAGATCAAGTTCCCGTAATGCTATTCAAAAACATAAATAAATGGGGAAAAATAAAAACATAAATCACAAAATACAGAAAACTGCTAATTTGAAATGCTTGAATTGCTTTTGAAATAGTTTTTTTGGAGTAAGACATCATTAGAGACTATAAACTTTTTTTTTTGTGTGTATATTAACGATAACAACAAAACGTGTGCTTATAATAAAGAAAACGTAAAGGATGCGAATTCTGCTGTATTGGTCTCCTTTAAGTTGTCGATTTAGTGTTTAGGGATGGGGATATCTTATCACGTGCGATTATACCAATAAAAAATATCTCCACGATAAAGGCTGATTTATACTTCTGCGTCGAGTGCACGCGTATGGTCCGGTGCAGCCTTCACGCGGTTGCATAGCCCTCGCCGTGGCTGACGCCGATACTGACACGCACCTGTCAAAAAATGTAACTACAAGTCGCGACGTAGTTGCGTATCGCAAGCTCTGTGATTGGTCGGCTTGATAGCGGTGACGAGTGTGGGCGGTGCTGAGAGCCGCGAGCGCGATGGAGCGTTTGTTTACAAGTGTCGAGTCCTGTGAAGGAGTTCCAGATGGAAACTTTTGTTTTGTGTTTACCTTATGATTAAAGTTGTTGCACATCTGCTAGTTCCCGCCTCTGAATGAGTGAGTTTGAGCTATACTTGTACATTAAGCTAGCGTTCAGAAAAACAAAACACCCGCGAAGAAACTCGACACAGAGGAACATAAAAACCTACTGCCAGCTAACGTTTCAGAAGTGTTATTGCAGAGCAACACAAACAGCACGCAGAAGTATAAATGCACGACTACACACAAGGCATGCGCCTTCCTAAGAATTCTTTTTTTAGTCATAATAACGTTAAAATTTCAGTAGTCTGCACAACAAATGCAAAATGTTTGATACAGTTTTGCATGTTTCCTTTTGAAAAACATATTTATTGGCATACTATTATTCTAAATTTACCTCATAACATCAGTCGAGTGTTTAAAGTTACTTCTTTTTTGTGACAAGATGTGTTGTCATATCACAGAAAGAAAGAAACCATACAATTTTATAGTATTCTATACAGGGATAAATGCTAGGCCAATTAGCATCACATTAGACATATAGTTTGTTCTTATAAAAATACCCAGAATGGCTTGAAGAACACAAATGCTAAATATACTGCCATGATTGTTTGATTGTTGTCTTTGTTTAATCTGTTTATCGGTTTTTATCTGTAATGCATATGTGGAGTTTATGTGCAAGGGTGGCCCCTAGCGTCCAGTATGAATGAATGAATGAATGAATAAATAAATTGAAAGTTAAAAAAATCTCAAGAATTTGTACAATGACTCTATATATATATATATATATATATATATATGAACTATCATCATGGATCTCGTTATTACAATAAACACCAGAAAATAATGCATAGTTTTGACAAGTGTAAAACTAATAATATGTACTTACATACTTGTAAATGCATTCAAGTACAACTTTTAGTGTGTAATTAATTTTGTGAAGAGAGATTAGAATTTACCATTTTGTTCTAAAATTGATTTCCCCATTTTTCCATTAACCTTTTATACGACATTAACCCAAATTTCGAGGAGACAAAGAGAGCTAATGATATTCTGTCCAGCAGTGAATACTTCTGGGAAGGAGATCTGAACACATGTAAGCAGACTAATAAAAGTACCATGGTACAATCTGCAGTATGTAATCTCATTTGAGTGTGTGAGTCAAGAGTGTGAAACTTTAGACGTGCTGCTTGGCTGACAGAGACACCCTGTCACCTGCTGCCGTTGCATAAGCCAGCGATATGTGTGTAATGTCGACTATGAGCGTAATGTGGGCTGTGTCACTGGCAGAGTTTGTGTTGTCTGAGCTGAAGGGTGTAGCTCTGTTCCTGTAACCTGATTGTAATGCAGATTTTTGCGGGTTGATAGTGTGCTGCTCAGGATCCAGAAAGTACAGCCTCTACATGGTTGACATACTAATTTTACTTGAGTCTTTGCCTCCACGTTTCCTTCTGTGTGCGTAAACTACTTTTCATTCAGAGTACGGTATTAACAAACAGCTTTTGTTCATGTGTATTCAAACTTGTACATGCTACTGAAGGCACGCACACACACACACACACACACACACACACACACACACACAATCCCTGAGGGTGCATTGCTGACTAGTCCATACTGTCCCCTCATACCAAGCTGCTGAGGCCTGAAATACACTGGAATGTGTTTACAATGGTTTACATACATGTGCATTTACACTACCTCCAAAAGAGAACAAATGTTGGTTAAAAAAAATATGGATGCATGAATCATTAACAATAGAATTACTTTTATAATAATTGTAATTCACCGTAGATGTACATTTATATTTATTATAAAAATTGTATTATTATTATTATTAATTTATTTCTATTCTTTTTTTCTTTTAATGTTAATGTAAGTGCATTTGAAACTGCTTTTTGGAAAAAAAATATAATATATAAATATATCTAAGTTCAAGTCAGAATTATTAGTGGAAAGATTTTTTTTCAGCACCTTTCTAAACATAATAATCATAATAGTTTTAATAACAAATTTCTAATAACCCAAATTGGCCTTGAAATCAAAATTGACTCTTCTTATTTTGATACGTATGTAGTAGTGCTTGTTATAAACCATGTATCTGTACACTTCATTTTTTGTTAAAAGGAATTTGCCTTCAGCTGCTTATCGACATATGTGATTGTATCCGGCTCAATCCACCAGAATGGAGCAGAGATGGTGAAGGTTTTGGAAAGCAGCAGCACAGGGGAATGGTGGAACAGCCTTAGAAATATCATGGCTCACAAAATTGTGACGTGTTGATAAAAAAAATATATGGAAGGCTATAGATTAACAATAGAAGTACTTTTATAATAATTGTAATTCACCCTAGATGTACATTTACATTTATTATAAAAATTTTATTATTATTATTAATTTATTCATTTTAAGTGCATTTGGTTTAAATTCAACATGAAACAAAAGTTAAATTATTATTTTTTTTTAATTGTGTGTATGTGCGAGTGAAACTGCTTTTTGGAAAGAAAGAAATATATATATATATATAGAATTAGAATTATTACAAATTTCTAAACATAATAGTTTTAATAACAAATTTCTAATAACTTATTTCTTTTATCTTTACCTTGATAACAGTACATCATATTTTTATATTTTCAAGGTAATAGTATTCAGCTTAAAGTGCAATTTAAAGGCTTAACTAGGTATAATGTTGATCTTAAAATGTTTTTAAAAAAGAAATTAAATCTGCTTTTATTCTAGCTGAAATAAAACAAGTAAGACTTTTTTCCAGAAGAAAATATTATAGGAAATACTGTGAAAAATTCCTTGCTCTGTTAAACATCATTTCGGAAATATCTGAATAATTTTGACTTCAACTGTATATTGAGTGACTTCATTTTGTCCATAGTGGTTTTTTTATTGGTTAATATTATGTGATTGACAGTTTGATCCCGCCCTGGCACCAGTAAACACATAATCAGAGAACAGCTGTCAAGGGAGAGGAAGGGCAAGTTGTTTTTGATTTAAGATTATGAATAAAAAAAAGATTTGCACAGATAAGTCAATAATATTAGTTACTGTTGAATTTCATTAAAAAATTTGAATTCGCATTTTTTATTTAATTATGGGTGTACTCACACTAGGCTATCCAAACTGTGCCAATGCACGTTTGACCCCCATTTCCCGGTTCGTTTGACAAGTGTGAGTGCTCCGAATCGGGCCCAGGCGCAGTTCAGTTGGCCGGCCCTGGCCCGGTTGGAAGAAGTGTGCCAGAGCGCGGTTCGGTTGGGCTTTGGCACGGTACACTTGTAGTGTGAGTGCAAAGTGCGCCTGAGCTCGAAACTAAAAACGCAACGTCACTTTTAAGGGACTGTTTCATATGGATTTACTTTTCAATGAACGCAAACTGTCATAGTTTATTAATGACACAAACCCCTCTCTGCACCTTCAGCAAACCTCCTAATACCTGCAGCACAAGGACTTTTTTATGAACATTTATGAGCGTCAAAAGTGGTGGATCTGTTCAGCTAAAGATTTGACTGTGTGTCACTGCATCCCAAACAACTTAAAATAAAACAAAACGATATAACTAAAGCAATGTCCATTGTTCGGAGCGAGAGCGCTTCTCTTCTGTTAAACTGAACAGTCACATCATCGATGACGTAAGCGTGCTCCGATTCGGATGGCAAAAAATGCATTGTGAGTGCGGGCCGAGGGGGAGGGGGGACAATTGCGCCTGGGCATGGTACAAGACAACCGTACCTAGTGCGAGTATACCCTAAGACTTTAAAGTCGCCGTGAAACAGAAGTTAAGATTGTGCTTTAGTCCCATATCGTGATGTACATCCACTTGAAACGGTCCTGAAATTAGAAAAGAAATTGTAGGGCAGTGCATGATTTCATCCTTTGGGAACTGATTGGATTGCTAACCAAATTCAATTCAATTCAATTCATCTTTATTTCTATAGCGCTTTTACAATGTAGATTGTGTCAAAGCAGCTTCACATAGAAGATTATAGTGAATTGGAATGGTGTCCGTTCAGTTTTTAGAGTATAAGTTCAGTTCAGTTCAGTGTGGTTTAAATGAAGGAAGATTGACGAATGATCAAAAGCAGAGCAGAAACAAGACACGCTGATAGCCCTGCCTTAAATTTGTGATAACTCCACCCTAAAGGCATTCCATGTGACCAGAAGTGAAGTCATTTTGAGAGGGTGAGGGAAGGTTATGATATTTGATTAAAGATTCTGAAGGCAAGTAATTTTTTTACAAAATAATGAAATGCACTGATACATCGCTTATAACAAGCACTACTATATGCATATACAAATAAGAAGAGTACATTTTGATGTCATGGCAACTTTAAGGTTGTTGTTTGGCTAGGTGCTTGCAAAAGAGATGTATCTTCAACTGCTTATCGACATATGTGATTGTATTCGGCTTAATCCACCAGAGTGGAGCAGAGGCGCTGAAGGTTTTGGAAAGCAGCAGCACAGGGGAATTGTTGGTGGAACAGCTTTGGAAATGTCATGGTTCACAAAATTGTGACGTGAGTTAATTTAGATACTGACATTTTTGTAAAGCTGCTTTTTATGTTTCACTGCCGATAACTGAACTTTGCATTACTGTCATTGAACTAAATTGAATCAACACTGAATTGATGTCAACAATGACATTTTGTCTTTACATTTTCATTGCTTATGATCCTTGCGAGATTTTACACTGTTATTGAAGTTGACTATGGTGAATAATGGCACATTTTCTTCTGTTAAACTGATGATTTTAATAAAAAAAAAAGTTGTTTCCTGTTTTTAATTCTCAGTCTGTATTGAAGTAATCTATGATAAATAAAACTAAATATTTCAATTTTGACATGAGTATTGGATTAACATCATTTGATTTTGTACGGTTAGTTGTGTTATATTGGACACAACTAACTTTTGGTTAGTCTTTTTGTTGTCTCAGGTATAGTTCCTGAATTTACTGGGTTTCACTTCAGTTTGATTACTGGTCTAATGTTGTTGTACGATAACGGTAGCAAGTGTGACTGTTTATTGTGTGGAATTGGCAGAATTAGCATTGTTTGCTTCAGTGGTTTGCTTGTTTCATGTGTTTTATTGCATCCGTTGTAACGCTAATTATCATCTTTTATAGTATCAGTGGGTGTTCCTTGTTTTTGTTGTAGTTGAGGTTGTAATGTCTGGAGGTGTGTGTGTGTGTGTGTATGAGTGTGATTATTTCTCTTGAACTGACAAGTGTACACGGCTCATTGGCTGCCGGCCAGACTCCCTTCCGGACCCAGAAGACACCTTGTTGTAAACCGGTCGGCAACAAGTAGTGGCATATGGAGTGCAGAGGAATAGGGGAATAATGTGAAAGTGCATGCAGCTTAAAAAAAAAACATAGTGATTGTTGTCACAGTGAAAATGAACAGTGCTTTGTCACATTTTAATATTTGGAAAAAATACAGTATTAAAATTGCATTCACATATTGGCAGATCAGATCAATTAAAATTGCAATGTTCCTGAACTATATATAATGCAATGTTTACTTATTATTTTTTATATTTATTATCTTTATTTAAATTGATCATTTTGCGGTTTATCTTAAGTTTTTCTTATATAATTTGGGTCTAAGTTTTAATGTTTTGTCAATATCAAAGTTATAATGTTGAAAATAAATAGAATATAGAAGAAAATACAACCAGGTCAGACAAATTATATGTTGAATTGTCACTTGAGATTCGTTATTTTTTACCTGGCCAAATCCCTCCATAGGCCCTTACCCATCATGGCCTCCCAATCATCCCTATCCACCGAATTGGCTGTATCACTGTCTCTCCACTCTACCAATAGCTGGTGTGTGGTGAGCGCACTGGCGCCGTTGTCCTGTGGCTGCCGTTGCATCATCCAAGTGGATGCTGCACACTGGTGGTGGTGTGGAGAGACCCCCCTCATGATTGTGAAGCGCTTTGGGTGTATGGCCATACATGATAAATGCGAAATATAAATACACACATTACATTACATTACTAATAGTAATAATAATAACTGATAATTTATTTAAGTGTAAAACATATTTTAATTCAATTCAATTCATCTTTATTTCTATAGCGCTTTTACAATGTAGATTGTGTCAAAGCAGCTTCACATAGAAGATTATAGTGAATTGGAATGGTGTCCGTTCAGTTTTTAGAGTTTAAGTTCAGTTCAGTTCAGTGTGGTTTAATTTTCACTGCTGAGAGTCCAAACACTGAAGAGCAAATCCATCGATGCGCAGCTCTACAGGTCCCGAACCATGCAAGCCAGTGGCGACAGCGGCGAGGAACGAACTTCACCAATTTGCGAAAGTGAAGGAAAAAAAAAACCTCGAGAGAAACCAGGCTCAGTTGGGCACGACCATTTCTCCTATGGCCAAACGTCTTGTGCAGTTAATAGACTGTCCATTTTTAATTATAACATTGTTTTTAATTGATGAAATGTATTATGTATTGAGGAAAGGTGCATTTAAAAGTTTGTCTGGGAAAAAATGTAACTAAAGTTTAAAGATCTTATATTTAGATCTTATACAATTTAAAGATCTTGTATAATAATATAAAAATACTGTTTATTATTACCGGTTTATGTCAAATGTAGATTTTTGCTTGTAATTGATCATGATTTGTTTTTTATATTATTGTATGGATACTGTTGATTTTTGCCATGATTATTGTTTCTGATTTGGTGATAAACCATGAATTTAGGTTTTATACTGCATAAGTCTTAAACTCTATAAAATGTTCACACCTTTGTGCAAGTATTCACACTGAAAACAAATGTTTTTCGTAGATTTTTTTGTCTTGTTTCTAGTCCAAATATTTAAAAATTCTTCGATCAAGAAGCATTATCTTGACAAGCAAAACATATTGTCTTGTTTTAAGAAGTAATATGTCAAAATTGAGTGTTTTTCCTTAAAAACAAGCAGAATAATCTGCCAATGGGGTAAGAAAAATAATCTTATGTCGAAAGGAAAAACAAGATTATTTTACTTGTTTTAAAAACTCACTAAATTTTGGCTTATTTCTTTAAACAAGACAGTATTTTTTACTTGTCTAGAAAATGCTTCTAGATTTAAGAATTTTGTGATAGTTGGACTAGAAACAAGACAAAAAATCAAAGTAAGAAAAGTGTTTTTTGCATTGTGGCAGTAAATGAAAAGTGTCTGCAGACAAAAAAGAAAGAAATAAGTACACCTTTTAGCATCTTTTTAATCTATTTTCTTGATTTAATGAGTCTTAAATACATTGCTACCTTTGAATGGCCTTCAGAGGAGAATATTACGGATAACCAGACAGTAATGTAAGGACATGCCAATCTTTACCCCTCAGTCATGTGACAGAAATGTTTGTTGTATCAACCACAATTTCTGTATGCATTCCATAAACCTAAATTCTTTAGTACTTGGGCATTACATAACAACATAATTGAACAGCACATAGCCGAGAAATATATTCTGTTCAAGAATGTAAGGATGTTATTTATGTCCATATGATGAGGTATTTTTTTTTCTCGTCCTCCAGGTGTTGAGCAGTTGGTGATCATGGCGTCGTCCTCAGTGAAAGTGGCTGTGCGAGTGCGGCCTTTCAACAGCCGAGAGACAAACAGAGGAGCCAAGTGTGTGATCCATATGCAGGACAAGAGCACCTGTGAGTCCAGCTCAAACACACGCACGCACGCACACACACACACACACACACACACACACACACACACACACACACACACACACACACACACACACACACACATATGCTTGTCTTTAATATTATACCTTCTAGGGCTGCAAGATACTATAATAATTTACTATATTATTGAGTGTTTCTTTTTTTCTACAACCACTTTCTCTATATCAAAAATATTTAAATAGTTTCTATTTGCTTTTTTTCTATTGCATAACTTCTATTTCTCCAAATTTAGATTCTCATTGTTGTTATTACTATTGTTGTTGTTATTTTTAAGGTCACGAGCGGTTGTGTAAGCATTCCACTGCATATCATAGTGTTTATGACTCTGTATGTGACAAATAAAATTTGAATTAGAAATTAGAATTAACAATATTTATTACAATATAAAAAACTTGCAAAATGGTATTCTATTAGCAATTAAAAACATATAATTTATGTAATGATCGTACTCACAAATCTGTCTTTTAAATTCATATTTTTAATAGGAAGCTATACAATATTATATTTGTGCATATACATTAGATTAGTCAGTACTGAAGCCAAATCTGGAGCTTATCTGACAAAATAACTGAAGATAACGGTCCAAAAACTAGTACACCCAAATTTATATGTTATCGAAAAATATTAAACACAAATTTAAAAAAGAGGAAAAATCAAGAGAAGCAAAATAATTGACAAATTTAGTTGAAATTTTGTAGGTTGTAATTTTTCTTGCAATATTTTGCTTGAATTTAATTGTATTATCTTTCAATTTCTAAATAAGTTTGGTGACTAAAATATTATTTTAATAAATACATCAGTTTAATAAATCTGTTTTGTTTAAATGCACCAAAATACATTGCCTATATTCACTGAAATGGATAAAAATATTCATTTTCAAAATGGGGTGTACTCAATTACGCTGAGCACTGTACTGTAATTACCTTCATTTTTCTGTCTGCGTTGTGCTTGGATACAGTTAGATGAGAACTTGAACTCTGCCTTATCTTTGTCTGCTAAAAGAACATTCCTTTCATGTGAACACACAAATTCCACACGTTTTATTCACTGTAGTTTACAGAGGTGCTTGACTTTTTTTTTTATGAATTGTGAGTTATGAAAAAAGAAACCTGTATAAGTTAACATGCATCAGCTTGTTGGTTTGTTTATAAACTTTTTTTTTTTCATAAGAGGAACTGCACGTCATTTGTTTTGCACAAAACTATAGCAACTTCTGTGGGAATTTGAAGTCAGTGAGTTTGTATTGCCTGCCTCATTTGATGCTAACGTTTTAGCGAAATTGAAGTGCATTTTAAAAATGTATGGGTGCAATAAAAATTTAATGCTGCAAATATTGTGTTCTCATTAATATAACAAAGAAACATTTACAAACAAAATTATGTAATTTATTCGGATACAATGTGTTAGACTATTAAGAGGCTTTCAAATATCTTTTTTAAATTGTATTTTAATAATTATTTATGAAATAAGCACTCCAGTGTATAATCTTTACATTGAATAATAAGCATTAAAGAATGTTTTTAGTCTTTCCTTCCAGGAATGCAGGTTCTGTGTGTTGTATAACCAAAATAACTGTAAAAAGAAAAGGAAAAAAATTGGATGCTATTTATAAACACACAAAAAACTAACCCAGAGACTTTTATTTAAAATGTATACAGATGGTTGAGATAAATATCCTTTTTACAATATATTACAATATAAATATTGTCATTGTTTATTAATTCACAGCTGAAGTGAACATTGTTGTAATGCATGAACACTACTTCATAAGACATTATGATTATTAAGACAGTTGTTAATAGTTGTTGCTATGATATATATTAAAGAGACTCTTACTGATCAAGAGACAAAGTCTTATAAGGTTTACTTCCAAAAAGATTTTATTCTTTGCAAAGAAAAGGTCCGACAGTCATACAGGAACGCCGGTTGCTGCAGAGTACGACACACAGGCTAACCAGACACCAGGTTTTATCTTCTTTCCCCTGCTTCAAGGAGCACTTCGTCACAGTTGACAACCCAGTTCTCTTTAGAGCAAGAGATTTTAGAGCCAGGATATACACTTATTGAATGCATATGTTTACAAGGAGATGACCACCTTCTGAATGACCCTTCTTGTAACATTTGTTTTTGTATCATCTTTAGGAAGGCATATGCTTCTTAATATATGATGTTTCTAGTAAGAAAGAGAAGTTTTATAGAAATCAATGTTTTAGTAATAATTAAAATGAATTTTTCCACAACATCTGTTTAATAACAGGTATTGTATTTTGTGATTCACAGGTGTTTTTTATATAGTTACAGTTATGAATTGCATTATGGGATCTTGAAAATTCAACTCTGCAGTTTAACAAAGTGGTCATTATTGACATTTTAGTAGTTTAAAACAATATATTGTATATAAAATAATGTATATACAGTTAAGTCTGTAAAATAACAGAAAAAGTACTGGCAGTTTTTTGGGTTTTTTTTTACCAGGTTTTTGTACCACAACACCAATCCAGACAATATATACTTTTCAAACTATCAAAAATGTCAATAAAAAAAAGGAAAGATCAGGAAAGGATCAAGGTCCCATAATGCAATTCAAAAGCATAAATAAAATGAAAAAAGAAAAACGTGAATGACAAAATATAAGATTTACAGATATTTGCATAGTGTACCAAATACAAAATCTAGCATGGCAATCAAGCATAATTTAATTATTACATTCAACTCAAAAAGATCAAAAGATCCATCAGAGTTTGAGCTTTTGTAATGTGTTAAATCTCACTCCCCACTTTTGCTAGATAGTCTCCATGAAGTTTTCCATGGTAATGTCCAAAAATACCTCAGTCTCCACCCACACGTTGAAAGAGGGGGAAATTCTGAGCGTTTGGAAACACGCCTCCCAAACCACAGCTCTAAACCATGGTAAAATCCTGCCGTTTTGCACAACTGACTGCCAGACCTCACATTCCCGTCTTCCTCTTACAGCGTCTCCACTCCAACCTGCAGCTGTGTTTGCCTTACTCTTCTGTCTCTTTCTCTCTCTTTCTCTTTTGATTTTATTGATTTATTTATTTACTTTATTGAAAGATTGGGCTTTGATTTGAACAGAATACCAAGCAAAATGAGCTGCTGGAAGACTTGCAGACTTACACTTAAAGGGCGAATTGTTAACATTCTTAGACTGTTTACAGCATTAGTTCAATCAAGAATAAAAGTCGAATATAGTTTTTGTTTTAACTACAGGGAAAAGAATTGAATTCATGTACAAATGGTTTGTAAATAGTAGTTAATTAAATTGATTATGACTCCTTATCTTTTAATTGGTGAAAATTCTGGGGATTTTTTTATATGCACTGTGAAAAATATCCGTAAATTAGCAGTTTTTCATATTTTGTGATTCATGTTTTTATTTTTCCTTATTTATTTATGCTTTTGAATTGCATTATGGGACCTTATGCTACAAACTTATTTCTCAGACTACAGACAGATGTATTTCTAATACATTATATTATTTCAAACTACTAAAATGTCAATAAAAGTCACTTTGTTAAACTGTAGAGTTGAATTTGCAACATCAAAAGTGGACAGAGCAGAGATCGACATCCCATAATGCAATTCACAACCGTAAATAAATGGAAAACACAAGTGAATCACAAAATACGGTTTACAAACACGGTTACAAAATATTTTACAGTCTATATTATTTTCTCTGGTGTGTAATTTATTAACAGATTAAATTATTTTTTTATTATAATTATTAAGTTATTAAATATTTTCTTTAATTTTAATATTTCTCTCTCTGTATCTCTCTCATTCAAGTTGCTTTATTGGCATGGCATTTCTGTTATTGACAAATCATTGTAAGTTTGTGTAAAATACAGGATCTATTTTCATCAAAGTAATAAAATATACAATAAATGAGAGATGGTGGCTCAGTGGTTAGCACTGTCGCCTCACAGCAAGAAGGTCGCTGGTTCAAGTCCCAGCTGGACCAGTTGGCATTTCTGTGTGGAGTTTGCATGTTCTCCCCGTGTTGGCGTGGGTTTCCTCCGGGTGCTCCGGTTTCCCCCACAGTCCAAACACATGCGCTATAGGTGAATTGAATAAACTAAATTGGCCATAGTGTATGAGAGTGTGTGTGAATGTGAGATTGTTTGGGTGTTTTCCAGTACTGGGTTGCGGCTGGAAGGGCATCAGCTGCATAAAACTTATGCTGAATAGTTGGCGGTTCATTCCGCTGTGGTTTCAGAGACTAAGCTGAAGGAAAATGAATGAATGAATGAATGAATAAATAAATGAGAGAAAAAACATGCAATACAATAAAACTAATAATACTATAGTTTATTCTTCCACCACAATACTTGATACACACGTGAAGAAGCCTTAACAGTGCTGATACTACTAGAATATTGTACGGCTTTCTGCCAATCAGATTCAAGAACCAGAAATCCTCTCAGAGTATATAGCATAGTTTCTCTGAGTCATTTAGAGCTCTCTCTCTCTCTCTCTCTCTCTCTCTCACTCTCTCACTCACACACACACACTCACACTCAAGAATCTGCGGGGCTGGCAGTCTGTTTGGTTTGACCCCCCTCCAACACAAACACAGGGCTGTTTGAGCTCAAGGCAGCAGTGCTCTATTGTTACCCAACAGTGCTTTATTCTGCGGGGCCCTTCTCCACCCTCTGGCTTCCTTTTAATGACTCTGCTCACGAGTTTCACTTTTACACATTCTAATATTAGTGTACATCGAACTGAATTTTAAAAAGAGAGACACCTATTAGAAATATGTGGATTTTTAAAAAAGATTTTTAACGTTTTCTCCCCCCCAATTTAAGTATCTACTAAAAATGAATTTGTTTTGCAAACCATTTCATATATATACAGTAGTCAACATTTGAAGTTGATCAAAAAAGTTTTTCCAAAATTGTCCCAAAACAAGATTGGGTGTTGTTCAGTAGTAATAGTTGGCATGTCAAAAATTATGCACACCCTTCTTTATAATCATTAGAAAACCCTTTATTGGCTATTACAGCAATCAAACGCTTCCTATAGTTGCTGACCACTTTTTGCATTTCTCCACTACTATTTTTGCCTATTCATCTTTAGCGATGAGCTCCAACTCTCTCAGGTTGAAGGGTCTCCTTGCCATCACCCTGATCTTGACGCTTCCTCCACAAATTCTCAATTGGATTTAAGTCTGGACTCTGGCTGGGCCACTGCAAAACGTTAATGTTTTTGCCATTTCTTCACCACTTTTCCTGTGTTTTGAGTATTGTCTTGCTGAAATGACCACTGGTGCCCAAGGCCAAGTTTCTCTGCAGACTGCCTGTTGTTGTTAAGAATATTTAGAAGTGCAATCATTCTTGTCAAAGTTTTTCAAAATTGTTCTAAGACAAGAATGATTTTTGATTTTGAATAATTTTAGGACAAACTATTTTGATCTACTTCAAATGTTGACTACTAAATAAAATAAATAAAGCTAGTTAATGACTGCAAGAGTGTTTCTAGTGTCTTGTACAACAGCTGAGAAAGTTGCTGTGAATTTGACTTTTTTTTTTTTTTTCTCTTCTGACTGTGGGAATCTTTTGGATCATTGTACTAATTAAAGCCTTCAGATGGTCATAAATCAGAGCAGAAATGTTTCAAATCATAGTATTAAATGTTGCATCACAACATTTTTAATCACTCTTTTAATCAACATTCTCTTAAGATTGGAAGTCTTGTTTTTTTAAGCATTTTGTTATGTTTATGCTAAAAATAAGAACAAATATTATCCTCTGACAAACTTGTTTTCTATTTAAATATTTTTTCTTTTCTGAGCCAGTTATCATAACTTTGTTTATGCTTGGATCATGCATTTTAATGTATTTTATCATGTATTTTCATGTATTTTAGTCAGTTGGTTATGTGAAATCATTCTGTTGAAGTCAAATATACCTTCATTTAGGAATATTTAGACATTTGCACCATAAAACAGGACAAAAATAACAGGACAAAAATTGTAGATGCAGTAAACATTATTTCAATATTCTAAACAAATTTTGTAAGAAGTATTAAATCCATAAGTTTTTTGTTTGTTACTTTATCAGTTTTAGTATTTTTGTTTTTGTAGAAAGGCTATCCAAAGAGTTTGTCTTTAGACCTTTACATTTAGAAACATATTTACATTTTATATCCCTTTAAATAGAGTATTGTTTTTCATTAAGACCTTCTAAAGATCTTTTAAAAGTCAAGAAAATAAAAAGTCATCATATAACATGCACAAACTCTGTATTTGCTGTAATAGTTGTCTGTTTATCACTATAATAGATTACCAAAAAAAAATCGCTGCTTGATATCAGTGACACTGTAACAATAAGTGTACTATAAATGTGTACGTTTTGTATAAGATGTTTTGTGTGGTGTGAAATTTCAGTTTTCAATGAGTTTTTGTTGTGGAGAGGGCCTGGTGGGGATATGGTGTCAAAGGTCATTCTAAAGCTACTGACAGTAGTGTGTCTGACGGGGAAGAGCAGTGTTTGCAGAGCTGGAGTCTTTCCAAGATCATTATGATGGCTAGACAGGTCTGAGTTGACAAGACTTGGACGATAGTCTGCATAATTTATAATGTATCCATAGACACAATTCATATGAATGTAAAACATCCATTAAATAGGGTAAAGAAGTAATCAATAACACAATCAGTTTTTTGTGGAGCAAAGATAAGTGAAACAATTTTCCTACTGTTCCTACTATTAAGATGTTTCAATTTTGGTTTGTTGTACTGAGGTATTTAAATATTTGGCAGTTTTTTACTATTAGAATATGTAAATATTGGTGGTTTGTACTGTTACAATAGTTAAATATTGGTAGTTCTTTTCTTATGAGATGGTCAGATATCAGTCAGTAAGAATTTTGTTATATTCTAAATAAGAGTAAGCTGTTTTCTTAAAGAATGGATGAAAATATAATGAATGGTTGAAGGTGGAAAATCTGAAAATGTCTGATTTTGCATAAATAATGAAGGAACTTTGAGAAGGCATCCTAGACTGTGCTTTAATATTAATATTTTCACCGCTCAGTAAGCTGTAGAAGCTCCACTGGTTGTTGTCATGTTTATTATTTATTTATATATATATATTTATTGTCTTATTTATTTATTATGGTAATATTACATTTCATATTGTGAAGTATATATTAGTTGCTGCTCATTTGTAGTTCTTAAATATGCTCTTTAAAATTATTGTGACTATTTTAGGACAGGAAGTTTACTTTAAATTATTTTATTTCATTTTTTAGAACAATGATAACTGTTTTTTTTTTTTTTACATAAAATCTTGTATTGCATGACTATTACCAATGCTAAATTAGTGTATTTAATTTTGTATATGTTTTACAGGTATTACTAATCCCAAACAGCCCAAGGAATCACCCAAGAACTTCACCTTTGATTATTCGTATTGGTCACACAGCTCGGTAAGTCTCTGAATATTTCATGTCAAAAATGCTTTAATTGCATAAACTTGTCAGTATTCATAGTTTTTTATTTGTATAGCGATTTAAAGCAGCTTTATAGAAATATTCACTGCAATAAAAAGTCAAACCACAATGGACTTTATATCCTTGTATAATGGATATAAAGGCCAAAATCTAAAGACTATTCATCTCAACACAGTTGAAAACACACTGTTTTTCAGGAAGAAGACCCAGCCTTTGCATCTCAGAGGAAGGTTTATCAGGACATTGGCGAGGAGATGCTGCTTCATGCTTTTGAGGGCTATAATGTGTGTATCTTCGCTTATGGACAGACGGGAGCAGGGAAATCTTACACAATGATGGGGAAACAGGATCCAGGACAGCAAGGCATTATACCACAGGTATGCAGATCACACAGATGAAATGCACAAACTGTATACAGCCAGGGAGTATATAAATTAAATGTTTAATGTGTAGTTATGTAACATTTTAGACAAGTATTGATCTTATTCTGCGATTGTTTTAGAACTTCTGATTCAGTTGCCTATGGGAGAAATGACTAGGAATAATAAACAGCAGAAAACGGTCAAACTACTTACTCTACAAGCAAGTCTGTTCATGACTATACATTAAAAGTAGAATAATATAATAAAGAGAATGTCAGTTTGTAACATCAAGAAGCACAATGAGCCGTTTTCAACCTCTAAAAATAAATGGAAGTGAATGAGAGTGGAAGTCTCCAGCCAAAAAGCTTCCAATGGCTGCGCCTGCTCGTACGTGAAGAATAAGGTCAATAGGCCCCGGTATACTTCAAACAAAATGGAAAAAACAACTGAAATTGTAATTTCGAGCAAAATCCAAACAAAATTGACTTTGTTTCAGCAGTTCGAAACAGTCCACCAAATCGAAGTTTTTAGTGGGAGTTTTTTTTGGCTCCTAAACACCTTTGAGCTACCATTGGTTCGTGACGACTATGCAATTGGTGGGTGTGTTCTATAGCTCTGACTTCTTTACTGTGCTTCGTTTCTGGTTCAGAGTCAAACATGAGCACTTCCACTACAACAACACCAAGTTAGCAGCATGAATACATTCATAGAATAGAAATCAGAATTTTATGAAACTCTTTCAGCCTCCATTGTTGTTGTGTTTAGCAGTACAATCGAATGGACATTTACAACCCTGCCTACTGCCAGGGTATACCAGGGCCTTAACTGTTGGTGAACTCTTGCAAATGCACCAAGTTAAAGGTGCATTTGTATCTCAACTCCCATTCAAAGCTGCTACTCTTAACTCAAGATGCTGTTAAATGTGCATTTTTAAGAGACTAACTTGTAATTTTATTAATATACATTTTTTTAAACTTTGTATTCAGTAAAAAATAAAGCATGGTTTACTCAGAGGGATAAAAATGAAAATTCACTCACCATTTACTCAGCCACAAGTAATTTCAAACCTGAAAAAATTAAGCTAAAGCTGGTTTGGAACTAGTGGAGGGTGAGTAAATCATGACAACTATGGTTTTAAAAAGCTTTGGACATCCTGTGCGCGAAATATATGTACTGTTCTTTCACAAAGCTTCAAAAAACAACCCAAAAAAACCTAAAGGAGTTTGAACTTTATCAAGCAGCTGTTCTGGATTCCTAAATATGTCGACACAAGCACAATGGTTCCTGCTCAGCCAGAGTCGCCTTAAAGTTACGCATCTTCAGAAGCAGAGCCATGTGTGGAGTTACAAAGTGTGCTTTTACATCTGGACAAAAAAGTGTGATAATCTCCGCCTGTTGGTTCGGCGTGCTCTTAACATACATAACAGTGTGTTTTTGCATTTTCACGTGGACAGAGATTTTTTTTAAACGAAAGCAGAGAAAACTCATGTATCATTTGGTGCTTTTTGTATGGACCTAATGAACTTAACCACAGGTGTGAAAGCACCCAAAAAAATGACAAGCACAGCACTGGGTAAATTAGAGCCTGCTCGACGGCTCATACTGCAATGACACAATTTTTTTGAGTGCATGCTCCTTCGTGCTCGTGTGGATGTGTTGAATACAAACCAGGCTGTAAATGTGCACTGCATATTTTATTTACCCATTTTTTGGCTGAATAAACTAATTTACTCAACAAAATTAACTCTACTTAAAAGCTGTGTTGAGTGTGTGATGTTTTCGCATATTGTTCTAGAAAATATATATATATATATATATATATATATATTTTTTTTTTTTTTCAATGTTTTGTTTTGCTTTAACATGCTACAATAATGAAATGGTAATAATGAATTATGTCCAGATAAATACTGTTACAAATATTACATCAATATTAAATTTACTTGAAATAAATAAATAAATACATTCCAGAACTCTTGTGCTGTACACGCCACTATATCTCTAGAATTTTTACCATGATCTGTATCTAATAATGTATTTCATTCATTCATTCATTTTCCCTCAGCTTAGTCTCTATTCAGAGGTCACCACAGCAGAATGAACCGCCAAATTCTCCGCCATATGTTTTACACAGCGGATGCGCTTCCAGCTGCAACCCAGTACTAGGAAACACCCATACACACTCATTCACACACACGCGCACACACGCACACACACACACACACATACACTATGGCTAATGTAGTTTCTTCAATTCACCTAAAGAGCATGTCTTTGGACTGTGGGGGAAATCGGAGCACCCGGAGGAAACCCACGCCAACGCGGGAGAATATGCAAACTTTACACAGAAATGTCAACTGACCCAGTCGGGACTCGAACCAGCAACCTTCTTGCTGTGAGGCGACAGTGCTAACCACTGAGCCACCGTGCCGCTCCTCATAAAATCTTTAAAAGTATAAATTATCATTATATTTCAAATGATTACAAACAAATGGGCAAAACCCTTAGTGTGAAGGATAGGGGCATAGTGTAAAAAAATATTTAATGTCTTTTTTAATATCAAGTTATATTTGTTCTAAATAAACCCTACCACCTTTTTAATATGTAAACTATTTTACACTGACATTTTAGCTGGTGTTTTCTGTAAATAATGATAAAGGATGGATTTCTACATCCTACGGCACATTGACTGCAACTCTGCACAAGAAGTTTGGCCAGAGGAGAAATGGTCGTGCCCAACTGAGCCTGGTTTCTCTCTAGGTTTTTTTTCCTTCACTTTCGTCAATTGGTGAAGTTTGTTCCTCGTCGCTGTCGCCACTGGCTTGCTTGGTTTGGGACTTGTGGAGCTCCGCATCGATGGATTTGCTCTTCAGTGTTTGGACTTTCATCAGTGAAAATTGAACCACACTGAAACTTCAACTCTGAAAACTGAACTGACACAGTTTCAATTTACTAGAACTTCTATGTTAAGCTGCTTTGACACAATCTACATTGTAAAAGCACTATAAATAAATAAAGATGAATTAAAGTGTGGACTAATGTAAAGTGTAATAGTCATTTTTAGGGATAAAAATCAAATGAATTCACATTATAATTCTAAAAATGCACTTTTATTGTTCTGATGAGGAAAATCTGTGAGCTCTGTATATAATCATCTCTCTCACTGTGTGTTTTTTCTCATAGATGTGTGAGGATTTGTTTAGACAGACAGCAGAAAACACTGACCCTGACCTGTCCTTCTCTGTAGAGGTGTGTGTTTGTGTTTGTCTGTGTGTTGCTGGTTCCATTTATTTTGGACATTCATTAATACATGCATTACTTCAGGTGATGAATCATTTTGTGAAATCCAACTATTTTTGTATCGTGTGTTTCTTAGGTGTCATATATGGAGATTTACTGTGAGCGGGTTCGAGACTTGTTAAATCCAAAAAGCAAAGGCGCTTTAAGGGTCAGAGAGCATCCTATCATGGGCCCGTATGTAGAAGACCTCTCTAAAATGGCGGTTACCAACTATAGTGATATTGCAGATCTCATGGACACCGGTAACAAAGCAAGGTATATTGTATGCTGTATAGTATATACTGAATACTGTACTTGCTAGCTACTGAACAACACTGACAAAGAGCAGCTAAATAAAATAATATATCTAAAATTTACATAACAATTCAAATAATTAAAATCATAGATGTATTTAAAAAAACAAATATAAATGAGTATATAATAAAATAAATGAGTGAATAAATGAGTGATATAAATAATTAAAGCACAAATATCTAACACTAACATACATAAAAACTATAATAAGAATTAAAATCATAATTATAATAAAATCATATCTATTTTAAAAACAATTATCTAAATCACAAAATGGCCAAGTTATTCCAACTAAAAAATAGATGTACAAAATTGTGTCCAACGTTAAGCTAAAATATCTAAAACTAACATAAAATTAAAGTAATATTTAAATTCATAAATGTATGTAAAAAAAAAAAAATCTAAATGGCAAATAGCCAAATTATTCAAATGTATTTACAAAACCTATTCAAGCTATTAATAAAACAAAAATAAACTTAAAGTTAATAAAACTTTTTCTCAGTATCATTCAAACATACTTTTACAGTGCTGTATTTTATGTTATCAGACAATGATATTTATCTGGAGAGACTTCGGACAAATTATTTTTAAATGTGAATCCTTCAAAAAGTGTAACATTTTTATATATATGTGTGTGTGTATGTATGTATATGTGTGTGTGTGTGTGTGTGTATATATATATATATATATATATATATATATATATAATTATTATTATTAATTTATTTTTGCCTTGATATAGTCGGAGAAGCTGTTATGGTAAAACAATTAAATCTAAAAACTTTCTCAATCTCATACTTCCATTTTATTTATTTTATTTTATTTTTTAAAGGACGGTTGCTGCCACAAACATGAACGAGACTAGCAGTCGCTCTCATGCCGTCTTCACCATTCTCTTCACCCAGCACCGACACGACCACATGACCAGCCTAGACACCGAGAAGGTGTGTGAGGAGAGATTTTTATACAGGGTTCCCACACTTCTTGAAAGTACTTGAATTTCAGACATATGTATTCAAGGCCTGGAAAGTACTTAAAAACAAACACAGGTTCTTGAAAGTGCTTGAATTAAATTTGTTAATGGTTTTATTTCAAGAATTGTCAAAACCAGAACAAAAGAAGGAGAAATTCTTAAATGAAAAATCCTACGTTTAAATCTTGTACAATAACACTGACAAATAATGCACATTTAATCAATGTTTCTAAATTTTCTTTGAACATGACTGTTTAAAACGGTCAATTTCTGAAAATTACTCTGACATTTTTAATGTAAATATTAAGTGTAAGTGAAATGTTAAGTACAGTAAGGACTTTCATGCCGCTACATCTGCTGGGGTATGAATTACAAAGGTGCTTGATTTAAAATGAATTGTGTTTGTCCTGCTGTTCTTGAAAGAGTGGGAACCCTGCTTTTTCAAAACGCAGATTTTTGTTCTTCATTTCTCACTCTGATTTCTGCTGCTCAGGTGAGCAAGATCAGCCTGGTTGATCTGGCTGGAAGTGAGAGAGCAGACTCATCTGGAGCCAAAGGCATGAGGTTAAAGGTGCGTACTGTCATCGTTTATCCATCCCCATTCTAGGTATGTGTTGATGTCTGACTGTGAGCTGCAGCGATGCATTCCTGTAGATCTGCTCACACCAGAAGAAAATTAGTATCAGATCAGTTGGTCTGGGATCTTAAAGGGATAGTTCACCCAAAAATGAAAATCTCCTGTTAATTTACTCACCCACAGGTCATCCATGATGTGACTTTTTTTTTTATTCAATAGAACATTAAAGAAGATTTTGAGCTGAATCTGTGGTCCTTGGCTATTCATATAATGGCAGTGAATGGTCATGGTTTTTGATTTATAATAAACACATACAAACGAGTCCAAATCGATAGTCCTGATGACACACTGAGGTCTTGTGAAGCCAATCGATCGGTCCGTGTAAGAAATTGATCATTATTTACAATATTATTTGCTGTAATTTACAGCCTGGTCAAACAGATCTCTTCCCATGTGTGAATGTAGTCCAATTGTAGTCCAGCTGCTTTTGATGACGAAAGCACCAGAGCTAGTGACCAATACAGTGGGGGAAATATGTATTCAACACGTCACCATTTGCAGGAAATGCATGTAAAGCAAATCTCACAATAAAAAAAAAATATTTTTCAGGGTTTTTTTTTTTGCCACAGCTCTATTAATGACTATAGTTGCTTTAATTATGCAAAACATGCTGCTGGGTTAAATATAAAGTTGAATTTGGGGTTAAAATACCCTTTAACTGTATAAAGTATTAACAGATAATCTAAAAGCACTGTTTTGTTTTGTTTAGGAGGGAGCCAATATTAACAAATCTCTGACAACACTGGGTAAAGTCATCTCAGCACTGGCAGACATGGTAAGAGCTACTGCTAACGTTTGTGCTATATATGAACTATAGATTTGTCTGCAGTTTATTTCTGCAACTCATTTCCCATCTACGTCTTCTTCGCTTCACTTGTCTTTCAGTGTTTTGTCTTAAATGTTGACTTCTTTGTCTCAAGTAACAAAAAGTTTCTCCTCCACAGCACGGCTCAAAGAAGAGACGCTCCGATTTCATTCCCTACAGGGATTCTGTGCTCACGTGGTTATTGAGAGAAAATCTAGGCAAGTCTGTTGTCCTAAAGCCTATTCGTAAAGCATATTCCTAAAGCCTATTACATTTTATAATGAATAAGTACATATGATAAACTAGGATGCGTTAAATTGATCAGCAATAACAAAGCAATATTGACGACAATAATAGTAATAGGTGTTTGTATTAGAATTTCTGAGCATGTTAAATTTCTGAATGATGGTGCAATGGTGTTGTTATGGAATTTATTAATGTACTAGCATTTAAATTCATTCACTGTTCTCAGCGATACATTCAAGCATTTTTGTTTGTCTTAAAGGGGATCTATTATGCAAAAATCACTTTAACATGGGTTTAAACACAGTTGTGTGGCAACAGTGTATGAATTTAGCCAGCCTCTAATGGTAAAAATGAATTAATTCTATTTTTTATAATCGCACTTGATAAAAACAGTCTGCAGAAACACTCTGATTGACATTCTCACTTTGTGTCATCAGAGGGGGAAAGCCCCGCCCATTAGTGACAATCCCTCCCTCATTAGCATAAACAGCCCTGAGTGAGAAGCAGCCATCCGCCATTAGAGTTTTTACCTACTGAAAATAATGTCAGCAACTAAGAGGATTATAAATGTGGAGTTTTATAAGCACAAATTAACACTGGAGTCTCCGTAGACTGCCTTCTTAGACACTTCTTTTGACATTTTCAGTTTTTCACAGAGATAACGTTCGTCATTCGGCGTTTGTAGCTCCCCTCTCTTTTAAAAAGAGCACAGTCTCATTTGAATTTAAAGCGACAGTCACCAAAATGGCACAATTTGGCCCAAAGCCTAAAAGGGGCAGTTTCAAAGAGTTATAAAACATTATTTGTGTGGTATTTTGAGCTGAAACTTCACACACACACTCTAGAAACTTATTTTACATTTTCTAAAAAGAGGCATAATAGGTCCCCTTTAAATCACTGTTAATGCTGATTCTGGTTGAGTTTAAGTGTTTGTGTCTGAAGGTGGAAACTCTCGCACAGCCATGATTGCTGCTCTAAGCCCAGCAGATATCAATTATGAAGAAACACTCAGTACTCTCAGGTAAAATCACACAGTTCTTTCCTAAATACATACTATTTTTTTATCTGCACATACTATTTACTGGGTCCCTGTGGATTCTTAAACCTTATAAAAGGGTAGTACACCCAAAAAAAAGAAAAGTCTGTCATCATTTACTCACCTTTCACTGGTTCAAAACTTATTTGAGATTCTTTCTTCTGTTTAAAATACAATTTTTTATATTTTTGAAAATGCTGGGGGGGGGGCGACACGGTGACTCAGTGGTTAGCACTGTCGCCCTGGCTGGGTCAGTTGGCATTTCTGTGTAGAGTTTGCATGTTCTCCCCGTGTTGGCGTGGGTTTCCCCCGGGTGCTCCGGTTTCCCCCACAAGTCCAAACACATACGCTATAGGTGAATTGAATAAACTAAATTGGCCGTAGTATATGAGTGTGTGTGAATGTAAGAGTGTATGGGTGTTTCCCAGTACTGGGTTGCAGTTGGAAGGGCATCTGCTGTGTAAAACTTATTCTGGATAAGTTGGCGGTTCATTCCACTGTGGCAACCTCTGATTAATAAAGGGACTAAGCTGAAGGAAAGTGAATGAATGAATGAAAATGCTGGTATCCATTGACATATATAGTATTTTTGTCCTACTATGAAAGTCTATGGGATAAACAGAAGAAAGAAACTTTAAAAAGGTTTAAAACCACATGAGGGAGAGTAAATGATGAGGTAATTTTACTTTTTGGAGAACTATCCCTTTAAGTTCAGTTTTATGTTAATGTCTTGCCTGGAGAACTCTTGTTATTGTGCATATTTAACTAGCTAATGTACTTTAAAAAAAATCTAAAATGCATGTAATTTTATTTTAAATTAAAATAATTGGGGTTTTTTGGACACCCCTTTTCTTGAAAAATGGTTTATAATTTTGTAAAATACATTCTTTTAGTCAAACTGTCATGTTTACAATGGTTTTAGAGTTCCGTTGTATTGGTTTTAGAGCAGTTGTTCACTGGCAGACTCCAAAATGTCACCGTACACTGCAAAAATAGAATTTTGTCTCGTTTCTAGTCCAAATATCTACATATCCTTAAATAAAGAAGCATTTTCTAGACAAGCAAAACATATTGTCTAGTTTTCAGAAATAATAAGTCAAAATTAAGTGAGTTCTGCCATTAATCTGCCAATGGGCTAAGCAATATAATCTTATTTTTGCTTTTGAAATAAGATTATTTTGCTTACCCCATTGGTAGATTATTTAGCTTGTTTTAAGGAAAAACTCACTACAGTATGAATCCCATTGCAGGTATGCAGACAGAGCTAAGCAGATCAAGTGTAACGCTGTCATAAATGAGGATCCAAACGCACGTCTTGTCAGGGAGCTTAAAGAAGAGGTGAACAGACTGAAAGAGCTGCTTCTGTCTCAGGGACTCAGCAACCTCATCACTGCCTCAGGTACACACGCGCACACACACACACACACACACACACACACACACACAAAACCCTATTTACACATTTACCTATTTAACATGCCTATTTAGTAGGGGTGTAACCCTGGTGTCCTGGCCAAATTCCCTCCATCGGCCCTTACCCATCATGGCCTCCCAATCATCCCCATCCACCGAATTGGCTGTATCACTGTCTCTCCACTCTCCCTATAGCTGGTTTGTGGTGAAGCACTGGCGCCATTGTCCTGTGGCTGCCGTCACTGCTGGTGGTGTGGAGAGACCCCCCTCATCATTGTGAAGCGCTTTGGTTGTATGGTCATACATGATAAAATGCACTATATAAAAATACATATTACATTATTACATTACATTACATGACATTAAATGGTTAGTTCACCCAAAAATGAAAATTCTGTTATTAAATTCTGTTATCTGGGGCGACCACATGCTGCAGTGCCCCTAAATTGCCAGGGCCCTAACCACTCTGTCACCCTATTCCCACTACTTACGACGCCCCTGCCCACAAGTAGCAATATATATATTAAATTTAAATGTATTTCTTTTCTGGTTTGACTGTAGCTAATTCTGTTATTCTGTGTCAGGGTCTGAAACGGGCCGTCCAGCTTTAGGAGGAGTGTTAGGAGAGCCCCATCAGCCCTCGCTCTCATATGTCCAGTCTACCTCTGATGCACCAATGGAGGGAGTGACGCCCACCGGTGCCTCTGAGCCAATCAGCAAAGAGGAGGCCGCAGAGAGACTGAAGGTACACAACATCACATTCACAGCACACTGTCTTAACAAAAAAAACAAAACAGACCGATGTTGGGGAAGCTGCTTTTATATTAGAGTTTCTGAGTATTCTATGATATAAAGGTGTTGTCATTTCAGTATTCAATTTCAGCAAATCCAAGTTTTTGTTTGTTTATTAGGGTGTAACAGTACACTGCAGTCACGGTTCAATACGTACCTCAGTTTTGGGTTCACAGTTCGGTATGGGTACGGTACAACAGGAATAAGCAACAAATCTTCAGTACTTCTGCTTATTTTGAACAGGCAGAAGTGTTTTGTCACAATCAGCTACAGAACTGAAGAGCTTCTTGGGATGCAAAAGTACAAAATAAACACAATAATGAAAAATGAAACTTTATAATTAGGAAATTGTGTGTATAATTGTGTATTAAACTTTCAATGATTAAGCTCAGCCCTCTTCTAAAACAACAGAAACAATAACTGTGTATTATATTTAAGATTCAGTAAGCTTCAAAACTAAAATCTCTTTTAATGAAAATGCAGCACTGTGTCCTTCATAACAGCATGTGCAGCGGACAACAACTGCTCGGTTTGGTTACGATTTTTCGGTTTAATTCGATATCTCGGTGCATCACGGTGCATTGACGATGCTTTCCATAAACAATTTTATATTTTACTTCACAGCACAACAATTCCTGTATTATAATTTATAAATATTTTTATATTTATATATTATTTGTAATACAATTTTGTCCTTTAATACAAACAGTCAGATATATGAACTGTACCTTTGAAAACTCAAGTACATGCACTGAACAACATGAGCATTTATAGCAAATAAACAAATGTAAATATCCCGCAAGTTCTTACACCCCTATGATTGGTCACGCGCTCAACAGAAAGGGCTGCAATTGGCTCTAACGCGCTGATGAGTGACACTGATAAACGGCAGCGGCGTTCACAGCTGATCCATGATAGACGCGGTGGAAAAAATCCCGCTCTGCAGACACGCACTCGTGTCTGTATCCAGAAGTATTAATGTAACAACCGAGAGGAGAGGAAACGTTACCTCACAACAGCAGGTCAAAAGTCCACAGTGAGAGAGAGATAGGGAGAGAGAGAAAAATGGAGTTTACTTTCATTTTCTCCATAACAGTGAAACAGGGCTTCTGCTGTAACTTCAGTGTTAGTGAAAGACTGTCCAGCAAACTCACACACACGCAGTGAAGTGTGGACAGTTTCTGCGTTTTTAAGTAGTTGGAGCATTTAAATTACTTGCGCTCGCCTCCCTCGCCATAGTAAGCTACTGCAATATAGCGCATATGAGATAAATGAGGTCAGTACATAATAACCGGTTAAGTTCTATTACTGATCCGATACCAAATTGTCCGCGTCTGTGTTGTGGTGCACCGAAGAAACAATTAATTTTGACACCCCTAGTGTGTAGAGAAGTCACTCACTCACAGATTTATTTACGTGCTCACAAGATGAGACAATATCTTATATTTCCACTGTTTGCTGGATGTGTGTGACCATTATACACTCACATCTTTTGCAGCACCGCGTTTAGTTTTTAGATGCTGTGTGAAGATAAAATGATTTCAACTTTCACCTACAGTTGCGCTCATTTGTCATACTGTCAGTTCCAGAGCAGTGGACTAATCAGAAAAACTCGGAAGCGGGACTAGTGTTGCGCGCTTTTGTTTCGTGGGTTAGCAAATTGGCATGACAACGGCAACATGGTGGAACCACTCCTGAAAGCTTCACGTTTTCAGACGCAAAGACGCTTTCTTTTTGAATGGCTACTCAGTTGTTGCACTGCTGTGGTCTTTTCTGTGACTGTACATCTGAACTGACTGTATTCGTTGTGAGAGTGCGTGAACCAAACCGTGAGCATCGTACCGTGACGGTTCGGGATAAATACGTGTACCATTGTGTTCTTTTGGTAAATGGTCATGTACAATTTAAAATGTAATTTGTATTATAAATATTGTGCTCCGGTTTCCCCCACAAGTCCAAAGACATGTGGTATAGGTGAATTGGGAAGGCTAAATTGTCTGTAGTGTATGTGTGTGAATGAGTGTGTATGGATGTTTCCCAGTGATGAGTTTCAGCTGGAAGGGCATCCGCTGCGTAAAACATATGCTAGATAAGTTAGCGGTTCATTCCGCTGTGGCGACCCCAGATTAATAAAGGGACTAAGCCGAAAAGAAAATTAATAAATGATTTTACCATTGAGTTTGCCATGAATATAGCCTTTGATGCTGAAATGGCATTAAACAATTAATAAATTAAATAAATAAATAAAACTGTAAATTTTTATGTTTTTTTTTTTGTGTGTGGTTAAAAACAAAATATGTCAGTCTATCATTGTCTAACTGCGTCTCTAACAGGAAACAGAAAAGATCATTGCAGAGCTGAATGAAACATGGGAGGAGAAACTCAGGAAAACTGAGGAAATACGTCAAGACAGGTAAGAACACACACACACCACCATACTAAGTCGTTCAAAATATGTACACAATTGACCATATGTTCAGGTAATCTGGATTTTGATTGGCCAGGCTGCCAATCAAAATCTACACTCCATTAATTTAACCTTAAGTTAGTCTTCTCATCTTGTTTTATGATTGAATGTCTGCGTGTATTTAACTGACTATACTCTGATTGTAAACCCAGGATTACACTGTCAATTCTGTTCTGTGTTAACTCATACCTCATCTCATACTCATATTACCCCTGTACTCCAACAGTCACACATCGATTTTAAAACGTTGATTTTAACATATAAAGCGGTTCATGGTTCTGCTCCTGATTATATATGTAATCTGATATCTACATCCTCTTCCTCTCGTTATTTACGTTCTGCTTCGGGGCTCACCTTGTTTCAGCCTTGTTGCAAACTCAGCACCATGGGAGGTAGGGCATTCTCCTACTGTGCACCTAAATTGTGGAATGCTCTTCCCACAAACATCAGGAATGCCAGTTACCTGGACTGTTTTAAGAAACTTCTCCTTTTTAGAATTGCTTATAATTTATGAGGCTTTCTTTTTTAACTGTATTTTTTGTATTTCATGCTTTATTGTGTATTGACGCTTGTGTATTGTTAGTGCTTTGAGTCTGAGAAAAGCACATTATAAATCAAATGTATTATTATTATTATTAAAGGAACAGGTCTTTCTGTGGCTATAATTAGGTAGTCAAATATCTGTCACTAATTATAATCACTAGTCACTATGAAAAATGCTAGGAAAGTATATATATTTTTTATTTGTGTAAACAGCATCTATTTTCAATTGCTGCTATAAGTATAACTGACATCTCCCGTTGTAAAAATGTGGGGTTTTTTTTATTTAAATGTTTCTTTCTATCAAGCAAGTTGACTGCTTAATTCATAAATATTACTTTTTTGTTGTCCTTACAAAATTTTGGATGCCTCAAAGTTTTAGTCAAGCATATTTTAAAATTATATGTTTTATAATGAATAAGTACATATAATCATCTCTCTCTCTCTAATAATAATAATAATAATCGTAATAAAAATAAAATAAACAAAATAAAAAATACAAATAAATAATAGCAATAATCAGAATAAACTGTACACTTTACAATCATCTTAGGATAAAACAGTAATAATAAATAATAATAATCAGTATATTTACTTATATTTATTTCTCTCTTTCTCTCTCTCTTATTATGTGTGTGCGTCTGTCTGTCTGTCTGTGTGACATTTCAGGGAGTCGCTGCTGGCTGAGATGGGTGTGTCTGTGAAAGAGGATGGAGGAACAGTCGGTGTCTTCTCGCCCAAAAAAGTGAGTCAAGTCTTTTTGTTTTGTCAGAGTAAATTTGACAGGAAGTAAAGGTGCGGTCATAACACTGTGTAGTGTGTTTTCACATACAAAATCCAGTCTATAGTAATTAGCGTTAGTGTCTTTAACCTGATTATACTTCATAAGTAGATAAAGCATGGGGTGATATAAACACATTTACCTGTTTTCTGTTGACTTAGAAAAAGGGTACGCATTTGTGAAATGCATTCTTATTGCCAATTTAAGGACTTTAAGACAGAGTTAATGGTTTTCAGTAATAGAGGAGGAAATACTGCATATTCTAATGCTTTTCTGACCCAAAGAATTATACAAATATGTATGTAGAAGTACGGCAGTCAAAATATGTGCCCCAAGTTTTCTACTAACATGAAGCAAGACTCTAAAGCTGATTTATACTTTCACCTACTTGACGCACTCGCCGTTGTACTGTTATTTGCAACAACAGGGGGCGACTTGGAGTAACTCTCATGATAAAACAGTAGTAAAGAAGAAGTCAGGGAGTGGAGTTGCTAAATGAATGAATTTAACTATATATCAAATTAATAAGTTGTGAATAATTTTGGAGGACGCTCGTGAAAATGTTTGCTGTAGTACAGTTGGGGAAAGGAGTAACTAGGACTACATTTAATATAATCATAAACTGCGTACTTAGTGCAAAACCTTTTATACAATATAAATAAATCTATTGACAACCTGTGCACAAAATATATGCACGGTTTCATTACTTTTTATTAGATCTAAAAATATCTCCACGTGTTTGAGCTTGTGTTTTCTCCCTAGACGCCTCACCTGGTGAACCTGAATGAGGATCCTCTGATGTCTGAGTGTCTGATCTACTATATTAAAGATGGAGTCACCAGGTGAGCAGTGCGAGCCTGCAGGACTGTTTTTTGTATTTCTGTTTATTGTGTCTCATCATGGCTGTCTGTCTGTGTGTTACAGGGTTGGTCAGGAGGATGTGGATATTCGCCTCAGTGGTCAGTTCATAAAGGAGCTGCACTGTGTCTTCTGTAGTGAAATCAATGAGAATAATGAGGGTGAGAACGGTCACATCCATTACATTGACTGAATATATTTAGACTGAATCTGCACACTTGTTTCATATTTGTCTGCAGACTCATGGTTATACACTACCTGACAAAAGTCTTGTCGCCTATCCAAGTTTTAGGAACAACAAATAATAACTTCTAGTTGATCATTTGGTATCAGAAGTGGCTTATATGAAAGGCAAAGGCCTCTAGATTACGCTTATTTTACTAAAATAAAATATGATCATGCCTTGATTTTTAATGATTTAATTAGGACAGTATGGTCTGACTTTGCTTAGACAAAAGTCTTGTCACTTAACAGAAATAATGTCCAGTATAGAATATAAAGTCATGGTGCAGTGGAGAAAGAATGAATATTGTGCATGACTCCCATGAGCTTGGAGGACTGCATCCATACATCTCTGCAATGACTCAAATCACTTATTAATAAAGTCATCTGGAATGGCAAAGAAAGCTTTCTTGCAGGACTCCCAGAGATCATCAAGATTCTTTGGATTCATTTTCAATGCCTCCTCCTTCATCTTACCTCAGACATGCTCAATAATGTTCATGTCTGGTGGCTGGGCTGGCCAATCCTGGAGCATCTTGACCTTCTTTGCTTTCAGGAACTTTGATGTGGAGGATGAAGTATGAGAAGGAGCGCTATCCTGCTGAAGAATTTGCCCTCTCCTGTGGTTTGTAATGTAATGGGCAGCACAAATGTCTTGATACCTCAGGCTGTTGATGTTGCCATCCACTCTGCAGATCTTTCGCGCGCCCCCATGCTGAATGTAACCCCAAACCATGATTTTTCCTTCACCAAACTTGACTGATTTCTGTGAGAATCTTGGGTCCATGCGGGTTCCAGTAGGTCTTCTGCAGTATTTGTGATTATTGAGATGCAGTTCAACAAATGATTCGTTGGGAAAATCTACCCTCTGCCACTTTTCCAAATGATCAACTAGAAGTCAAGTTATTATTTGTTGCTCTTACAACTGGGATCGACGACAAGACTTTTGTCAGGTAGTGTACAGTAGTTAAAGGCACAATATGTAAGATTATAACTGTTCTATATTTATGTACATTAACATTATCCCAAATGTTTTGCAGAATATATCAAACAGAGATATAACCAATTTTAACTAGTGAGATGGATTGTGTGATGTGTATTCATGCTAATGACGTCACACACCATCGATTTCTGGTTTGGTTTTCTAGAAAACGGAAACAGCAGCGAGGCTTTAATATGTTGTGTGTATTATTAGACTGCACAGAGCAGCATTATAACTGAAGCCTAAAATGTATTTAGTCTGATAAAACAGCGCTGCTTTTTCTCCACATGATCACAAGCGGAAGAACAGGAAGTGGTGGACTGTAGTGGTGAAGTCATCCTCTAGTGGTGAAAATTACATACTGTGCCTTTAATATAAAAAAGGTTTAAAAGACAGGCTATTTTGCTATGTCAGAAAGTGATGTCTTACAAAGTATTACAAAGACTTAGACTTCAAGTTTGAAATGTAATTTCCAAACCAAATGTGCGTGTGTTTTTCTGCAGTGGTGGTAACTTTGGAGCCGTTAGTTGGAGCAGAAACGTATGTCAATGGCAAGCAGGTCACTGAAGGTGTTGTGCTCAAACAAGGTGAGTATTTCAGTGCAGGTTTCAATGTATTTTTATGTCTGTTCACAATTGAAAATAAGTGCTAATTACTACAGCACAAGCCTTGCACAACATTCTGCTTGCTGTTATTTAAACAGGGCTTTTATATGAAACTTAAGCTGCAATTCACTTCAAATAAGATAATTGTAATGATGTTTCTTAAGATTTAATAATCATTCTAATTGTTTGAGAATAGGGAAGTCCAACTAAACTAATAACAACAGAGAGAAATTACAACAGAGAGAAATTGCTATTATTGTTCAAAATAGCAAATTAAAGATAGCTATTCAGCATGTGGTTATTTTATTTTTTATAAATCAGTAAATTGTAAGTTATTGGTTAAATTTTAAAAGTCTTAAATTTTTTTATTCAATTAAATACTAATTAATAAATACGAACAGTCGGTGTCTTCTCGCCCAAAAAAAGTGAGTAAATTTGACAGGAACTGAAGGTGCGGTCATGTCGTTGTGTAGTGTTTTCACATACATAATCCAGTTTATAATAATTAGCGTTTGAGTGAGAGAAAAAGATTTCTTTTGGTCACTGTGAATATTTATATGCATGTTGTGTCTTTTAAACCTTGTGTACTGTTTAAATTGACTACCCTTTTGTTATGTTGGTGGCTGACTTTTATTATAACCCATTGGGAAGAGGTAAAATCTGTCATTTTTACTGTTGATCATCAGTTGGCACCATTAACCCTTTAGATAGGCCTGTGCAAAAAAACGTTTCTGGCTTTTATATAGAGTTCTATGGAGTAAAACAGCAAGTTATAGTATATTATGAGTACTGCAGGAGTTTGGTTTGCAGCGCTACCTGCTGGACATTCGTAGCTTGTTAGTCAAGGTTCTAAGATCAGAACCTAAGCATTAATATATAGTTACATCTAGATTTTTGCCTGATAGTTTACACAGCTTTTAGTCCACATGTAAATGCATCAACCTTTCAGAGCATAATACTCACTACAATACAAACTTCTTTGTCAGACAAGCATTTTTGGTTTCCGTTGCGATTAAGTACATCCAGAGTTTTTGGCTTTGACCCAGAATTTTCATTTTGATGCATCCCTAAAGAAATCTTTGGCAGCCAATTAGACTCCACCAGAATTCCAACCAGAGTCGAAAGTGTTTGTGCAATTTGAAGCTGCATGTTTATAATAAATCATCTTATAATTCATTGGTGTGGAAGCTAAAATCGCTCTTTGTGTGAACCATTTACAATGCATTTATTTGAATATAATTAGAATTTATTTTGCATTTTAAATATATTTCTTAAATGTCTTAACGTTTGCCAGTTACTTAGTCAAGAGAAAAGTCGAGTCTTTGTGTATGAATATTCTTTTTATGTAGAAAATTGTCATGGTGTGCAGTTGTGTGTACTGCAGTAGTAGTAGTCTGGTAGTATGTCATTCCCAGCATACATTATATCTTGATTGATCTTGTCCTGTGCTTGTGTAGGTAACCGTATAGTGATGGGGAAGAACCATGTGTTCAGGTTTAACCACCCTGAGCAGGCCCGATTAGAGAGAGAGCGCAGCGCCACACAGGACCAGCAGGGGGAGCCGGTGGACTGGAGCTATGCACAGAAAGAGCTGCTGGAAAAACAAGGCATCGATATAAAGCAGGAGATGGAGAAGAGGTGAAAACACATTTGAACCCTTTCCTGTAGATCTTAATCTGTGTTTATTTTCTCTTTGTAATTGAAGAATATGCGTTGTATTGCTTAGACCTTCACAAATGTCAAGCCTCTTTTGATATTACAGGACTCTCAAGTCTCATGCATTTACAGTGAGGCTTGATTTTCAACCAGTTCACATGCCACACCTTGTATTTCTCACACTGAGATGTAATAACTGGAACTAAACTGGAACTAAAGTTACTGATCTGATGTTGGAATTTAACATTGCTGTTCCTGGGCAAAGACGTTTGTTACTAGGTAATAAATAAATTACTAGGTAAAAAGCAGAATGTAACGTTAACCCACTAACTTGAGTAATTCAGGACTCCCACACTTCTTGAAGGTACTTAAATTTCAGACATATGGATTCAAGGCCTGGAAAGACCTTAAAAACAAACATTGGTCCTTGGAAGTGCGTGAATTAAATTTGTTTATGATGTTATTTTAACAATTGTACTGCGCTGTAAAAAAAAAAAAAGCTTGGTTCCACAAATGATTTAAATTGGGACAACATGAAGGAATTAAGTTAACTTATTCTTTGTTACCAATTTAAGTAAATTGAACATTAAACAATTACGTTGTCCCAAAACAAACTCAAGAATTATGTTGTTTCAGCTCATTTTAAATAAGTAGTTTGAACAAACAACAAACGTCATCTTTTAAAAACATAATGGATAAAAGAAAGATTCTTCATTTAAAAATCTTTATTAAAGTTGAACAAATTTTATTGAAGTTTTATTAATTAAATTTTTTTTTAAGTTTCTACATTTTTCATTCATTTCTACATTTTTTGAAAATGACATTCAAAACCACCATCACTTGTACATTTTAATGTAAATGTTAGGTGTAAGTGAAATGTTAAGTACAGCAAGGACTTTCATTTACTTTAAAATTAATAGTGCTTTAAAAAGTCCTTGAAAGTCCTTACTTTGGTAATTAATACATGTGAACTGATATAGGACAAAATAAACATGAATAAATCTCTAAATGTACCGTAACTTAGTCAACATTTGAAGTGGATCAAATTTTCATTAATTTAGCAAGGTTGCACGCCTTCGCTTTCAATAGATTTCAATTATTAACAATTTTAATGCTATCAGTTACAGTTGTGACACATCAAATCAATGTGTTTTTTTCATTTAAGGGTTAAATTTCTTGCACTTAGTCGAACATAAAACAAAATAAAGAGTACAGTTTTTACGAGCTTGATTCATCACACCTTACATAAGTCAACTATAGTAGTGGTATAAATTCACAATCATTCAAAATAAAAAGTCAAGCAGGACAAAACAAAACTATAGAAAAAAAGGTTTTAAATCAAATACATTTCGACATCAGCAAGACCAGTTGACAGTCCATCTGATCAACCTTCTAGACCAGCTGGAATCTATATAAATCTGCTTTCAGCTTCTTTGTTCCCCATCAGGTGTTTTCTTGCTAATGTCTGCTCTGTCTTTCTTAGACTACAGGACCTTGAGAATCAGTACCGTAAAGAGAAGGAAGAGGCCGACCAGATACTGGAACAGCAGAGGCTAGTGAGTAGAAACAGTAGCTAGTTGTTTTTCCATCAGTGTATTTTTATGCACGTTTTGGGGATATTGCATGAAATCCAAAAATAAAAAAAGCCAAGATGAACATTAAACATTTAAATGTATGCATTAAAATGAGGTGGCTATTTAGTTGTTCTAAAATGCCCGTTTGGCTTTGAGGCACAACTTGTTTATAATATAAGATAAAAACCAACTTCTGTTTTATTAATAATACTTTACATAAATTCCCCAGAAAGTGTTGTTTTTGTTTTCTTGAACAAGTAGGATGTTAATACGATTTGCTATGGTAAAACATTTGCGTAGCACTAAGATTTTAAAAGGAATATGGTCCAGTTTTTCAAGTCATTCATACATTTGCCACAGCCATATCACCCTGCAGCCCAAGACCGTTTATTCACTGAAGCTAAGCAGGGCTGAGCCTGGTCAGTACCTGGATGGGAGACCACATGGGAAAACTAGGTTGCTGTTGGAAGTGGTGTTAGTGAGGCCAGCAGGGGGCGCTTAACCTGTGGTCTGTGTGAGTCATAATGCCCCAGTATAGTGAAGGGGACGCTATACTATCAGTGAGCGTCGTCTTTCGGATGAGACGTTAAACTGAGGTCCTGACTCTCTGTGGTCATTAATAATCCCATGTCACTTCTCGTAAAGAGTAGGGGTGTAACCCCGGTTTCCTGGCCAAATACCCTCCATCGGCCCTTACCCATCATGGCCTCCCAATCATCCCCATCCACTGAATTGGCTCCATCACTGTCTTTCCACTCCACCAATAGCTGGTGTGTGGTGAGCGCACTGGCACCGTTGTCCTGTGGCTGCCGTCGCATCATCCAAGTGAATGCTGCACACTGGTGGTGGTGTGGAGAAACCCCCCTCATGATTGTGAAGCGCTTTGGGTGTATGGCCATACATGGTAAATGCGCTATATAAATACACATTACATTATATTACATTTGTCTCTCCTTTAAATGATTCAACATTTCAGTCTAGTTTGTAATTAATCCTCCTTATTCAGGCTAATTTGAGAATGTTCCAAGTTTGTGTTTCTGTGGGAAAAAGATCCAAGATCCTTGAAGTTGTAAACCAAACTGCAACGACCAGCATTCAGATCTACATATGTAAATCTCTTAATTCCAAGGATTGGTACCTGGCACATTGTTATGCAACAGTTTAATGACTTCATGTTAACATAATCAGTCTATTATCCAGTGTGCTTTGCATGTGGGGTATTATTTGCATGGTGTACAGAATTGCTTCAGATCAGTCTGTTAACCCTTGTGTGCTGTTGGGGATGTTTTCATCCACTCTGGGGTGATTTTGAGTCTTAATTTGGCCACAACTTTCTCTGTGTTTCAGCAAATGGACTGATTTTTGGTGACAAATCTTATTTTGACACATATTTTGGAAAAATGCTTTGAAAGTTTTCAAAAACTCAACAATACACTCTTTGTAAATTGACTACCCTTTCATTATGTTGGTGGCTGTTTTTGCCCCATTGACTTCCATTGCAACAACATTTTTTGATTGCAAAGCACCATATAATCATGCAACTAATGATCAACAATAAAAATGGCAAATTGTACCTCTTCCCAACAGGGAAAACCACCAACAATCAAGAATGCATGATTATATGGCTGTGCAATCAGAAAATGTGGTTATAATGGAAATCAATGGGGCAAAAACAGCCACCAACATAATGAAAGGGTAGTCAGTTTGAACAGTACACAAGGGTTAAGAGGTCTTGTGACAGGATTTTTCCATAGAAGCTCCATTAAAAGCAGCTCAGTTTTGTCACCAAGCTAATAAGTGTTTCTGCCTGTTTCTGTCTGTGTGTAGTATGCAGATTCAGACAGCGGTGATGATTCTGATAAAAGATCCTGTGAGGAGAGCTGGAGACTCATCTCTTCTCTCAGAGAAAAACTACCAGCCAACAAGGTCAGACACACACTAGTGTTAGAGGTGGGGTTTGGGGACACGCCTTCTTTTAAAAATCATACAATTTGATACGAATTAAGTTGTATTAATTTGTACAAATACATTTTTTTTTTTTGTTGACAATGTGTAAAATAGTTACATTTTCTCATGCATAAACAACAACAAAACATTAAAAGGCATTAAATGGCCCGTTTAAAAGTTCATCTTGAGACTTAGGGTGCTTTCACACCTGTAGATTGATTGTTTTGTTCTGAAAAAGGGATTCAAATTGTTACAATGTTGTTGTTTTTTATCGGTGTGGCTCACTTTCACACGGCAAAGTTTCTAAACAGACCAAAATAGTTCAAACAAGTCACGAGCAGGTAAACTCTCCTCACATTGGTCAGAGTTTGGTTTATTTTTCGGGATTCCTCTCAGCTGTCATATGTCCTTATTTTAAATTATGACGATGATAAATGAGACATTATAAGCGAAAAGGTGCTCTTTAATTTTGAATGGTGACACCCCAGACATATCATCACCAAATATAAATCAGAGGTAATAATTTCTCATACATAGCCTCATTTCAATTGTGAGCGGTTATAAAACATTCTATATCAGAAGTCGAGTTAACCAAAAGTTAATGACATTATATAATATATATATTCGTATTCGACATAAAATGCACTTTTAGTGGTAGGAATGATATCTCTACTCATCATTCTCTCTTCTTATAGCCATATATATGCCTATTACATATCCATAATACACTGTGATATAGCCTGGTTCGTTAGTTCGTTGGATCGCATTGCTTTCTCACTACAACCGAACCACTCCAGAGTTTGTTTTAAACGAGCCGAGACCACCTCATTCAGGCGATCTCGGACCGATTGTTTTGGCGCGGATCAGAATGTGATTGCAGGATTCACATATGCCCAAACTAACCGAGCTAACAGGGCAAACGCACTAGGTGTGAAAGCACCCTTGCATCCTGTTCCGCTTTGGATTTTAGATTGACTGTTCATTTCTGACGCTGCACAAGACGTCATTCTGTTCTTGCTGATTCTTTGCAGATGCAGTCGATTGTGAAGAAGTGTGGTTTGCCCAGCAGTGGGAAGCGGAGGGAGCCACTGCGTGTGTATCAGATCCCCCAGCGCCGCCGCATACCCGCCTCCCAGGAGTCCAAACACAGACTCAGCGTCGAGGAGCTGCGCACACAGGCTGTTAAAGAGATCTGCTATGAGGTGCAATTCAAGTCAAATTTAAACTCTCAAATAGAAGATGATTTAAAACATGCCACAATAGATTTACTCCCAGATGAGTCGCCCACAGACTGTCTGATGCATAACACACACACAGAGAAATGGCTAGAGATTTCGTTAAATGACAAACACAAATCTGATTGGCTAGTCACAAAATAGCTATTTGGGCTACACTGTAAATTGAAATAAAAAAACAACAGCATTGCAATATGGTTTAGTGCAACTGGCATTACTATTTGTTCTTGTAGTTTCAAGCCTTATTTACATTTTTTATGCAAATGTGGTTTATGATGCAGTGTTTTAGAGTATAAAATGGATAGGCTGTTCTAAAACACTAAGAGCTTTGTCAGTATAAATGGTGTGGTTGACTTTGGTGGGATGGATTGCGGAAATTCAGAAATGGCGAGATATTGTCAATATTGAAGCTACTGGAATAGCTCTTAAAGACTCACTTTTTTTATATTATTAGTATTTATATTTTTTTAAGAGTAAAAAATGTTCTTAGGGCTAAGGGGGAGATCAGACTGAATACTGACTTTTGCCAGAAGAAGCTGTTTTGTTTTGAAAATTGCTGTTTTTCAGTCCACTTTTATTACTTTCCTGCTCGCCAACTGGCAGTCACCTAAGTCAAAAGCAGTCACCAATCTGTACTTGTTAATTTATGCAAAGGAAAAGGTACATTTAAAGACCTTTGGCTCTTGAAAAAACTCACCACTTCAAAGACTGCATGTTTTTTTTGTTTTTTTTTTCAAAATCTGAGGTAAATTAGCTATTGTTGTTCTCATAATGGCTATTAAATTAATGAAAAATTATATTCAAGCTCCAAAATTCTATTACTTATTCCATTCATTGTAGGCCATGTAAATACAGCTTTTTATTCGGTGAAAGGTCAGGGAATTTGACATTGGCTAACAGTGGGAACCCTGTCTAAGATTTTTGCATCACAAAAAAAAACTAATGGTTAGACCAGGGGTGCCCAAACTTGGTCCTGGAGGGCCGGTGTCCTGCAGAGTTTAGCTCCAACCACAATTAGACACACTTGAGTCTAGCTAATCAATGGTTGCGTTCCACTCCACTTTTAGACATGCACTTGCGAACTTCCCTAACCACATCCCTTTGGGGAAATGCTCGCCGCCATTTTACTCTAAAGTGCGTCGCATTGCATTCTGGGACATGTAGTTGCTGGAGTGGACATATGAAGACTCGCCCCCTGGGTCAAAATCTAGGGGTCGAGGATATGTAAGTTACATGTGCTGCGTCCCAATTCACATACTTATACTACACCCTAAAAGTATGCACTTTTTTTGTAAAGGAAAAGTATATACTTTTGAGTGTGTAACAGAAGAGTATGCAAGCTTTGGGACATACTTCCTCGTTAACAGATCGCTATGTTGCTTAGTTACGTCCCCTGTCAATCATCTCGACAAATCATCCACATTTCTGTCATATTTAATTACCTAACGTTACCTTATTGGAGAAGCAGCAGCAGGTTAATCTGCCATTCGCGAGTCTTTCATGCAGAGAAATCTCCTCAGGTCTTTGGGTAATTATGGATTCAGAAGTTAATGTCCAAAAATATCTTGATATAAGTTCACGTTGTTGTTGCAGATGAAATATAACACAGAAAACGCGGTTTAAATATGTTCCAGTTGGCTAGATATTGATTAACAGTCATACCGGCAATAGTAAACCATCCGGGTACCTTTGGCATACTCTTCTCAACATACTATGGTTTGGGACATACTAATTTTATTTTTGAATACTGTTTAGGATGGATACTATGCGAATTGGGATGCAGCAATAGCCTCGACTGCTAGATTTTGACCCAGGGGGCGAGTCTGCATCATATGTCCACTCCAGCAACTATATGTCCCAGAATCCAATGCGATTGTGATGTCACAACATTGTATTTTTAAAGTGCTCAAGGGTTTAGGGTTGTTGCTAGAAGGGATACAGCTGCAGCCGGAGGTTAACAAGAATTATTTATATTATTTATTAAATTACCCATTAATTGTATTTTATTAACGTCTAACCCAACCCTAAACCTACCCCTCACAGTAATGTAAAAATAGTAATTATACTGAGTATTATTGATATTGTTTATTAAATTACCTATTAATTGTATTTTATTTACGCCTACCCCAACCCTAAACCCAACCATCAGAGTAATGTAAAAACAGTAATTATACCATGTATTATTCATATTTTTTATTAAATTACTCATTAAATTGTATTTTATTAACGCCTAACCCAACCCTAACCCTCACAGTAATGTAAAAATATTAATTATTATTGTACAGGGTTACACAAATTATGCTATACTGATGTGAGTATCCACAGCTGTATCCCTTCTAGACTTTACCAGAGTTTAGAGCATTCCATTTAAACCCGTTCAGATGCTCCGCCAGTAGTGGACACTTGTGTAACTTAATCAGTGATGTACATCTGAGTCAATTAGATGGAGGGAAATTAGTGAGGGAAGGGCATCAAATATTGGACTGGAATGCAGGCAACTTTATCTAGGTTTATTAGATAAGATAGCAAGTTGGAGCTAAAGTCTTCTGGACACTGGCCCTCCAGGACCGAGTTTGGGCACTAGATTATATGAGCAAAAGTTCACATTAATAAAAGATATCTCTTGTTGCTTCTTAAGGTTGCACTTGGAGATTTTAAGCACACACGGCAAGAGATTGAGGCCTTGGCTATTGTCAGAATGAAGGAGCTCTGTCGGACATATTGCCAGAAAGACCCTCAGGAGAGAGAGACCTGGAAAAGTGTGGCGAAGGATGTATGTGAAACTGTGGGCATTGGAGAAGAAGAGGGAGAAAGGGAGGAAAGAATAACAGCAGCAGCCGGAGGTGGAAATGAAGGAGGAAGGACCGATATGGGAGACCTCAAGGCTCATATCGACAAACTGACTGATATTCTGCAGGAGGTGAAGCTGCAGAATAATATGAAGGATGAGGAAATCCGATCACTGAGGGATCGCATGGTAAAGATGGAGAAGGTATTCCCAGTCGATGTTAAGGTAACACTTGTCTATTTTAAAACAAGCATAAAATTTTACTACATTTTTCCCCAGTCCATTTGCTAATGTAGGGACGCAACAATTCACCGCAAGCCAGCTAATCGAATGTGACAATTCAAATCAGTTAAGATGCCAAACAAATTGCGATACAATTGGAGTAAGAGATTAAATGAATAAATGTCTGAGGGGAACTGAATGTCTTTAGAAAAGTTTAGAAAAGTATTTTCTGTTCATCTTGCCTCTGAACGGTATTTTGCATTGACCATTGCATTCAAAATTGCATTTTGAAAATCACAGAATTGATGCAGAATCGATTTCTCAAACTATTTTTCGCCACAGCTCCAGTGGATGCAAACATGTTCACCGTTTTTCAGGCATATTACTATCACTACCTTTTAAGCCCATGTAAAGATTACAATTTTTATTTCAGGGAGATGATGAAGATATTGAATTTGATGGAGCCAGAGGTGAGCAATCGATAGCACAAGTCAACAGACGAAATGAGGATTCTGGGTACCGGCGTGGTCGCCATCGCTGGCAGTATCCAGAAAAATACCATGACCCTAAACGCCGTAAAGGAGCCAACAATCAGCCAAACAATGCGCTCTACACGCCTCCCTCGGGACACTCTCAGAATAACCCGTTCAGCACAGCATCATCTCGACCATCAAATCCATTGTTCAATTCTCAACCCTCTCGCAACCCCAATGGGCCTTTTCTACCAGGCACTGGACGCTTTCTGCCCCCACAAGATAGGAAACTACAGTTCCCGTTTAAGAATAATCCCCAACACCGAGGCTTCATTTGGGGCCCTTGTGGAAATCAAGAAATTGCAAAAGACTCACCAGCAGCTCAGTCTTCCCCCAATACAGATGAAGTTCACACTTTCCATTCCTCTCCTTTATCAAAACCCCAGTGGCCAAATAATCATCACCAACAACGGCGCAATCATGAAAACCGAGGCTACGGAAACTGGGGGAACCGACAACGCTCTCGAAATAGAGGACGAAATCCATTTGATGGATATTTAACTAATGATCAAGCTGGAAACGCAGAACACAGGGACAGTGGATCAGTCCAAATGCAGCACAAGCAGGGTCGAGCACGCTACACTTGGTACAATCCCGGTTTTGTTTCAGACCAGTCTGCTGGAGACGGATTTCAGCACAACTACAACCAAAGCAGACAGGGTCTCTACAAACACCCCAACTCAGAGTACAACCACTACCAGATCTCTCCTAAACAGGACAACTATCCGGAAGTGACCCAACATGTGTCTGTAGGCTATCCCAATCCACCATCAGTCCCGGATTGCAGTAGCACCCCAATGGAGACCTGATTTTGAGCTCTTAATCTGATTATTCTTGTGCGTCGTTCCTGAATGAGACTCTTGGGACCCTCGGATGTGGTGTTGTGGTTTGTCGTGGAAGGGTTTTCTGATGATGGGAGCGTCCAGAAAGAGGGAGAATCTCCTTAGTGCAATAACAGACAAAATATTTTATGCAGCCAGGTTTTTATGTACATATTGCAGTTTTAATACCTGCACCTACAGTGCTTTACGAGTGATGTTTTTATGTGCACACATATCTATATGTTATCCAGATGTATACTGTATATAAGTAGGTTATAAATTGGAAGGGTGTGTATTTGCAAGAGAGTTAAGCTCCTTTAATGCACACTGCACTGCAATGTCGACGTCAAGGCCCGAGAAGTGTGGCCTATGAAACTATCTGAGGATTTTACATCATGCCTGCTGAAAAGCCAAAGAGTTTTACGATTTCGCAGCCCTCAGGCTTATAATTGCTTTGGATGCTGCCTTTTTTATTGGTGTTTTTTTTTTATCCTATATGTTGTTTTATTCTTGGATGCTGAGGGGCATGTGTTTTATAAACCGTCTGTTCTGTAGTTTAGGGATTAAGAAAGGACATGGGATACGTAATCCTAAAATAGTTAACTGCAAACAATTGAAGTGCCTGATTCTTTTTCTTTTCCATTTACCTCTTAATTATGTACAAAATGATAATCTTGCTGAGGATCAACAACAATCCTTCCCTGTTGAGGTGCAATCATGCAGACAATGTTTTGCTACAGCAAAGCAACAGATCGATTTATTTTCATTTAGTGACAGAGTCATGTGAACAAGTTAGGGACACCGGTATTGAATTTTATGGTTTTGCCAAATCAGCGCTTCATAAAAAAAAACAATGTGGTCCTTGGCAGGTCTTAAAATTTGGAAGATAAAACCTCTGAAAAGATTGAGAACATCATGTAACATCTCACATCACTATGATTCAGATGTTTGTTGATCCATTTTTAGCAGCAGGGAGTTTAAAGGCTGAATTATACTTGTGTATCGAGTGATCGCCGTAACTCACGCCACATGCCTTGCACATAGCTGCTTCATTTATACTTCTGCGTTCTGTTTGTGTTGCTCTGACAGTAACACTTCCGAAACGCTAGCAGGCAGTGTGGTTTCTATGTTCCTCTGGGTCGAGTTTCTTTGCGGGTGTTTCGTTTACACCAAAAATACCTGTAATGCTAACTTACTGCAGAAGATCAAACTCGCTCATTCAGAGGCGGGAATTGGTGGACATACAACAACTTTAATCATAAAGTAAACACAAAACAAAAGTCTTCATCTGGAGCTCCTCGACACTCACGCCAATGGGTTTGCTCCCCTCCTATGGCTTTCGGCCCCGCCCACACTCATGAACATTACCAAACCACCCAATCACAGAGCTTGTGCTATGTGTCGTCGCAATGTGTAGTAACATTTTTTGAGGGGTGCTCATCAGGGTCGGCGTCAGCCACGGCGAAGGGTATGCGACTGTGCAAAGGCAGCGCCGGACCATACATGTGCACTCGACGCAGAAGTATAAACCAGCCTAAAGTCCTCATTTTCTGGATGAGCTTCTCAATCTCTCAGATCATTCTAGAGGAGTTTTGGAGGTTTTTTGCACAGCATTTCAGTCAAGATGAGCTCTGGACTTTGACTGGACTATTAGACGATTTGCAGCCGTGCGAATATGTGACCTCCAAAGGAAAGAGCACACTCTGAAATGAGATGCAGATTCAGAGTTCTGAAAATCCACATGAGGTGGTTTTTAAATTGGCAAATGATACAAATGTTAGAAATGTAAACATTAGCTGAGTGGCTTACAGTGTAACAGTACATTCACATGGGGCGTCAACGCTTAATGGAGGGTGTGTCTGAAGCTTGGTGCTGACGCGATTCTCATAGCAGCGTCAGCCAATGAAATTAGCCCGCAATTGGCTACTGTCTGAGCTGGGGTATTTGCATTAAGCGATCTGATTGGCTGACACATCCGTTGGCACTTGAAAAGTTGAGAAATTCCCAACTTCTGCAGCGAGCAATCCTGGTGATGCTGCGACGACAGATCTACAATTTAGTTCAGCAACACTTGACGTCACCCATTCAAAGTGAATGGGAAGTGTTGACACTGATGCCCCATGTGCATAAGGTCGGACATAAGGCTTGATTGTTAGGCACACTCGCTTCTGTTGTTGTCGTCAATCTGGCAACCTCCTTGTGTATGAGGTCATCGGAGGGGCCGGGTGACTAAAACTCTCTCCAATATTTTGAATTTGGACTGCAATACCTCTATCAACCACTAGGCTAACCACTATGTCAATCCTACATACTGCACCTTTAAGACCTGCGCCAAAGGTCAGATATTTTTTTTATGTCATGAAATGGAAAGATTGGAATTTCATAGGGTGTACTAACTTTTTCACATGACTATAAATTTAAAAAAAACTTTTAATAATTTCAACAAGCAGAGTTCAAATTCAGCTCCACATAGCTAGCTATACACTACAAACCAAATAACATGATTTTATTTGTATTATTTTTTTGTTTTGTTTTTAATACATTTCTGCATCATTTTACTTACTGGAATTTTTGTTGTTTTAAATTTTTTTTGCCAGAATAAGCTGCAAACTATATCAGACTTCATGTCAATCTTCAGCCAAATACTCTTACTGTACTATATAAATCTTAGACTTGCCAATGCCATACTTTTATTTTGGACAGGAATCCAAACGAGGCGTGTTGTTTTCATGCACAGTATATCTGATATGGTGTTCTTTCAAAAATAAAATCTGTTAGAGGTTTCATTTCATCACGATTAAAAACTCTTGAATTTTGGTCTTTTTATGACACAGTTTATTTCTAAAAATGACTTCTTGCTGGATTATTCTTGTTGCACCAGGTTAGGATATGCTGTTATTAATATTCCTCAGCTGACAATGATCTATTATTGAAGCAATAAATCATTTTATCTTAATCACATTGTTGTCTTTGTTTTGTATGAATGCACAGTGATCCTAATCTGTATAATAATTTCCTAAATTAAATATTGAAAACTGGTTTAATGTGGCACAGGCGCAGAAATACTCATGCCAAAGTTATTATTTGTTCTTTGCTTATGCTGGGTTATGACTACATAAGAGTCATACAGTAGTTAGTCTGTCAAATGATGCTATTTTTGACTCAAATTTATTATTTAGAAATGTCTGATTACACCAAATTGACAATATAATTATTAAATGAGTAAACAGTGTGGCTTTTTTCTACTGCGAGCTGATTGGATGTAGTAAAGTAGGCATTTCATTCAAAAAGATGGGGAAAAGGGTTTGGGGAGAGTTATTACAACCTAACAGATTCCTCCTCCTCACCATTTCTGTTTGTTGTCAAATCTGACAGCTGGAGGGGCGTGGTTAAGTATGTTAGCCACGCCCCAATACCTCAGACAGACTGATCTGAAAAAACTGAAAACAAAGTGCATTTACAAGATTGAATTAAAGGCTTAATTAAAGATTACTGAGGGCAAACAAAATCATTCACCACAAAACTTGCAATGTGAGCTATACATTGCAATATGGCTAGTTTTGATTTCATGTGTACTTTAAAAGAATATTTCAAGATTCCCACTTGTAATAACGATTATGTGGTGGCGTTCACGTGCATTCAACTCGTGCAGTTTATCCAACATGACTTGAACTCATATTTATCGCCCTGAAATCACACGCGTGGTAACACTTAGGTTTGTTTACCGCACAAAGAGGAAGCACCCGCGAACGCGTCATACCTCGGTGCGCATGCGCAGAGTCGTTTGGCTAGGCCTTGAGTAACAGGTAATAAAGTTATAAATAATGTTCGGTTTGTTGCACAGAACCATAGATATACTAGATGTCGCCTGGCCTATTGTTGTCTATTGGAAGGAATGCGTCAATAGAGCCGCCATTTTAGTACAGGGTAGCGCTCCTTTGAAATGAATGCAGGACCAAGGTGCAGTGGAGGACTGTGGCCATCCAGAGCCAGAGATATACACATATATACATATATCTATGATTGGGAATTTTCCCCTATGGTCAGTATGCAAAAAAAAATGTACAAAAAATTTCATTACGAAAATTCTCTCTACAGCACTGGTGGGTTTTAACGTTTCTTTGTATTTATAATGCTCAATGAATTATCTAAGTATTGTACCTGAGTTGGTTACGATTATTATTATTATTTTGGGCAAGATGGAAATGATTGATCTTTTTTTTAATCGACATGCATAATCATTAGCGAGACTAGTGTGTGCGTTTGTGTGCATGGAAATGTATTATCCTCCCTCCCTGTTAAATTTGATCTAATCCGTGTCCTGCTTTCACTTCTCATTCTAACGGAGGGAGTGATTCGTTTGTGAATGAATCTCCGTTATGAATGACTCGTTCACTCAGCCGACAATAATACAAGTTTTTAGCACCGCAGCGTCTTGTTGTCATATTTCATTTACAGTGTTTGCTGATTTTACTCAATAAAACTAGCATAAACCTAGAATTCAGTGCAAATTGATGCTACTTTGCCTTATGATCAGTGCAGTAAGAGACAGTATTATCATCAATAACGTTACTTGTTGAGCACAAAAGTTTGTAACATGTAAAAAACGAAATCTTACCTATGAAATGTTCTGCCTTTGTGCTTTGTTTTCTTTGTTTGCTCGTTACTACACCCGTAAGCAGCTCTAAAGTCCAGCATCTTCACATTGGCACACTGTCTTGACTAGTGCGGTTGAATGACGTTTGTCCTGGGAGCCCTGTACAAATATGGCGCCGCTATTGACGCATGCTGAGGGTCCGTATGCGATATCTAGTGTATATATCTATGGCACAGAACGATTTGGTTCGCTTCATAAGACCTCAGTGCATCGTCAGGAGCCGTTGGAAGTTATTAATATTTGTTTTGAATGTGTTTTTTTCCTCAAAGTGATGGCACCCACTGACTTCCATTAGATAGATGCCAAAGGAAACCAGTTTCACCTAGAAATCTTCTTTACTGTTATACTGAAGAAGAAAAAAAGTCGACTGCGTCTTGGATGGTGAGTAAATTAACAGGACATTTACATTTTGGGGTGAACTACGCATTTTCTCGTTCATGTTGAATACAACGAAACATTAAAAAAGTGTCAGTATTGCTTTCTTTCGGATTTGCAATTTAAATTTCTACTATACAGCAGTTTATTACCTGTCGTCGTTAATTAAATCACAGTTTTCTGGCAAAAAGCCCAAAGCACGTGCGATCATGGTCCACCAACACTTGCCTTTACAACGTCCAGTACGTAATGATTCTGATCCAATACGTCATCGCGCTTCAGACTTACGTAAAGCACATATACCCAAATGTTTTGGTTTAATGTTGTATATCTTATAGTCAAACTTACAAAATTAAAAATTCAGTTTTCTTGTAAAGATATTTTTTATATACAATGATAATAATACAACTTTGGAGCAAAATGTGATTATTAATTTAATGACCATAAATGGGAAATACCATATACACGAACAACAATGGTCCAACGGTAAACCTAACATTTATTAGTTTAAAATGGATCTTAAGCATTATATTAAAACCCTAAAAGATCTTAAAAATAAAAAAGCTATAAGGATTTATGCAATTTTGGAATCATTTTCTTATGTGAAGTTTATTTTTTTTGTTTATTTATTTATTTTAAGTTTATTTTTTATGAAGTTTATTATTTTTAATTATGCAATTAAAAATAAAAATCACATATAATTCATTCATTCATTCATTTTCTTTTCGGCTTAGTCCCTTTATTAATCTGGGATCGCCACAGCGGAATGAACCGCCAACTTATCCAGCATATGTTTTACGCAGCGGATGCCCTTCCAGCTGCAACCCATCACTGGAAAACACCCATACACACATTCACACACATACACTACGGACAATTTAGCTTACCCAATTCACCTATAGCACAATAGCACCTATAGCACCCGGAGGAAACCCACGTGAACACAGGGAGAACATGCAAACTCCACACAGAAATGCCAACTGACCCAGCCGAGGCTTGAACCAGCGACCTTCTTGCTGTGAGGCGACAGCGCTACCCACTGCGCCACCACGCCGCCAATCACATATTATGTATTATTTAATTAATTTATGTATTTTAATACACGTCTATACTATTGTAATTTACTTACCCCTTCCTTTGTTTGTTTTCTTATTTTTCTCTCTCTGTAAGTTTAACGTAACTTGTATTTTCCTTCGTTTATATTGATCTCCTGACGTAATCATCCCAAACCAGTGGTACTTTTTCCCCTGACTGTACATTTATTTTCAAATATGAGTAGCTTATAAAAGTTAGTAGCTTCCCTAGCACTTATTCATACAAATAAATGCGTGAATGCAAGCGCAAGTAGAATCATTATTTCTGATATTCGTCTTTCTCTACTATAACCACCATTAAAATCATCACAGTAATGGATTTATTTGGTTGTTTTTCAATTGTCTCAATGTGCACTGTACTGAATATGGTGTACTGTACTGTATTGTCAGTGGTGCAGATGATCATAACACTTTCAGGCACGGTTTTTACTCTCAGAACACATTTATCCGCTGCATGGCTATTTTCAACCCTTTGCGAAAGAACTGGGTCATCTGTGTCATCCACAGCTGATCTCTCTCTCTCACACACACGCACACACACACACACACACACATACTTCTGCAAAGTTGTGAACCAAGTGTACTCATTCATGGCAACAGAACGATGCACTGTGCCAGGTTTCCAGAATAGTTAGGAATGATTCAAGAAATATGCAGAGGAATTTCTGTTAATATCTTGGCCTACATATTCACCCGATATTAACCCTGTTGAACATTTGTGGTTGGAAAAGCAGGTTCACGCTGTCACCAGCACTGAAGGGTCTGACATTGTGGTACTAGATGTTAACAAATCATTTTTTTCCAACTGATTTTATAATACTTAAATTGCATATGTTTATTGTAATGTATATTATTACTATTATTATTTGTGACCCTGTACCACAAAACCAGTCCTAAGTGTCCATTTTTGGCAATTGAGATTTACAAATCACCTTAATAAATACGCTTTTTGTTGATGTTTGGTCGGTTAGGATTGGACAATATTTGACAGACATACAACTATTTGGATATCTGTAATCTGAGGGTTCGAAAAAAATCTAACTATTGAGAAAATCACCTTTAAAGTTGTCTAAATGAAGTCCTTAACAATGCATTTTACTAAAATTGAGTTTTTATATATCTACAGTAGGAAATTTACTAACTACATTTAAAATTATCTTTACTGAATATTAAAATTATTATTATTATTATTATTGTTATTATTAATATGAATAATATTAATATTTTGACCCATGTCTTTGTATTTTTATCTACTGCTGTATCATAAAAATATCTGGTTTTGTGGTTCAGAGGCAAATATTAGTAAAGATATGCTGAAGTAATTTTTTCACAAAAGTAGTTTGATTTCTTTATTTTGTGCGCTTATTGCTTCTAAAAATGCTTGTTGCTTTTTCTGTGCTTAGATGTATTTTATAAATAGATGAATAACAAATGTAAGTATCTGTTCTGTCAAAAAGCTTAATAAAATTTAAATGAAAGATTTTTAATGCCTCATAATAAATCAATAGACATGTAGTTCCTGCATGTAACTTATGTTAAAAAAAAATCCGACTGCTGTTCAAGCTGGTGTTATACTGTCTAATGTGAAAGGGATTCAAGTGCACAGTTGCGTAACTGCATTTGTTTCATCAGATTAAATCAGTGGTGTGTTAAAAAACAGCTGCTACAACCACAATATAACACTGTGTGCTCATTTGCAGAATAATACACACACATATTCTCTTCTTAGGTGGTGAATCTCACAAAACATGCGCCTCAATTATATTTTTTCCTGACTATAGTTTGATTTAACTAGAAAATTGTGTGTGTATATATATATATTGGTGCTGGGCAAAGATTAATCGTGATTAATCGCATCCAAATTAAGAGTTTGTTTTGACAATATATATGTAACGTGTGTGTGTGTGTGTGTGTGTGTGTGTGTTTGTGTGTGTGTGTGTAGTATATAGACTTATGTATATATGTACATTATATACACAATACATTCATAAATATATTTGAAATAATATTTATTTATATTTTGATAAATTATAATATGTATATGATACAAATTATATATAAAGTAAAAAATTGTTTTGTTTTTGTGTATGTGTGTATCACATATACATAATAAATATATATAATGCACACATGTATCTTATGTCAAAACAAACTTTTATTTTGGATGCGATTCATCTTTGCCCAGCACTTGACATAAAAAGTAATTAATAAAAAAAATAATAATAATATACATATATTTATTTTTATTATTATTATTATTTTAATTTTTTTATTAATAACTTTTTTTTTTATGTCAAATTGCATCTAAAATGTAGAATTTGCTCCAAAATGCCTGTGGTTATTCGTGCGTGTGTGTGTGTGTGTGACATGTTTGTGACAAATGACAGTGACAAAAGTTTTCTCCACACATTTTAAAGGCAAGCAAGATACATTCAGTACAGGGCTTGATTCTTGTTTGTTTTAGTCTTTTTTTCATTTTTTTTTTTCCTTTTTCTTTTTTTTTCTTGTTGCATGACAGTAAATTTAACATATTCAGGCAAAATTACCATATGAGGGAGTGCACTAAATGTATATATACATTAGTTTCAGGTTAACTAATGATAGTTCAGTCTCACTAATGATTATGCATGTCGATTAAAAAAAAGATCAATCATTTCCATCTTGCCCAAAATAATAATAATAATCGTAACCAACTCAGGTACAATACTTAGATAATTCATTGAGCATTATAAATACAAAGAGACGTTAAAACCCACCAGTGCTGTAGAGAGAAGTCGGCTTTTGTGAGCACTAAAGGTGTTATAATAACTGACCCATCTGAACTTTACCTTACAATGCATTAACAAAAGCAGCTAAACTGGTCTCAGATCAGTACTCTACATTTTTCGCGAATCCCATCTCTTTTTAATAGAGTAAAGCTTTGCTGAATAAATAGCAGTTTGGGATTTTGTTTTTAAAGGAAAGCAAACAGAGCTTTCCGATTCATTATAGCAACGTAAAAATAAAGAATCAGACTCTAAGTGTAATAAATACAGTAGTCTAGCAGACCTAAGCCTGGCTTCTCGATTGTAACTCATATTAAAACTCATCTCAGTTTAATATAAAGGGTACGATTCGGTCTGTGCCTGTTTATTGTGTTGAACTAAATCTTTTTGTGTTTGGATTTCATCGGGTTCAATAGGATGACGTCAATATACCACAGAAAATAATGTGAGCTTATGCGCCAGCTGACAAAAATACGCTGTAGGAATGTTTTCCTAATGGTCCCATAACATATTTCAAACTTATTTCTGAAACATTCAGTTTTTAAAAACGTTTTCAAACAAGTAGTAACATCAGACCAAACGTCCAAAACATTTCAGAAATAAAGTGGTTGTGAAGAATGATAAATGTATGTATAAATATGTTTTCTTTTAATTATTTTTTTATTTTAAACAAATTTTACTGTTGTCATTCTGGACCACAAAACCAGTCTTATTATGTTGCAAGGGTATATTTTTGGCAATAGTATTATATGTGTGGGTAAAAATGATATAATGATTTTTTTTATTTAATATTGATGTTTTTATTTTGTATTAAAATTTACCTAAATATTTTTTAGTAAAGATCATGTCCAATGAAGATAATTTGTAAATGTCCTACTGTAAATATATCAAAACATTACTATTGATTAGTACGCATTGCTAAAAACTTAAGTTCCAGATTTTTTTTGACAATTTTCTCAATCAATTTTCTCAATATTTTGATTTTTTTGAATGCTCACATTATTCAAATAGTAGTATCTCAGACAAATATTGTCATATCTCGACTAACCATACATACATTAATGCAGAGCTTATTTATTCAGATATCATATTATATGTAATATAAAAAAAAAAAACCCAGGCTCATTATTGATACGTACCCCTGTATACATTTCTGGACAGCACGAAATACGTCCCAGGAGGTACGTTTTTATGCAGTTTTTATTTTCGTGAATCCACCAGAGGACGCTGTGTACACTTCTTGAGATCTCAAATTTCTCTTGCGAGTGCCATTCGCACCTGCTGTTCTCACGTAAATCCACCATAGGCCACTGTTCAAAAGCACCAATTGACCCGATCATCCCCTTTCCTAAACCCAACCAATAGTGTTTTCAAAAGCAATCAATTGACCCGCCCACCCTCTTCCCTAAACCCAACTGACAGTGTTTTTAAAAGCAATTCAGAAAAAGAAAAGTCCTGCAGGCGCCTGATTTTTACCACGTTTTCAGATTTTACCACATTCTCACCCTGTTATTTACTTATTAAATTTTTTGGCTTTTGTTTTTGTCTAACCTACTTTTTGTAACTGTTCTTTGCCAGACCCAAAACCCGTCATCGCGGTCAACTCCTCTCTGCGTCTCAAGTCAGACCCAGAGCCACTGAGCAAACTGGTAACAGCGGAAAAGCCATCCACACGGAGGTAAGCGGTCAGCTGGTAGCGCGAAAAGAAACTGAAGCTGTTGGCGGCATCATACCGCCCCAAAGCATTCGTTTTAAAGATGAAATGCAGCCATACGTACCTCTGGCTACATAATTTGCGCTCTCCAGAATTGCATACGGGGCTACGTTTTCACAATGAGCCTGTGTTGAAAAAAATGGACTATTATGACTAATTTTGTGGTCCAGGGTCACACTTTGAGAACACTGTTAAACTACAGTTAACTCTGAATGAATGCTCTACTGGAATTTACTGGGGTAAAAAAAAACATTACTTATAACATTTACAGAACCTTGCCAGAACAATCTGAGAACATTAGTGGTCAGCTTGAGCTTTAGTTTGTAAAAACAACAGTTGTGGAAGTCTGTGGTGCAAAAAAAATAAATCAAAAGTGAAAGTCTATGGTGGAAGATGCGATAAATTGTATAATTCAAACAATTTCGAAAGTGTAACCACAAAAATGTGACTTATGTGAGAAATTCTTCAGATTTCAGTTTCATATAGTGTTGTTTTTATACATAGTTAAAGTTAGCCCCAAAATTTTTTTTTTCTTTTATTATTATTATGGGTAAGTAAAAGCACAATTAAAATTTCTGCGTGAACTGACCCTTTAATCGCCATTGGTATTTTTACAAAGCTGGAGATCAAGCTTTCTGATTTTTCTGTGGTAATCGACAGCGGTGGGTTTGGGTTGTGAACGCATGTATTTCTGAAGTGTGTTTTGAGGCACTGCACATTGTGATATTCAGCAACGGCTGATGGGAAATCGAGGAGTTAGCCGGTCGGTGTCTTTCTGTCTGAAGTCACCGACTGACACAAACACATCTTTAAAAGTGAAGCGCTTGGCTTTTCATTGTCACTGACGCAGTTTGAGTTTGTCAAACACACAAAGCAATACTAGCACAGTTCTCTGGTCATCTTAACCTATGACCCTTCTGGACTATTAGTGAACTATGATCTTTAAATGAGGACTCTGCCCGCTTAGTGCAAAGGATGCTGACCGCTGAAGCCATGACCCACACACACACACACACACGATACCTTGCAGAAGTATTCAGACCCAGAATCAATTATTAAAATGCAAAATAGACAAAGGGGCAGTCGTGGCCTGGTGGTTAGAGTGTTGGACTCGTGATCCGAAGGTTGCTGGTTCGATACTCGGTACCAGCGGGAATTGGGGGTGGGGGGAGTGAATGACCAGCACTCTCCACCACCCTCAATACCACGACTGAGGTGAGTCCCTTGAGCAAGGCACCGTTCCCCCCAACTGCTCCCCGGGCGCCGCAGCATGGCTGCCCACTGCTCCGGGTGTGTGTTCACGGTATGTGTGTGTTCACCAACTGTGTGTGTGCACTTGGATGGGTTAAATGCAGAGCACAAATTCCAAGTATGGGACACCATACTTGGCCACACTACACTTCACTTCACTTCACTTCAAATACTGCGTATAGATGTGCAATATTTAATAATAATATGCAAGTAAACAGACCCTGTTATGTCCAATTCATTTAGACTCACAGATCACACACTAATAGAGATGAAGTTAGAATCTAATGTATTAAATGTAAGAATAAAAACTTCTAATAATAAATAAAAACAATATAAATTATACTAAAATAAACTATTATATTTAGTCCTGGGCAACAATTAATTGCGATTAATCACATCCAAAATAAAAGTTTGTTTTCAAAATAATGACATAATGTGTGTGTACTGTGTGTATTTATTATGTTTATATAAATACACACATGCATGCATATATTTGAGAAAATGTTTATTTATATTTAGATATAAAATATGTGTATATGATACAAATTATATATAATTTGTAACAAAATAGTTTTGTATAGTTTTGTTTCCATGTTGTGTGTATCACATATACATAATAAATATATATAATACACACATATATCTTATGTCAAAACAAACTTTTATTGTGTATGCAATTAATCTTTGCCCAGCACTAATTATATTATATTATATTATATTATATTATATTATATTATATTATATTATATTATATTATATTATATTATATTATATTATATTATATTATATTATATTATATTATATTAT
>CAIGQV010018170.1:4199328-4216012 GCA_903798115.1 Danio jaintianensis
ATATTATATTATATTATATTATATTATATTATATTATATTATATTATTACAGAGGCACTAAAGAGAGATGGTGCCAAAAAAAATGTTGATGTGGGTGGAGGGAATTTGTATTTCACTGATTTATTAATAAAAATATTTAGAAATAAAATTATTCAGAAAAATAGTTTTTAAGTGAATGCAAAAACAAGCATAATTTAACAAATATTATATTATATTATATTATAATAACAATACAAGTATACAAACTAAAAACATCAACCCTAATAATACAAATAACCTCTATATAAATCAACTGAAAAATAAAGTAACATTTTATTAAATGTAAAAATCCAGATGAGCAAAACAATGCCATTGCTAAGTGCTTTTTATCATCGTGCTATGCAGTTGCCAGGCCAGTCAGCGGTAGTCTAGAAGGGATACAGCTGCGGATACTCACATCAGTATAGCATCATTTTTGTGCCACTGTACAACAATAATTAATATATTTACATTACTGTGAGGGGTAGGTTTAGGGTTGGGGTGGGGGTAGATGTTAATAAAAATACAATTAATTGGTTACCCTGATGAAGGCAGTTCAGTTTGCCGAAACGCGTAGGCGCAGTTTTAAGGAATAGCCATGTCAATAAAGGCTTTTAAATATTTTTTTCCACATTTTTCGAGTGCCTTGGACTGATTTTTGCTGTTTATTCTGATGAATCCCTTACCCAAAGAGCACAGATACATTATTTAAGCTACCCCTTAGCACTTTTTGTTTGATTTTGGATTTTTACAATTAATGGGTAATTTACTAAATAATTCTGGGTAACTTCCGGCCACAGCTGTATCCCTTCTAGCAACAACCCTGATCAGCTCATTGCTCAGTTCTAGCATTGACGTCACGATCTGTGCTTTACGTGCAACACTGTAATGGAGAGCAACATCTGACTAATCCCACACAACCTGAAGCAATACAGGCCAAAACCACATCTGGACAGTTTGCTTCAGAAAAATTTATACTATCTACAAAATATGAAATCTGGGCATTCACCTTGCGTAGTTTCTAAATGCATATTATTGATCTTATAGTGGACGATTCATCTGAGATACGTTTAGTTTTTAAATACGTTGACATTTTTAATTACAATCACTAGTGCCTCCACTTTTGAGAGCCACATCAACATTTCAATATCCGAACAACTGATGCATAGAATTAAGTGCCATGTTGCATTTTCAATAAGCGAATTATACTTTAATGTACTTCACAATACAGAGATGAAGCTTTGCACTGTGAAAAGTATCCGTAAATTAGCAGTTTTCCATATTTTGTGATTTGTTTTTATTTTTCCCATATTATTTATGCTTTTGAATTGCATTATGAGACCTTTCCTTCAACAACGTTTAACCTTCAAAAGTTGGAAAAAGTGACTTTTATTAACATTTTTAATAGTTTAAAGTGATATATTGTCTGCGTTGGTGTTGTAAATTGTCTTATACAGTACATTTTCTGTTATTTTACAGACTTATTTCCCTATATATTATTATTTCTAATACATTATATTATTTCAAACTACTAAAATGTCAATAAAAGTCACTTTGTTCAACTGTAGAGTTGAATTTTCAACATCAAAAGTCGACAGAGCAGAGATCGACATCCCATAATGCATTTCACAACCAGAAATAAACGGAAAGCACTTGTGAATCACAAAATACGCAAACGGTTAATTAACAGATATTTTTTACAGTGTAGTTGAAATTCTTTGGTCACTGTAATGTCAGTAATATTCAGTCAAAAGTTGTTTACAACTGACATTAATAACAATGCTATGTGGATGGAGAGCATCCAAAACAACTGCTGTACAATGTCATCCACCATTTTTAGCTGAATTGGTCACATGACTTTTTGAAAGCAGATGTGATTGGCTGTGAATTACACTATTGTGTTTTTGTTTTAAATATATTATTTTTTTAAACCGTTACGCCAGCAGCTTTGCAGTTTAAAACAAAAATGCAATAGTGTAAACTAGGGTTGTCACGATACTGGAATTTGGTACCAGTCGATACTGAAGTTTTAAAAACGTCCATTTCCCGCTGACATTTGAGCGCGTTCTTAAACAGCGCTGATTTGCCATTGTGTTCACATGCTCAACAGAAATGACTGTGATTGGCCATGAAGGTCATCAGTTCACCGAACTCACCGCTGTTTACTGAGTGTAACCACAGATGACACGTTGATCAGCTGGTTTGTCTATAAGCTGGTTTGTCTCTAAGCTACGAGCGCTGATGAATCTCTTTAAAATGCTCCAGTGTCCCCGTATCTGTGGTTACAGATGGTGAGTTTGGTAAACCGATGACCTTCACGGCCAATCACAGTCATTTCTGTTGAGCAGGACCCGACCAGATTTCTTGCGGCGCGGGAATAAATTTCTGAATAAAACGTGGTAGCGGTCGGTAATACTGTTGTAATTTGAACCGGAGCAGGCGGGCTAACAATATGGCGTTCCCGAGAGAGAGAGAGAGAGAGAGAGAGAGAGAGTGCGCATCCGCCGTGGTTGTGCGTGTGCGAGTGTGTGAATGAGAGAGAGCGCGCGCATCCGCCATGGTGCTGTGTGCCGCTTGTTATAGGCTGTCTGGACTGGGTTTTTTGGGAGGAATATTTAATGGCTATACGTTTTACATTCTTCCTTGGCCCGATGTGTACCTGATATGTGTATAGAAATAGTGCTGATATGATATATGAAGCACGCAATCAGTAGTTGGCAAATATATTGAGTGAATATGTTTGTAAATCAGGCACGCGGCACTCATGTCTCATCACAAAGGGGCAAACAAAACTGACATTAGGCTACAATCCTTGCACAACCTACACTTTTATCTGTTATCTTTCTCTTTTGGTAGTACCCAATTATAATGTGAGATTTTGGAAACCAGATCTAAATTTAGCGGGAACGGTCGGGTCGGGAAGGAAATGGGGTGGGTTGGGCAGCGGGTGAACAAAGGCTGAATATACAGCGGGAGCAGTCGGATGTGGAACAGAACCGGGCGGGAGCGGGAGTAAAAATTCAGTCCAGATCCAGATCTCTACTCCACACAGCACTTACATGTTCACGGGAAATGGACGTTTTTAAAACTTCAGTACCGATTGGTATCGAATTCCAGTATCGTGACAACCCTAGTGTAAACTCGAGAGCTCCCTCTGGTAAAAGAGGAAGGGGGTGGATGGGGGGATTCTTCAAAACAAAGATAAGGGAGTAATGCTAGACGGGATATTTATTGTGAATTTAGATTAATCCGATTGGCTTGCTAATGATTACAGATGGGAGACCAGCCTTGATCAATCATATCATGTGCTCCTCTCAAAATTAGTTTGTGAAACTTCACTTTAAAGCCGCGATTCATCAGCGGATCGCTCGTACATCAGCTTATAGCCAAACCAGCTGATCGACGTGACTTTAAAACGCTCCAGTGTCCCTGTATCTGTGGTTACACTCAGTAAACATCGGTGAGTTCAGTGAACTGATGACCTTCACGGCCAATCACAGTCATTTCTGTTTAGCACGTGAACACAATGGCAAATCAGCGCTGTTTTTAAAACGTGCTCCACAGTGCTTAAATGTTAGCGGGAAATTGACGTTTTTAAAATGTCGGTATCGATTGGTACCGAATTCCAGTATCGTGACAACCCTAGTGCAAACAGCACCAAAATTGACACTGTCACTCAAAACCGCCGTTCAAATATATCCACTCTGGAGTGCGTTTTCAAAAACACATGTTTCTGTTAGTTTTTAATGGTGAAAACAACCAAACGTTGGATGCAGTGATGCAGTCTACTCAACAATGTGTAATTTTTAATTCAAAATATAGGTCGTACTTTTTGGAATAGGACTGAACATAAAGTATTTTTCAGTTTAACATTTAAAAAATTAGGCATAAAAATATTTCTGTCACGTAATAATAATAATAATAATAATATATTTTTAAAAAGTTCAAGACATGATTATGCTCTTGGTCTATCTATGTTTTGGTCCCTAAAGTCTAAGACTATGACATTTCCTTGCATGTTGACATTTTCTTGCATGTTTTAGTAATTAAAATGACTTAAGCCAAGATCACACTAGTATTTGAGCATGCGAAATTCTGTCGGACGGTGCTTTGAAAAGGGGCGGGATAAAACAAGAAGATGCGACACCTATAAAACCAGCGATTGCTCCATATTTCACATTTCTGTACAGAAAGGTCACGTTTTTTTTAGTCACGTAACTTTGATCTCACGCAATTCAAGTGAATTAAATTTGCAAGTCGGAGTTCACCAAGCTTGAACTTTGGAAAGCAGCCACATGCGAAACTTATCGCACAAGCTTGCGTTTCCGGTCTGCAGCATTCACATGCATATGAATGGAAGTCAATGGGGTGAAAAGTGCAGCGCGGCTTTAGACATCACTCTTGCCTCTTTCATGTCCACAGTTGTGTAGTTGTGTTTGTTTACAATAGTAAGAGCGACTAGAAGAGTAACGTGAATAAGGCCCAGTCCACAAGAACACGGGTATTTTCAAAATCACACTTTTTTTCTAAGCGGTTTTGCTGTTTGTCCACACGAAAACAGAGTATCGGGTGACTGAAACCGAAACTTTCTGAAAACTCAGACCAAGGTGAAGATTTTCTGAAAACTTCGTGTGGACACTACAACCAGAGTTTTCGCCTCATGATGTCAGTGTGTGTACTGTTTTCTCCTTTCTGATTGGCCAACACGGCCGGGTTCACACCAATCTCGGAAGACGTAAATTAAGCAAATTTCGAACATTCACGACAAATGCATTGCATATTCTACGGCAGTGTTTCCCAACCCTGTTCCTGGAGGCACACCAACAATACATATTTTGGATGTGTCCCTTATCTCACCCATCATTTCAGGTTTTGGAGTTCGAATGTTCTGATGAGGTGATTCAGGTGTGTTTGATTAGGAAGAGGTTGGAAATGTGTACTGTTGGTGTGCCCTCAGGAACAGGCTTTGGAAACACTGTTCTACGAGAAAAAATCTCCTGAAAATACTTAATTCTCCGTTTGGTGTGAACCCAGCATAAAAGTGTCATTATCGCCCCCTGTCGGTTTGGCGTGCCCTTAACATGCATCACAGTTTGTTTTTTGTGTTGTCATGTGAACGTAGGTTTTTTTAAAAACAAAAACGGGGAAAACTCCATTTTTAAAAATACTTGTGTACGTGTGGACATGGCCTAAGTGAACTGGTGAGGGTCTGAATATGTTTGCAAGGTACCGTGAACACTCGCACACCCCTCCCCCGCCTGCACAGGTTCTCTTAAAGGGACAGGTGCACCGTTGTAAACACAAGGAGAGATGGAAAGAGGGAAATGGAGGAAGACTTGTGATGTGTCCAAACAGCTGTTTGAAGTTGCTGCATGTTGTTTCCCGTCACACGCTGGAGTCTTTGCCACGCTCTCCTGCACCGCCAGAATGAAATGTGACAGGCAGTGAACGGACGCCCCCACAAACGGGATGAAACATCCTCCCTTGTGTAAAGTCTACCCGGCGTCCATTTTATGAGTAGCAACGGAGAGTCGGATTCAAAGTGTCACCGCATGCATACGCACAAACACTCCTTCGTAATTCTTGAACGCACAACCAGGTCCACGCAACAACAATCTGCACAGAACGCCCATCACGATCGCACATCATTCACCCGGCGCAGGTTTGTTTGATAAATATTTGGCAAATTCAATAATGCTTCCAGCTGCCGATAAAAATATAGCTTCATTCTATCACAGAGAATCCATCTGAGCTGCTGATAATGCCGAATTTCTCACTGGCCTCCAACAAACGGCAGTGCTTCCTCCTGGAAGACTGAAACCTCTCTGAATAAGCAAAATGTAAAAGTTGGTGGCGTTGGTGATGTTGCGGACAGCCGTGTTTGATTGGTAGGTTATGCTGGATATTTGAGAAGGGTTACAGAGAGCAGTGCAGTATGGGCTGGAAGCATGTTGCAGAAGGCATGCAGGTGTTGGAATATACGAGAGAGCAGAAAAGCCATGGTACGCCGTGATCCGTCTTTTCCCCCTTGCGTTCTCTCATTGTCTTTTCTGGCTGCACCTCATGTGGTCCTCCGGTTCCCTCACGCGCGGGACTCTTTCTTGGAGTGAGGCTTGTTGCCCAGGAGAGCATCGATCTCGCTAACGTTCTGAGGAGTCATCTGAGACAGCACCTGAGGAGGACATCAAAATCAGCTCATCTTGCGTTTGCATTTTTGATTGTGCACATGCGTTAGTAGTAGCGATGCACTGAAATGAAAATGCTAAACACTACTGGGTAGTGTGATGCAACATAGTCTTATTTTCTGCTCATGTTTTTGGCCTTTTTCTGTCTCTCAGCCGAAAATCAAAAATGCCACTTTCAGCAGCTGAAGATTTGGTACATCCCTATGCATTACATGTGTGCACCAATTTACAGTAAGGTTGTATGTGTGTGTGTGTGTTACCCGCAGGGCTCCGAGGTTCTCAAGGAGTTGGTCTGTATTGGAGACACCAAGAAGCACAGAGCTGACGCCTTCACTACGCAAACACCATGCTGCGTGAGAGATTTCACAAAAAAAGCACATTTTTTATTCATAACACAAATACCTCTGTATGCACAGTGATGCACATCACATTTTTGACTGTCTGTCTGTCGTGCATGCTTCAGTCTGATTGGCAGACTTTAGATAACATCAAAGAGAGAGAGAGTGTGACATATCAAGACAAAAATGTGTATAATGACATCGGTATGACACATGTATTACAAGGAAAATGTGACTTATGAGGACATTGCCCACATCTCCCCACTTTTCAAAAGGCTTACAAAGCATAAATTTTTTTTCACAAAGTAAAAATGTAGTTTAAAATGTAGAGTTTAGGGTTGGGGTAGGGAAATAGAAACTAGTTTGTACAGTGTAAAAACCGTTATGCCTATGGACTAATGTCCCCACAATTCACAAAAACAAATTTGTCGGTGTGTACTTGTTTATGTGGTTTATGAGTAAACAAAATTGTATAATGACATTGGTATGACCTAGGTGTTACAATGTTAAGGTGGTTTATGAGGACATGTCTTATGTCCTCATAGTTCAAAATGCTTAAAATTCATACTTAACAAGTTACAAGGTTTGCTGCGAGTGCTGGGTTTAGGGGTAGGGGCAATGTAAGGCCATATAATAACCGATTATATTACATTGTGTCTATGGAGTCCTCATAAACCACATAAACAAGTATGTCTGTACCTATACGTGAACTATACTAGGCTGGAATAAGCCTGAAAATGAACCAGGGGTCTCATTTATAAAACTTTTAGGGTCCGTCATGTTTTTAGGGTGCCCTTGAAACATTTCTGTTGTGTTCCGTGCTATTTGCATGTGTTGTGAGAAAATGCAAGCGTTTTCTTAATGTGTTTGTGTTGTGAGAAAATGCAACACGTGTGCTGTGAATCAAATTGATAAGGATCTTTTCTTAATTTGCATGTGTTTTTTGTTATTGCTTGTGTTATTTAAATAGCAGCACATCAAGCTCTCTCGGCCATCGTATGCACCCTTTTCACAAGACTGTTATGACGCGTTTAGCGCATGTTAAATCCTTAAACTTTTTTAATATTTAGATTTTTTTCAAAAAACGGATGAACATTTATATGTATTAATGTATGTATTATATACACTGCATCAAATGACAAAAAATTAATTATGTGGCATTTGTAATGTAGTGTCTATGGGGGCAGGACAGTACATTTGATGTTATTCTCTCTTCTGACTGCCTTAATCAGTCTCACAATTTTTTTCCCCCCTTTTTCTGAAAATCATGATAACACCATGCTCAAGTTTTTCTTTTATTATTTAGAAAAATTATAATTGTAAAAACATTATTTGTGGTACTAACTGTGACCACTTCCGCTACTGGTCATGTCATTGGCCCATGAACATTTCCTGCATGTTATCAAACTATTCATAACTGTAACAAGAGGCAATTCAATCCTAACTTAATGTTAAAACAGCTATCATAACATTATTTATCAATATGTGCCTCTTTTTGGATTCTCGGAAGCTATAGAAATTAAAAATGTAAAACAGGAAATTCGTTGGGAGCATTGTTTTTGTTTCCATCCCTCAAAATGGTCTATAGTCCTAATGTGAAGTGTGCAGATGCTTACCAATGGCGAGTTGAGCAGCCGTGCAGCCCAGCCTGTCGGCCACCAGATGAAGCTCTTTGATTTTTGCGAGCTGTCTGCGTCCTTCTTCACTGTAGACGCGCTCCTTCAGCCACTGATAGCCCTGCACACAACACCAAACATTCAGGACTCGACAAGCACTGCACTCAAATGCGTAATGATGATGCAATTGCAAAGCGAATGACATGAAGAAACTGAAGAGAGTTGAGATACTTGACCATCTCTCACCTTCATTGCGGCTCTTGAACAGTCGGGAACACCATCGCTGTATTTTCCGGTGATCAAACCACATGCTAGAGGAGACCAAGTCATCGCTCCGACACCTGAACATGAGACAAAACACACTGCTGGAGTTCCCATGTGTCCTAATCAGCCGTGTAAAGTAACGAATTACAAATAGTAGAGCAAATCTATGCGAAGTCAACCTTGCCATGAAAAAAATGACGTTTTCACCAAAATAGCGATGTTTTTGTGTAGGCTTGTATTTGACAGTACTGTACAAATACTCAGAAATGTGTCTGTCAATGTTTTCAAACAATTATATTTGATTTAGGAGTCACACAAGTGGCAATTTCACATCTGTCACATCCATAACGGAGAGCTGTCACATCCATAACCAAGCTTTTTCTCATAAATGCAAAAATGTCAAATAAAATTAATCAAATCAATCATGTTTGTTCTATAGAGAGCCGACTCTGATCCTTCTGATTAGCATTCTTTCTTTTGGGTTGTGCAGTTTATTTCACAAGTATGTTGTAGACTGCAAACCCGCAGACTTTTGTGGTCACATCCATAACGCACCTTTATTTTCCACAATTAAAATATAAAACATGTTTACAGATAGGTATTTTTCTGATCCCATAACTCTGTGGTTAGTTGTTTTGGAAAATATAAACAGATATTTCAATATAATGTTAGCATATACCATCTATGTGAATGTATGTTTTGAGTTTTTACTGCAAGCATCACATCCGTAACGCTGGAATTGCTCAGTAGTTTCTCTCAGGAATTGCACTATACTAAGTAGTTTTAAAATTTGTACTTTTGCTTTCACTTGAGTACATTTTTAGTGGTGTATCGGTACTTTTACTCCAATATTTTTCCAGTCGCTTACTTATATTTTTTATATTTGATCGGCTAAGTAGAATAATCAGTCCTATGATTCCCATCCAATCAAATTGCATGTAGAAAAATCGATGATTACATCATCTAATTACTATTCAATTAACAGCCATTTGAGCAAAATTTCATATAAGATCCAGTAGATGAAACCATTTGTTAAATGATACACAGTCTTTTCATAATTTGTAGTATTCATACAGGCTTTACACTTTTATGTGTCAAGAGTATTATAGTTACTTAGCGATGTATGTATTTTTACCTGTAGAGTGGATTTTCTGTAAGTAACAGCATTAAGTTTCTTAATCCTATGGCATAAGGCATTGCTATTTAAATTAATATAATTTTTAAAAAGCATTTTGTGATTTGACAGTACTTTTTGCATCAAACCACCTGCATATTAGCTGTAAATGTTCAAAATGTACTAAAATAATGTGCTAAATGTAGTAAAGTAAAGTAAAATTTATAAGAAAATAGTAGCAATTTTTTGTCTCGCCTTTGATGAAATGACACCATCTATTCCTGTTTATATGAAATTCAATTCAAGTTTATTTGTATAGCGCTTTTCACAGTAATTATTGTTTCAAAGCAGCTTTACAAAAGGTGCACATTATTGCATTACAATCAAATTCGGAAAAGTTAAGATTATTAGTTACCATAACTTTATTAGTTACCATAACTTTATTAGTTACCATAACTTTATTAGTTGCCAGTAACTTTAACTGTTAAAAGCTATTAGTTACTGGATAATTAGTTAAAGTTATTATATATATATAAACTTAGTTAACCTGCAGTTCTATAGCATATAGATGTGTACATGTTTAATGAAGTGTGTTTGTGTAATAAGTGTATGTGTTGTCCTCGAAGCTGCTGCCACACTGGTTTGAGTTTGCAAACCTGTTGCTATGACCAGGGGCGCCGCTAGGGTGGGAAAGTTAAGGGCCCACGCCCAGAGTTACTATTAGAGAGCCCCCCAAAATTGTCCGTGACACTATCAGATTGTTGTAGGGCCCATACCGGCCAGCGGCGCCCCTGGCTATGACAACAACTCCTGGATGAGTTTTGAAGAATGAACCTATCCTGGATGATATTAAATCATCAATAATCAAAACCAGCTAACTGAGTAATCCACGTACAAGCAACAGACTTGTTCCTTGCTGTTTTTGTGTAAATGAATGGCCAAAAAATGAGCTGAAAATGGACCTAAAGTAAAGTAAATATTATAAAAGTTGATTTGCAGCATAGCGCTGTGGCACAAACTACTCCTTCAGTCCCTTTTTCTCTTTCAGCTCAACTATTATCATGCTGGAACAAAGGGTCAAGGTTAGCTGCAGTAAACAACCTCTGCTGGTAGACTGAGTAATAGAGAAATATTTGTGTAACATCTAAAAAGCATTGAAAGGTCCAAAAACATTACTGTCGGTTCATGCAGTATTTTAATAAAAGCTTAAGTGTAAAAGTGAAGCTGATTTTCAGGTAGTTTGTGTTGACTGACCGATCTTGTGGTAAAGCTCTGGCAGCTGCACCTCCACTTTATCCCTCTGGAAATAGTGATACTCGGCCTGTTCACATACCGGCGGGATTAAGTTAAACTGCCTCGCTACAGAGTATGCCTCCTGAACACAGAAAAAACAAAGGTTAAACCGTCCATTCAGTGGAAAAGATGGTGACAATCATTGCTGTGCATATAAAGTTGTTCACACTAGTCATATTTGTAATGTAAAGTAATGATATTTTAACCTTTCAATTATAGCGGCACTTTTTCAATAAGCTGAAGTGTAGCATAAACAAACTTACAGTTGAAGTCAGAGTTATTAGCCCTCCTGAATTATTAGCCCGCCCTGTATATTTTTTTTCCCCAGTTTCTGTTTAACGGAGAGAAGATTTTTCCAACACATTTCTAAACATAATAGTTTTAATAACTCATTTCTAATAACTGATTTCTTTTATCTTTGTCATGATGACAGTACATAATATTTGACTAGATATTTTTCAAGATACTAGTATTCAGCTTAAAGTGACATTTAAAGGCTTAACTAGGTTAATAAGGTAAGTTAGGGTAATTAGGCAGGTCATTGTATAACAGTGGTTTGTTCTGTAGACAATCGAAAAGAAACATTGCTTAAGGGGGCTAATAATATTGACCTTAAAATGATTGAAAAAAAATTAAAACCTGCTTTTATTCTAGCCGAAATAAAACAATAAGACTTTCTCCAGAAGAAAACATATTATAGGAAATACTGAGAAAAATTCACAGGAGGGCTAATCATTTTGACTTCAACCTTATCTAATAGACACTAGTGATGTCTGTTAGAAACTAGAAATGTACTGTGAGAAAGACTATAAAAAGTGTTTAATAAAAAGCAAATGAATGTGTTCATAAATTGGTCTTCACTGTAGGTACCAGTAATTTAATCAAATGCATCATATTATATGATACAGGAATGCTTATGGATTGATCTTTTGCATATTGAGAGACTTCAGATCCTACCATGATCTCCATGGCGCTCCAGCGTGATGTGCCCCAGTACATGGCCATACCCTGGTTTATAACAAACGTCATGGCACGTACCACCTCTGTCAACACAAACACACAGCAGTGCACGTGATCAGCGATATGGCATCAATTCAACCCAGGCTCATTGGAAATATGTGCCCAGGGCTACATTTTTGAGAACCGACAAATATGTACCCTGGACTATGTTGCCTTGTAGTTTTTGTTTGCACAAATCCACTATAGGGCGCTGTGTACGTTCATCTCAAATACGTTACTGTGACACGTTTTCTCATACGTGCCATTTCTCGGAAATCCACCAGAGGCCGCTGTGTACATTACAGCGAATATTAATGTCTTTCTTGTGCACATCGTAGCGTTCATAAAATGCAGCCATGTGTACATACACTCACCGGCCACTTTATTAGGTTCACCTTACTAGTACTGGGTTGGACCTCCTTTTGCCTTCAGAACTGCCTTAATCCTTAGATTCAACCAGGTACTGGAAATGTTCCTCAGAGATTTTGGTCCATATTGACATGATAGCATCACGCAGTTGCTGCAGATTTGTCGGCTGCACATCCATGATGCGAATCTCCCGTTCCACCACATCCCAAAGGTGCTCTATTGGATTGAGATCTGGTGACTGTGGAGGCCATTTGAGTACAGTGAACTCATTGTCATGTTCAAGAAACCAGTCTGAGATGATTCGCGCTTTATGACATGGCGCGTTATTCTGCTGGAAGTAGCCATCAGAAGATGGGTACACTGTGGTCATAAAGGGATGGACATGGTCAGCAACAATACTCAGGTAGGCTGTGGCGTTGACACGATGCTCAATTGGTACTAATGGGCCCAAAGTGTGCCAAGAAAATATCCCCCACACCATTACACCACCACCACCAGCCTGAGCCGCTGATACAAGGCAGGATGGATCCATGCTTTCATGTTGTTGATGCCAAATTCTGACCCTACCATCTGAATGTCGCAGCAGAAATCGAGACTCATCAGACCAGGCAACGTTTTTCCAATCTTCTATTGTCCAATTTTGGTGAGCCTGTGCAAATTGTATCCTCAGTTTCCTCTTCTTAGCTGACAGGAGTGGCACCCGGTGTGGTCCTCTGCTGCTGTAGTCCATCCGCCTCAAGGTTGGACGTGTTGTACGTTCAGAGATGCTCTTCTGCAGACCTCGGGTGTAACGAGTGGTTATTTGAGTTACTGTTGCCTTTCTATCAGCTGGAACCAGTCTGGCTGTTCTCCTCTGACCTCTGGCATCAACAAGGCATTTGCGCCCACAGAACTGCCACTCACTGGATATTTTGTCCTTTTCAGACCATTCTCTGTAAACCCTAGAGATGGTTGTGCGTGAAAATCCCAGTAGATCAGCAGTTTCTGAAATACTCAGACCAGCCCGTTTGGCACCAACAACCATGCCACGTTCAAAGTCACTTAAATCACCTTTCTTCCCCATTCTGATGCTCGCTTTGAACTGCAGCAGATCGTCTTGACCATGTCTGCTAAATGCATTGAGTTGCTGCCATATGATTGGCTGATTAGAAATTTGCATTAATGAGCAGTTGTACGGTAATAAAGTGGCCGGTGAGTGTATTTCTCAGTTCTCAAAAAATGTACACCAGGGCACATTTTTCTAATGAGTCGGTGTTGCATCAATTATGCATTTATAACACATGCCATAAAAGATGTAAAAGAAATGATCGACCTTCCATAGGGCTGTTGACATCACTTCGGTTGGCAAAGACAATATCCACGTAATCCAGCTGTAGTCTAGACAGGGAGCCTCTGAGACCTGCAGATTCAACACCATCAGCATCTGCCCGCTCTGTTATTGTTATCATTATTATTATTATTATTATTATTGTCACAGTAATAAACAGCACTTCACCTTCTATGATGTGTTTTCTGGACAGGCCTCTCTCTGTCTCTGCCCTGAGGATCACAGATGAGTCAGAGAGGATAGAAATGAAGTCAAAAAAAGATGAATATATTCTCACAGCATGCTAAAACATAGAAACTAGAATTACGTTTTTAACGCACATCGAAATTTTGCTTTGTTTGAATGTAGCACGCAAGATACCAGTTAAAGGTTTTTAATATTTTATATTTTGGTCACACATTTTGGTCACACACATTTTAATATACAATTCACGCTATTTACAAACCATTAACTAAGACTTTTAGTTCAATAAACGACTAATTTTCTGTGTATTAATAGTTAGATAAGATCAAAATAAGAGCATACTTAATAAGTGCTAATAAACAGTTCATATCTCTCCATAATAGGCCTGTAATAAGCCAGTAGTAAATGGTGTGAATTGTTACTTAAACTAAAGTGCAGTATATTAACAATTTAATATTTACTTTTTTACTATAGATGTATTCTCTCAAAGACTGCATTTGTTTTAGTAGGCGATCACACTGAACGCGCTTTTACGTTCCAAAAACGGGAGTGCGCTTTTTGTGTTGCTAGGCAACGACTGAATCAGCTGCGTATTGTGCGTGAGTGTTGCTGATGATATTGGTATAATTTTAATATTTAATAATATTGTGATATTCAAGATTTGTGAAGTCATACAGCTCCTCTATCTTCAAAAGTCTCCGTAATCGTCTTGACAACACAAACACTGCAGGCACCTCAGCGGAAACCCCGCCTCTGCTTTCATTTGATTGGAGAATGAAAAAGTGACGTAGCTCGCTTTTTCTGCTCAGAGTTGACTTTTTTTCAACTGCGAGCGCACAGTGCACAATGGCAAAAACGCGAGGCGCAGCCGGCGGTTAAAATGCAAGGCGCGCAGGGCGAATAAGCAGCAAAAAAAAAAAACACGAAACACTCACGGCCGTTAACAAATCATTTTAAAAAGGCACCTCAACGCAAAAAGCACATTCGGTGTGATCGGTCCCTTACATTCATGCACTCATTTTCTTTTCAGCTTAGTCCCTTTATTAATCAGGTGGTCACCACCACGGAATGAACCGCCAACTTATCCAGCATATGTTTTTACAGAGCGGATGCCCTTCCAGCCGCAACCCAGCACTGGGAAACGGTCCCCCTACAGTGCCATTTTAAACAACTGTTCTCTGTTTGGGTATCATTTAAAATCTAATTTATTACTGTCATGCAAAAGGCATTCTAATATGACGGTCCGAAGCACACATTTCTGATAATTATATATTGTGAAACAAGATGCTTAATATCACAGAGAAATTAAGAAATTAATGAATTATGTTTATAAACGTACAGTTGAAGTCAGAATTATTCACCCTCCTGTTAATTGAAATTTCTTTTTCAAATATTTCGCAAATGATGTTTAACAGAGCAAGAAATTTTTCACAGTATTTCCTATAATAATTTTTCTTCTGGAGAAAGTCTTATTTGTTTTATTTCGGCTAGAATAGGGGAGCGCGGGGCACAAAGTAACACGGTGTAAAATGTAACACAGAGTTTTAAGGTATTTGCTCAGGGTTAACCATGGCATGCTTCAGAGGTTTTCACCACAGTGTCGGCAGACGTCTTCCTGCCAATTACTGAAAAAGTTCGGCGAAATTTGGATGAGAAACACAGGAGAAACCATTTTTGCAGCATAAAAGTATTTTTTATTATAGTTTATATTTATTGTTATTTTTTTTAAATCTGTGAAAGTATGTATGTTAAAATCTTATATTGTTGTTATTAACGTCTTCTGAGCTAAAAGATGGAACCATTTTGAAAGATGTAAAATACACACAGTGACTGCTAGCCAGTTTTGAGGAAAACACGACACAGCAGGGTTAGTTGTGTTACAAATAAGTTGCACACTGTTGGACACCAATTAAACAAACAAAATAATTGTAGAATTTTGAGTGAAATGTTGAGGACTTTTATATGAAAAATGTTTTTTAAAAGAAAATATTTTTTAATAGAAAACAAACACATTTTATTGCTAATAATGCAAATAAATTCATTGTATAATAACAATGGATAATAATGCAAATAAATCCAAATGTGTTCTTCCAATAGATAAATAAATAAACATGCTGTGCTATGTAGAATGATAAAAAATTTAGTTAAGTACTGAGGAAATATAGCTACTATTTAAAGTAAACTGAATTTAAATTAATTGTGTGAAATTTGCCTTTTGAAGCACGTGTTACAACTAACCCTCTGTCTGTTACAACTTGCCCCGCAGGTGGGGTAAATAGTAACATTTTTACTCCTGGTACTTTTGCCAATACTGCACAGAAAGCATAAGTCCGGTGATCATACAACCAGTGCTCATTTGTAGGAGAGGCTTGTGTGTTGTTGGTAAATAAATATGGTTTGTCTAACCCCATTACTTTGTTCATTATTTGGCCAAAACCAAAAAGTGTTACTTTATGTCCTCTTAAAAGCAGTTTTTAATTTTTTTAAACCATTTTAAGGTTAATATTATTAGCCGCCTTAAGCAATATTCTTTTCGATTGTCTCCAGAACAAACCATCGTTACACCATGACTTGCCTAATTACCCTAATTAAGCCTTTAAATGTCACTTTAAGCTGAATACTAGTATCTTAAAAAATATCTAGTCAAATATTATGTGCTGTCATCATGGCAAAGATAAAAGAAATCAGTTATTAGAAATGAGTTATTAAAACTATTATGTTTAGAAATGTGTTGAGAAAAATCTTCTTTCCGTTAAACAGAAATTGGGATAAAAATCTACTAATAATTCTGACTTCAACTGTACATTGTAAATTGACAGTATTCTGATTAATTTGTGTCAGTCTGAATAAACTACATGGAAAAACTGAAGAGATACTCACTGTCCGCCCCAGTAGATCTTAGTCGTTACTACAAAACTGGACCGTCTGAAAGTGGAAAATGTTGGTTATTACACTGAGGACAAGCCTGGTCCTGTCCT
>CAIGQV010018170.1:4216022-4253310 GCA_903798115.1 Danio jaintianensis
AGAATTTGCCAGGGGTATGAATACCTAAGGGCTTGAATGTATATATTAATGTAGGATTGCATAATTCATTCAAACTAATTTGCCAAAAAAGTTATCCAAGAATAAAAAACAGGTCACCTCCAGCCTTTCTTTTTAATGATGTTCCCTAGAGTGATTTCAGCCCTGCAGAAACAAAGAAGGACACATAATCAGAAAATCAATTTCATCATCATTATTATTATAGTAATATTCCTGTACATACACTTGTCAATTTGTATATTTGCATTCACTATTACTTTTATTTTTAAAATATATTTATTATCTGTTTTGTTGTCCTGTCTCTGTAATTCTGTTGCACTGTAGAAGCTCTGTCACGAAAACAAATTCCTCGTATGTGTGAACATACCTGGCAATAAAGCTCTTTCTGATTCTGATTATTATTAGTAGTATTATTATTATTGCACTGCAAATAAAAAGATTTATCATTAGTCTCAATCTCAGTCTTTGTATTCCCAGAAGATATTTATCTAAATTTGCATGAAAGAACAAAAAAGGCAAAATATTATATTATTGTAACCCAACGGTCCCACTGCACCTAACCTGGTCTGAGCTGGGATTGAACCGGCGATTCTTTGCATGGGAGTCGGTTGCTCTAACGAGGAGGCTAAAGACCATGGCCTCTAGCGCTAGAGCATCTTTTAAGGTCAGAGGAGTGAGGTTTACCTGCATAGCACTTCGCTGGCTGGCCTTCGTTACACTCACCCCCCTAAGCCTCACTCCCATCCCGGACGAGCCCCCAAGTGTAAGGAAGGCCAGCTAGCAATTAAATTATATTATGCTTATTTTCAGAGAATGTAACGTACACATACACTTTATGTTGATTTAATTATTGCAATGTCACACTTTACAGTAAAGTTTCATTAGTTAAACTATTTATTAGCATGAACTATTAATGAACAATACTTGTACAGCATTTAATAATCACAGTTCAACATGTACTAATGCGTTATTAAAATCTAAATGTATTTTCATTAACTAAAATTAATAAATTCATGAATAAATACTGTATTAATGTATTGTTCATTGATTTTTGCTTATAAATACAATAACTAAAATTACCTAATGCAACCTTATTGTAAAGTGTTACCGATTACAATAATGTCATCACCACGAAAAATATTAATGAACACTTTTATTTATTAATATTTAACATTAGTTAAGTTCAACATGAATTGTTTAATAATGTACAATTTAACCACATAAAAGTTTAACATTATTAACTATGTGCATTAGTAGTATTTTTAGTTTCATTTTTAGTATTATAATAACAATAATAATGTTGACATATTTAGTTTACGATTAATGTTTTGTAGATCATAACTGTCACTTAATTAATTATTTTATTTTCTGCCCATACAGCCCAATGTATTTAATTTGTATTTAATCTCTAAGGAAGTAAAAAGAGAAGTGTGGAAAAGACTGAGAGAGAAAGTAATAAGAGAAGGGTAATAACATTACAGAAGAGCAAGAGGAGGCAAAAGCAGCTCAGAAACAGAGACTGAGGGGGAAAAGACTAGTAAAATGTCCCGTGGCAGTTTATCAGGTGCCTCTGCTCTCTGAACACATTAAACCACCAGTCAATGAAGCACTGATGTGGAAGAATCCAGCACAGGCTTTGAGTTTTGACTTAATGTTTGCAAAGATGAGCATCTGTGCTGATACTATTTTGTGTGCTTTGGGATAAGGATGTGTGGACCATGAACACACCCCTATTCTTAGTACTATATAATATACACACCCCTAGAAAAAAGAAAAATGCCACTGAATTTGCCATTATTAGGTACACTAGTAAAAAAAAAGTTTTTTTTGTGTTTTATTTTTTACTAAACTAAATGTAAAAAATTCAAACAAGTGTATTATCATTTAGAGGATTTATTTGCAGACAATTGTGATAGGTCAATATACAGTATTCCATGTTTTGGATAGATGGATGGGTTGGTGGATGGATGGATGGATAGATGGGTTGGTGGATGGATGGGTTGGTCGATTGATGGGTGGATAGATGGGTTGGTTGGTGGATGGATGGATGATGGATGGATGTAGATGGATTGATGGATGGATGGGTTGGTGGATGAATGGATATGGATGGATAGACTGATGGATGGAAGGATGGATAGATGATGGATGGATGGATGGATGGATGGATAGGTGGATGGATTGATGGATGGTTGGATGAATGGATGGATTGGTGGATGGATGAATGAATGGATGGATGGATATGGATGGATGGATGTAGATGGATTGATGGATGGATGGATGGATGGGTTAGTGGATGAATGGATATAGATAGATGGATGGATGGAAGGATGGATGGATAGGTGGATGGATGGGTTGGTGGATTGATTGATGGATGGATGGATGGATGGATTGGTGGATGAATGGATCTAGATGGATGAATGGATGGGTTGGTGGATGGATAGATAGATGATGGATGGATGGATGGATGGGTGGGTTTGGTTGGATGGGTTGTTGGGTGGGTAGATAGATAGATAGATAGATAGATAGATAGATAGATAGATAGATAGATAGATAGATAGATAGATGGATGGATGGATGGATGGATGGATGGATGGATGGATGGATGGATGGATGGATGGATGGATGGATGGATGGATGGATGGATGGATAGATAGATAGATAGATGGGTTGATGGATGGGTTGATGGATGGATATATGGATAGATCATGGATGGATGGATGGATGGTTGGGTTGGTGAATGGATGGATGGATGGATGGATGGGTTGGTGGATGGATATATGAATGGATGGATGGATATATGAATGGATGGATGGATATATGAATGGATGGATGGTTGGGCTGATAGATAGATAGATAGATGGATGGATGGACCAATGGACGGATGGGTTGGTGGATAGATAGATTGATTGCATTCAGCATCATTTACTATAATATATTTTCATATAAATGGCATGCAGTTGACTGTCCACTAATGCTGAAGGTTTGCTACTGTACATTGAATTTCAGGAATGATGTTGATTCCATTACAGTTCAATTTGCAAGTCAAATGAAGTGGATTAATTAGAAAACCTGTGTGATCATCAGATTGAGGAAATGTGCTGGTGTGAACACACAGAACTGACAGTGTGAGAGTCTTTAAGTGTAATGTAGGTCAGCAGAGCCGTATGCCAGCCAGATGCCCGCTGTGTGCCGGACTCTGGAAGCGTGAAACGGAAAGACATGCTTCTTCGAGTGGAGTGACCCCGCATTTAAAACTGACCTGGCTACTAGCGGCCTACTGACTACTAGCCAATCATGCTTCGGCTTGTACTGTTTCAGAGCTATTTATTTTTAACCCTTGTGTGCTGTTGGGGATGTTTTCATCCACTCTGGGGTGATTTTGAGTCTTAATTTGGCCATAACTTTCTCTGTGTTTCAGCAAGTGGAATGATTTTTGGTGACAAATCTTATTTTGACACATATTTTGGGAAAATGCTTTGAAAGTTTTCAAAAACTCAACAATACACTCTGGGCAAATTGACTACCCTTTCGTTATGTTGGGGGCTGTTTTTGCCCCATTGACTTTCATTAAAACAACATTTTTTGATTGCAAACCCACGACAGCATATAATCATGCATTCTTGATTGTTGGTGGTTTTTCCTTGTCGGGAGGAGGTACAATTTGTCATTTTTACTGTTGATCATCAGTTGCTATGCAAAAAAAACCTTTTCTGGCTTAAAATTATGGTTATATGGAGTATAGTGTGTGCGTGCGTGCGTGTGTTCATGTGTTTGAGAGTGTGTGAGAGACCTTTGCGCAGTTACCTTGATATGTTTGAGGAAATAAAAAATAAGCAGCTCCTCTTTCAGAACATAGTAAACTTAGTAAGTGTGTATTTATGCACGCACACTATAATCTGCTGTTTTACTAGGTAGAACTCGATATAAAAGCCAGAAACTTTTTTTGCACAGGCCTATCTAAAGGGTTAATGATGCCAATTGATGATCAACAGTAAAAAAGTAGTTTTACCTCTTCCCAACATGGAAAAACACCAAATATCAAAAAAGCATGATTATTTGGTGTCAAGGCTTTGCAATCAAAAAATGTGGTTATAATGAAAGTCAATGGGGCAAAAACAGCCCCCAACATACCAAAAGGGTGGTCAATTTGGATAGTACGCAAGGGTTAAATATGGTGAATAAAAGTATAATAGAAGTTTCAATATGCAAATGGCTAACATTGGTCAGCAGTTTTAATTCATCCTACGATGAAATTATATATGAAATTATCAATGGAGTTATAAATATCCAACATACAGATCATGCATAATAATTCTAATCGAATAGAGGTTCAAAATGGTGAAACAACAACATGGATTGTATGGTTAATGTACTACTGAATATGATTTTCCGCTTACACATTTGTATAACAACAAATATTACACTTACAGTTGAAGTCCGAATTATTAACCCGCCCTGTATATTTATTTTCCCCAATTTCTGTTTAACGGAAAGAAGACTTTTTTCAACACATTTCTAAACATAATAGTTTTAATAACTCATTTCTAATAACTGATTTCTTTTATCTTTGCCATGATGACAGTACATAATATTTGACTAGATATTTTTCAAGATACTAGTATTCAGCTTACAGTGACATTTAAAGGTTTAACCAGGTTAATTAGGCAAGTTAGGGTAGTTAGGCAGGTCATTGTATAACGATGTTTTTGTTCTGCAGACAATCGAAAACAAATATTGCTTAAGTGGGCTGATAATATTGACCTTAAAATGATTTTAAAAATATTTACAACTGCTTTCACTCTAGCCGAAATAAAACAAATAAGACTTTTTCCAGAAGAAAAAATATTATAGGAAATACTGTGAAAAATTCCTTGCTCTGTTCAACACCATTTGGAAATATTTGAAAAAATAATAATAATTTATGACAGGAGGGCGAATAATTTTGACTTCAACTGTAAATGCAAACTAAATGTAATGTTTTCAGACACATGTTAATATACTCCTATGTTTTGAGGTAGTGAGTTGCAACAAATGTTCTTTACTGATCAGGTCTACATTGTTAGTCTCCTCAGCTGTTAATTAGTTCAGCTTTTTCTTGATTACTTTGTAATCAATACATGTTTATAAGTCTTGTGTTTCCTCACTTCATTTCGTGTTCGCCTAATGTGGTTCCGTGTCTCTGATCTTCTTCATTTCCTTATGGATTTATTATTAAAAGGCTTTCGGATTCGGCTCCTTCGTTGAAACTTTAAACACAGAACATCCCATTAAATGTACTTTGAAGTAAAACTTTTAATTGGAGATTATTAGAAACTGCACTTTTCGAAAAAGTCCCGAAGTGCGTTATTAAAGTATGCTCACTTTAAGTGGTGTTGTTTTTTCTGATTTTATTGATTAAAGTCAAATGTAATGTTTTATACTCATTGATTTTGTTTTTAAATAGAGGAATCATGCACTGTAAAAAAAAAAAAAAAAAAAGCATCTTACTCTTCCTGTCAAGGAATTTTTCACAGTATTTCCTATAATATCTTTTCTTCTGGAGAAAGTCTTATTTGTTTTATTTCGGCTAGAAGAAAAGCAGTTCTTAATTTTTTAAAACCATTTTAAGGTCAATATTATTAGCCCCCTTAAGCAATATTTGTTTTTGATTGTCTACAAAACAAACCATCGTTATACAATGACTTGCCTAATTACCCTAACTTAACCTAATTAACCTAGTTAAGCCTTTAAATGTCTCTTTAAGCTGGATACTAGTATCTTAAAAAATATCTAGTAAAATATTATGTGCTGTCATCATGGCAAAGATAAAAGAAATCAGTTATTAGAAATTAGTTATTAAAACCATTATGTTTAGAAATGTGTATGAAATGTGTCATCAAACAAAAACTGCACATTTTATATCACTTCACGGGGCCTTTAAGATCACATCAGTTTCACTAAACATTCAGATGATTCCTGTTTATTAGTAGGAACATGTTCAGAGACCCAAATCTACGCTTGTGGTCCAGCACACAGCAGAACAGTGCATTAACAGCAGAATAAAGCACATCTTTTTGGGATTCGTACCTGCCGGATGCATAAACTTCTGCTGTGTCGAACAGATTCACTCCATTCTCGTAGGCTATCGTCATCAGACTCTCCGCCATCTACAGGAAAACACGCACACAAACACCTTGAGGCCTTGAGGAAATCCAACACAGGCTCATTGGGAAAATGTGCCCAGAGCTACATTTTTGAGAATCGAGAAATATGTGCTTGTGGGTACTTATGGCTGAATTTTATGTGTAAAACGAACGCTACGGGACGGTACACTGTAAAAAGCAATTACTTTAAAAAGTGAGTAAACCCACTGCCTTAAAAGTGACAAGTTGATTTTACTTAAAAAATGTAAAGTATTTCTGTTCCTACTTAGAAGTTTACTTAACTTCATTCATTTTCTTTTCGGCTTAGTCCCTTTATTTATCTGGGGTCGCCACAGCGGAATGAACCGCCAACTTATCCAGCATATGTTTTTACGCAGCGGATGCCCTTCCAGCTGCAACCCATCACTGGGAAACTTCCATACAGACTCATTCACACTCATACATTACGGACAATTTAGCCTACCCAATTCACCTATAGCGCATGTCTTTGGACTTGTGGGGGAAACCGGAGCACCCGGAGGAAACCCACGCGAACACGGGGAGAACATGCAAACTCCACACAGAAACGCCAACTGACCCAGCCGAGGCTTGAACCAGCGACCTTCTTGCTGTGAGGCGAACGTGCTACCCACTGCGCCACCGTGACGCCCTAGTTTACTTAACTTAATTTTTATAATTATGCACATACTGTAGTTCATTTACTTAATCATTTAAGGGCAGTGTTCACTCAATTTTTTAAAGTACAGTCAAGTAATCACTTTTTACAGTTTACCACTGACTGTATAGACGTATAGATGGCTTTTCTGGCGTGACTGGTTCGTCCTTTTGGCAAAGAACTGTTCCAGAAACTGGGTAAAATGAAACCCAAAGCAAAGAGCAGTGTGCTACCATGGTAGAAGAATGCAGTCGCTATGCCTTTTCTTTTCTAGTTTGCTTTTGAAAACACTATTAGTTGGGTTTAGGGATAGTGGTGTGTGGATTAGTCGATATCAAGCTGTTATATTATGCATGACGACAGGCTGAACGTCTTCTCTCATGGACGCACACAACAAAGACGGTAATATTCATAGAAGTGTATATAGCGGCCTCTCTGGTGGATTTACGAGAAATGGCACATATGAGAAAACGTGTCCCAGTAACGTATTTGAGATTGTCCAAAAATTTGACAATCTCTAGATTTGACAGCGCTCTCTAGTGGATTTGTGAAAACAAAAACTGCAAGACAACGTAATCCAGGGTACATATTTCTCGGTTCTCAAATAATGTAGCCCTGGGCACATATTTCCAATGAGCCTGGGTTGCAGGAAATCTTACAGAGTAAAGTGACAATATTCACCTCATCAGAGATCTGAGATCCAAACGTCACCCAGGTGCCTGTGAACAATACAGGAAAATAAGATCTCAAAAAACAGTTCAGTGGTTTGACTGGAGTACTAAAAGAAATAAAGTAACTATATGCGTGTGTCCTTCCTATTGTTTTAGAAAGCAGTTCAACAATGTCTCATTCTATTGAATTACCTGAGCTTTGGTTTCAGGCTTTATAGCTTTGTATTCTTACTGTATGTCTACTATTGGCAGTGAACAAAGGCTTTTTAGCATCTACCTCTAAGAAAAAGCTGATGCTTGAAGCCGAAGTGAATCATCTTTTGCTGCACTAGCCTGGAGTTTCTCTTCTGGAAAAAGTCTGATTTCTTTTAGTTTGGCTAGAATGATATATATTATTCAGTTGAGGGCAAAATTATCAGCCCTCCTGTGAAATCTTTATTATTTTTTTATTCTTTCCCAAATGATGTTTAACAGAGCAAGGCTATTTTCACAGTATTTTCAATATCAAAATGTTTTTCATAATGTTTCTAATGGAAAATGTCTTATTTGTTTAAGTTTGGCGGGAATAAAAGCAGTTTAATTTCTTTAAACTATTTTAAGGACAATATTATTAGCCCCCTTAAGAAATATATTTCTGATTGTCTACAGAAACCACTGTTGTCCAATGACTTGCCCAATTAACCTAACTAGCCTATTATATATATATACTGTATAAGTGCATTTAAGTGTCCTTCTGTTACATTATCTGCAAGTACAATGTTTAAAAATCATTTTATAAAATGCAAAGTACACTAAGTACATACAATTAAACATTCTTGAAATATATTCAAATAGTTTTGATGTAAAAAAGACCATAAAAAAAAAAATGAGTGACTCTTCAGTTGAAACGGATGAATAGTTTACTCACCGAGACCCAAACAAGAAACACGTAGACCCGATTTCCCAAGGTTTCTGTGGGAAAGAGAGAGAGAGATAGAATGAGAATTTATCCTTCTGTCTTTTTATGAACTTGCAACAATTTTTCAACAAGCATTTTTGTTTAATTCATTCATATTATCAAGAAGGTCGCTGGTTTGAGCCTCGGCTAGGTCAGTTGGCATTTCTGTGTGGAGTTTGCATGTTCTCCTCGTGTTGGCGTGGGTTTCCTCCGGGTGTGAATGAGAGAGAGTGTATGGGTGTTTCCCAGTGATGGGTTGCAGCTGGAAGGGCATCTGCTGCGTAAAACATATGCTGGATAAGTTGGTGGTTCATTCCGCTGTGGCGACCCCAGATTAATAAAGGGACTTAAAGAAAATAAATGAATGAATTCATATTAGAAATCTGAATGTACCTTTAACAAAAACATTAATAATCACAAAAAAAAAAATCTTCATATCACTGCACAGCAATGTTCTTTTTTTAATAACAAAGCCCAAATGCATTCTCAAAATAAAAGAAAACAGTCAATTAAATAACATAAAATTTTATAACATTAACAAAAAAAAACAATTAAATAAACACATTTAACATGATATTAAATTCAATTAAAATAGCAAAATTGAATTAAAATAACATTTAAATGTAATTAAAAATAACATTTATTTCAACTAAAATTGTATCAAATTATAAATGTATTTAAATTAAAATAGCATTAAATGAAATTACATTTAAATGAATTAAAATAAAAAACTATTTATACAAATATAATGGTTTAATTAATAAAAGGTTTATGACCACATTTATGTCAACTCTTTATCTTATTGGATTGCTTATATTGGCTAATGAATGAGAAGCTGTGTTTAAAACCATAATAAAATAGGCAATGCAAATAAAGATGTTAAAGCCCCTTTATTGTGCCCCTTTTTACAACATGTAAAATTAGTCTCTGATGTCCCTAGAGTGTGTGTGTGAAGTTTCAGCCCAAAATACCACACAAATAATGTTTTATAACTCTTTGAATCTGCCCCTTTTAGGCTTTTATCCTAATTGTTTCGTTTTGGTGACTGTCGCTTTAAATTCAAATGAGATCGTGCTCTTTTCAAAAGAGGGTGGAGCTACAAAAGCCTATGTGTCAGCATAGTGGCAGATTCAAAAACAAGACTGATGCCCTATGCTAATGAGGGAGAGATGGTCACTAATGGGAGGGGCTTTCCCCCTCTGATGACACGTACAACGGGAGAATGTCAATCAAAGTGTTTCTGCAGACGGTTTTTATCAAGTGTGATTGTAAAAAATAAAGTTAATACATATTTATCATTAGAAGCTGGTTATATTCACAGACTGTCACCACACAACTGTGTTTAAACCCCTTATAAAAGTGATTTTTGCATAATAGGTCCCCTTTAATGCTGGAGTAGCACCCGAGGCTACTTTAAATGCAGATGCTGCTGTTTGTGAGCTCTGTGTTACCTGTTCCTGCTTTTCATTTGAGCCGCTGTTCGCTTGTGTGTCCGACAGAAACAGACAGATTGTCTGCGTGTTTAGATCCAGGCGGCTGAACCACGCTTTTTCCTCTCTGCATCTATTTCTGTTTGCCCGGCCGCTCTATTTATAGAGATGTTGCAATTGTTTGTGTTCAGCTTGTATCTGTGTCCTTATGTGTGGAATGCACTATTAGTTATATTGATACAGACGTATTACCAGCCAAGACCGTGAAGAATTACTAAATTAGTAGCATAAATCGTTAATTTAAATTTATTCCATCACGTGAGAGGAATGGCTGAGAGAGAAAGCTCTTCCTCGCTGACACAAACACTTTCACTTTCTCTGTCATCCTTCATTTTTATCTTTCTCCATCCTTCCGTTCTCCACACTGCTGCATTAGAGCGCTGAATCACACACACACGCGCACACACACACACACACACACACACACACACACACGCACACGCACACACACACACACATCTATATGCATGTATGAAGCCACAGGGAAGAAAACCAGATCATGCTGAGTATTCACACATACATGCACATGAATACACACGTGCACACACACACACCCACATGCACACATATATAATATATATATATATATATATATATATATATACAGGGGTCGGACGATAAAACTGAAACGTCTGGTTTTAGACTACAATAATTCAATAGTTTGGTGTAGGGCCACCTTTTGTGGCCAATACAGCATCAATTAATCTTGGGAATGACAGATACAAGTCCTGCACAGTGGCCAGAGGGATTTTGAGCCTCGTCTATCTAGCACAAGTATTGGGGCTAGGGAATGCCATGATATTGCAGCCCAAACCATCCCTGATCCACCCCCATGCTTGACTCTGGGCATGCTACAGTCTGGGTGAGACGCTTTCCTTGGGGCTTCTCCACACTGTAACTCTCCCGGATGTGGGAAAGACAGTGAAGGTGGACTCATCAGGGAACAAAACATGTTTCACATTATCCACAGCCCAAGATTTTCATTGCTGGCACCATTGAAACTGATGTTTGGCATTGGCACGAGTGACCAAAGGTTTGGCTATAGCAGCCCGGCCATGTAGATTGACCCTGTGGAGCTCCCGACGAACAGTTTCACAGCTACAAAAGTCACAAATCACATCAAGACAAAACAGAAAACTTTAGATGAGATGTGTAAGAAGCTATTCCTACACACTGGAGTGGTTTTAGGGAGAAAAATGTCTGAAATATAACATCTGAAATGGATGTGGGAACTGTAGTATAAGCGGAATAATTGACTCCAGTCTGTTGAATTATTAGAAAATAATGCACACCTGAAGTAATAATACTAATACAGAAACTAAAACTTAAGACATACTGTATTGAAGGTATCTTACAACCATCAATGTTTCAATAATACTGAAACTACAAATGTAGTACAAATGTACAAACTGACTTTCCCTCAGTCAAAACAATTGCACAGAGTATTGATTGCCAATTTATTTATTTATTATTTTATATTAATTTATCATTTTTGGTCTCACTTTAAGTGGCCGTAACTAATATGCATCTACACTGAAATTAGTAATTAGTTATAATGTATTTATTGTGTAAAAATGTAACTTTAAGACGCTGACAACAGAGTTGAGGATCCACATGCAGTATTTTATTCAACAGAGAATGGTCATGCAGGCAATGGTCAACACAGGAGCAAAGCAGGAGCATGCAGGTTATCCAAAAGAGTATTCGGGGTCACAGGCAAAGAGATCAGCTCAGGCGGCAAACAACATAAAACAATTAACAAGGCAAGACAATGGAACGCTTCAAAATGTTACAGGGTATAAACCAACAAGACTCAGCAATGTCTGTGAGTGTGTGTGCTGTTAATATAGTCCATGCAATCAGTCTTGAGTAGCTCCCAGCTGTGTGGTTGTAATCAATGAAGACCTGAGACAGGTGTGTGTGGTGCCTAAAGGGAGTTGTAGTTCATATGGTGGCAGAATTGTAGTCCGAGTAAAAGTGAATGTTCTCCAGTGAGCTATGAGGGTTAGATCGCTGGTGATCCTGACAAAATACGTGTTTTTACACTGTATCTATGATTGATTAAATACTTGTATGTACTTACATCTGTTATTAATTTCTCCAATTACATTTATAATTACACTGTCACCCATAACTTACACCTTAACCCACCCTTAAACCTCCCCATACCACCAAACCTGTCCCAAACCCTACCTGTGTCCCACCACAAGTGTTCTGCAATACACTTTGCTGCAATTTCGATGTAAGTACATTGTAGTTAAGGCCACTTAATATAAAGCGGGAGCTTTTTTAATCTGCAAGCCTGTAACTCAAGAAGTATAACCAATAAAAACATGTTAGACTCTGGATTCTAAAAATATTTTCTTTTTGGACTCTTCCTTTTAAGACCCAGAATAAAAAATCAGAGCACAAAGTTGCACTGAGATCCCAGTAACTATGAGTGAACCATCCCTTCGACAGATTCCAAATGAAAAGTTTGCTAATACACAGAATCTAAAATAACATTATTGATTTTTGAGAAATATTTGTCGAGAAATTAGTGAAAAATATGAAATACATCTTCATTCATTCATTCATTTTCTTTTCGGCTTAGTCCCTTTATTAATCTGGGGTCGCCACAGCGGAATGAACCGCCAACTTATCCAGCTTATTTACGCAGCGGATGCCCTTCCAGCCGCAACCCATCACTGGGAAACATCCATACACACTCATTCACACACATACACTACAGACAATTTAGCTTACCCAATTCACCTATAGCGCATGTCTTTGCACTTGTGGGGGAAACCGGAGCACCCGGAGGAAACCCACGCGAACACGGAGAGAACATGCAAACTCCACACAGAAATGCCAACTGACCCAGCCGAGGCTCGAACCAGCCACCTTCTTGCTGTGAGGTGATTGTCCTACCCACTGCGCCACCGCGTCACCCCTTAAATACATCTTGAGTTACAGAAATTAAAACTTTGGAAAAAGAAAATGTATGGCACTCATACAGGTGATTAGTGTAGTCTATTTTTAACATTATTTGTTCTCCAGATATTCCAGATATAAAAGCTGAATGCAAAGTGACCCACATTTGGTTTCTGACCACTGAAAATGTGTATAATTATGCAATTTACTGATTGAGCCACATTGAGATTCCAATATCTCTTGAACAGAACCATAAAGGTGTTAAAAATGAGGACACAAAAATCTAAATCTAAAATAACATTCATTTATTCATTTTCCTTTGGCTTAGTCCCTTTATTAATCTGGGGTCGCCACAGCGGAATGAACCGCCAACTTATCCAGCATATGTTTTACACATCGCATGCCCTTCCAGCTGCAACCCAATACTGGGAAACATCCATACACTCTCATTCACGCTCATACACTACGGCCAATTTAGTTTATTCAATTCACCTGTACCGCATGTGTTTGGACTGTGGGGGAAACCGGAGCACCCGGAGGAAACCCACGCCAACACGGGGAGAGCATGCAAACTCCAGACAGAAATGCCAACTGGCCCAGCCAGGACTTGAACCAGCGACCTTCTTGCTGTGAGGCGACAGTGCTAACCACTGAGCCACCGTGTATGTGCATTTATGTCTTGAGACTTTACTGCAAATATCACATCCATAACGCTGGAATTGCTCTAATGCACTTTTTCTTGCAATCAGTCCCTTCATTTGAGGCTTTCGAGCTTCATAATATTAATCCACGTAACACATGCTCTATTCGGCAATTTCTGCAGCCTTGATATTTAAATACCAGCATGTGTGAAAAACAGACTGAAATGTAACTTCCAGTGGGCTGTTAAATGTTAGGACTGAGTCAGAGAGAAGCAGATGAGCTGAAACAGATCGAGATCAGGAATCCGGCAGATCTGCGTCTCTGAGGAGTGTGTGTGTGTGTGTGTGTGTCTGTCAGCATCAGTCAGAGAAGAGGTCAAAACGCTCAGCGGCTGATGATTTCACTTCTGTCTGTCTGTTACACACACAAAGCTGTTGCGTAGTTTGTTTTGGTTTTAAAGGAACACGGTAACACTTTGTCACAATTCACTCTATTAACCATTAACCACTATAATAACCATTAACTAACACTACTAGCTTAATTAACTACTAATTATCTGTTAATTAATAGTTAGTAAGGGTGAAGTTGGGTGGAGGGTGTTCCTGAGTAACGCGTTACTGTAATCTAATTACATTTTTGAGGAACGCAGTAATGTAACGAATTACATTTTAAATTTGTGTACCTTGATTACAGTTAATAAAGTCAGTGTAATTGCCTTACTTACGTTACAAGTATAGTTATTAGAAGAAAAAAAGCTTATTTTAAAATTACATTTTCTACTGCAACGTCAATTAATAAGCATGCGCTTTTAAATTGCTGGAGAACGCGAGCTGAAATGGTTGCTGTCGAGAGTAGCTGCTTCCTCAAGTGGAAATGCAGACATTACTTTGATTTCATTGAGCAGAAAAACAAAAATATTGCTGTGAAATGCATCTATGTCCAGTCTCTAAAGAATTTTCGACTGCTTTTAACTTGACCAGCAACTTGTTCAGCACTAGAACAGAAAGACACCGGCGCCCAAAAACACGGCGGTTCAACTCAGCCTAAACAGGCTAAATTGGATTTTTTGTGCAGGATCAGGAGTGAAGGTATCGTCTGAATGTGAAGACAAGCGTAGCTGCTTATGGTGCCGTTCACATATCGTGCTCGCATTTCCCAGGCGCACCCAGTTGAAAACCGTGAGTCACGCAACAAGAACTGACCGATCAGCTTCATACTTTGGAATATACACATTTCGGTAGACTAAATACCTTAGACAAACACAGAACACCCAAACACTGCAGTGCTTTTTCATACTATGGATGTCAGTGGTTACAGGTATCCAGGTATCCATTCTTCTTTTGTGTTGAAAAAAAGACAAACAGGTTTGAAACAAGTGAATGATGAGAGAATTTAAGTTTTGGGTGAACTCTTTAAGTCTTTTGAATATGTCAAGCTGCTGTGATTCACCCATTGTAATGTTCTTCAGTGAATACTAAATTACTGAAGGAGCTGCAGTTTATTTTGTAATTTTTATAGGTGTTATATGTTTTAAAAGTAACTTCAAAGTAATTAGTAATCTGAGCACTTTTTACATGACGTAATTAGTAATGTAATCAGATTACAACTTTCCAGTAGTAATCAGTAATTTGTAATCTATTACTTTTTTTTTAACTAAAACCAACACTGGTTATCATATTAGGCATAGTATGGCATAATAAAAGCAGTTTGTATTGGTTTTAAAGGAACACGGTAACACTTTAGGTTAGGTCACAATTCACGGTATTAACAAACTATTAACTAATACTACTAGCTGAATAAACTACTAATTAGCTTACTACAGTTAGTAAGCTAGACGTTGGGTTTAGGTTTTGTGTAGGATTAGGGATGCAGAATAAGATCATACTTTATAACTACCTGTAGAAAACACTCTTTCATCTCTCTGACACTTTAATCGACCCCAGTTTTGCACATTTGCATCAGACACTTTCTTACAAACACTGTTCATTTATGAAGTGTGCATCACACAGGTGAGTGGGCTTGACAAACCACCTGTAGAAACCACTCTTCTCTCTAAAACTTAGCGACCTTACTCTAACCTTACTCTAGCACTTAATTCTTTGAGCACTAACAGTTCCTTTGTATAATCAGCACTTCTTGTGTGTATTGCCTCTTCTTGCTGAATCGCTGAATGCCTGCCCAATTGTAAGTCGCTTTAAACAAATAACTAAATGTAAATGCAATGTAAAGTTTGTTTTGGTAATCTTCAATCAAAGTCCATTTGCATTTGGAGTGGTGGTCCTTCTCTGTTGACGTCAGTTGGACAGCTTCAAACACCATATTCTTAACCACTCCCCTCTTACGGAATAATGAGTAGGGGGCGGGGTTTTATTTTTGCACTGCTACTCTCATTTTTCTCACTCGTAACAAACTAAATGTTAAAGGGCCGTGGCTACGCACGTTTTGCCCAATCCATCATACTGATGTCATCAGAGAAGGACGGCCATTCAAGATTTTAATTAAAGATTACCAAAACCAGCTGATTTTTTTTTCACAGTGGATTAACATGCAAGGATTAATTGTTCACCTTAAAACTAATCATGTGTGCTAGGATAATAAGCATTGTAGATATTCATTTCATACAGACTTTAAGTTGTTTTTCCTTAAGCAAACATAAGGTCACTGCAAGTTTTACTAACAATATTGGCAAAACCTGACTATCACACTCACACACACACACACACACACACACACACACACACACACACACACACACACACACACACACACACACACACACACACACACACATACAGTATGCATGACTCATAAACACGCAGTGCAAACAACATTACACTTTCACAGAGACAAATAACTTCAGCTGCCAGTGCTGTTTTCCACAATATATCATCAGTAAAAGCTTTTTTTCTGTCTTTGTTTCTTAGATGAAGACATTTGTTACAAAAGAGGCAGTCTGTATTGCAGATCTCTTTCTTTTGTTGCCTTTTTCAAGCCTTTTACTGTGAGACGATGTTTAATAATGCTGAAATCGAGGCTGATTCTCCTTTTTCTTTTGCACAAGCCTCACTATAAATCATCCTGTTCCCACACAAACACATGCTGGAATAACACTGGCCTCCGCAACAGCCATGCTGCTATATTTACTGATCTGTTTACATACACAATATATACTATATGTGCAGTATATAGACACACACACTGCCGTAGTTGTAAGAATCCATGTTAAAAGCATTAGGGGGCAGTCGTGGCCTGGTGGTTAGAGTGTTGGACTCGTGATCCGAAGGTTGCTGGTTCGATACTCGGTACCAGCGGGAATTGGGGGTGGGGGGAGTGAATGACCAGCACTCTCCACCACCCTCAATACCACGACTGAGGTGAGTCCCTTGAGCAAGGCACCGTTCCCCCCAACTGCTCCCCGGGCGCCGCAGCATGGCTGCCCACTGCTCCGGGTGTGTGTTCACGGTATGTGTGTGTTCACTAACTGTGTGTGTGCACTTGGATGGGTTAAATGCAGAGCACAAATTCCAAGTATGGGACACCATACTTGGCCACACTACACTTCACTTCACTTCACTTCACTTACTGCAGCATGCATAATTCAGTGATGGTTGTGATCATGGTGTATATATACACCATATATTATTATCTATTTATAGTGCACTTACTAGTTGGATAGCTGTGTGTATTTCTGCTTAACACTGATGAGATTAAACGGAGAGCAAATGATTGCTTAATTCTCCAGTTTCTTGAATGCTCTCCTGGGAATAAAATTGTTTGTGCCTCTTCATGTATTTTACTACACTGTAAAACCCAACAGTCAACTTTATCGAATGAAATGAGTGTAGTTAACTCAAAATTTACTGAAAGTTAATTCTACTCATTTGAAAAGAGTTTTGAACTCAGTGTTGAAGGTAATGAGTTCATTAAATACCTCATTACTTTAAACTTAAATGGAGTAAGTTCACAGTACTCATATAGATTAGTTTTTGAACTCAAATGGTTTGTAGTAATCGGTTTCCTCAAACGGTTTGAGTTGCCCTAACTTATTGGGTTTTACAGTACTCAGTTGGTTTGAGTTCTCTTCATTTATTGGGTTTTACTGTGCTCAAATTGCTTCGTTTACTCAAATGGATTAAGTTCACAGTACTCATTAGGATTAGTTTTTGAACTTAAATGGTTTGTTGCAATCGTTTTCCTCAAATGGTTTGAGTTACCTTAACTTTTTGGGTTTTACAGTGTAGAGATTTCTCAAACTGTCCTAAGATTTGCCAAGATACCAAAGTCTGCATGTATACGCCAAAGATTTCATATTAATTATGTTGAACTAATATTTTTAGAATGGTTTTTTTTGTCTTTAAATCCAAGCTTTTGGATGTCAAAAAATGTATATTTTTATTTATTGGCTAATATATCGACCATAGGCCTTGTAATCTAAAGAGTTATCCATTATTGTTGTTGGTCAAAAATTCCCTAAAATCATCCTGAAAATGTAGAATAATTCATATTTTTATTTATTGGCTAATATATCGGCTAACTGTCTTCCAATCGAAAGAGTTAACGGTTATTGATATCGGTCAAACAATCCTTAAAATCATTCTTAAAAATTTGAAAAATTCATATTATTATTTATCAGCTAATATATCAGCCAACGGTCTTCCAATTTAAAGAGTTAACAGTTATTGATATCGGTCGAAAATTCCCCAAAATCATCATGAAAATTTTGAAAAATTAATATTTTTATTTATTGGCTAATATATTGGCTAATGGCCCTCCAATCTAAAGAGTTATTGGTTATTGATATTGGTCAGAAATTCCCCCAATATCATCGTGAAAAATTCGGAAAATATATATTTTTATTTATCGGCTAATATATCGGCTAACAGCCTTACAATCTAAAGAGTTATTAGTAATTGGGATTGGTCAAAAAATTCCCTAAAATCATCCTGAAAAATTTGAAAAAGTTATATTTTCATTTATTGGCTAATATATTGGCCAACAGTCTTCCAATCTAAAGAATTATTGGTTATTGATATCAGTCATAAAATCCCTAATATCATCCTGAAAAATGTGAAAACAATTCTATTTTTATTTATCTGCTAATATATCGGCTAACAGCCTTCCCATCTAAAGAGTTACCGGGTATTGATATCAGTCAAAAATTCCCCCAAGTCATCCTGAAAATGTGTACAAATTTATATTTATTGGCTAATATATCGGCCAATAGCCTTTAAAACTCTAAAGAGTTTTTGGTTATTGGTATCGGCCAAAAAATACCTAAAACAAAAAATTATTGTTTTCTTTTTATGTGAGGATTTAATGCAGGTAACATTAAGTCATTAATTAATTTATACAGTATATTTAATTAATTAACCAATTTCCAATGAACTGTTTTAGAATATTGCAGTTATAACAAAGCGAATCAGAACTTCTTTTAATAAACTGCCATGTGCATCAGCTCAAATGCTGCCACCAGTAAAACCACCAATTTTAAACTGAAATGTTTGAGCCAAAAATAGCTGTGTTGATCATATAATAATCCACAATCATATTGTAACCTTATATATTTCCACTAGTGCCATCATGGCCACAGCTGGATGTGTAAGAGGTCACATCATACATCAACACACACACATCAGGCGGATTCATAAAAATCAGAAATGCAGAGCACACACTCCGGCATCAGACTCTCAGCGCTCAGAAATACTGCAGTGCAGCACAACAGGGTGGAGAGAGAGAGAGAGAGAGAAGGCATATAAAGTGGAAATGAAATAATGACAAGCGCAGGCAAAACTGAGAAAACAGAAACAGAGAAAGAGAGAACAAAAAGAGAAAAGCAGTGCGAGGGAATAATGAGAGAGCAAGGCAGATGAACAGCAGTGGGAAAGACAGAGCAGCATATCTTCAATGTGTGTCTGTCTGAGAGCCGTAAAAGGCCCATTCTGATTAATGCACTTTATAATGAGTTAGCATAGGCAATAACTGCAACATGCTGAGAAGTGGAATAAAGTGAGCGAGAGAGAGAGAGAGTTATGTGCACAATAATTACTTCTACATACTATTTTATACATATATTAAAGGTGCAGTATGTAGGTTTGACACCCAGTGGTTGAACTAGGTATTGCACGCCTGGCTCAAAACACATGCAAGGGCAAGTTGCCAGATTGGACACCAACATATCAGTGATTCAGCATGTACATTTAATAATGTTAAAGAGGTTTAATATGTATTAATTAGATTATAAACCATACCATTTCGTTGGAGTGCAGTGAGTGCACTATTCTGTGCTTCTGAATGGCTGTATTTAAAGCGTTTTAGTCGTGTTTTGTCTGGTGCAAACAGTCAAATTGATTATCACTGCAAATCTCATTACATAGCGTGTTGTTAGGACACGGGGTTACAATGTTACCTGTTCACCTAATGTTTACGTTTGTAATATTTATATTATTTGCTAATTAATAAACACCTCATGTGGAACTCTGAATCTGCATCTCATTTCGGAGTCTGCTACTGTCCACCGGAGGTCGCATTTTGGTCGCGGATGCACACTTTAAGAGCCTTCCTGACTGAATGAATGAATGAAATACGCGGTTTTCCACAAAGGCAAATCGGGGTGCTGAAATATAATTGGCTAAACTGGCATCGGGAGGGTTAAATGACCAAAACAAAGACAGACGTTTCAGCACGTAACTCACATTTTCAAAGCAGAATATCTGACTTCAGCATTGTTTTTCAGATAAACAAGTATGTACACTCAGCATGTTTCTGAAATATCTGCAATATATCTGTAATATTATGGTATTTTTTTGCTTTAGAAGAGTCAAAAACTTACATACAGCACCTTTAAATATGGAAAATTGGAGAGATCACTATAATAATTTATGTTAATTAACTGTTTTCCGTATTTTGTGATTTTATTTACAGTTATGAATTGCATTATGGGATGTTGATCTCTGCTCTGTCGACTTTTGATGTTGAAAATTCAACTCTGCAGGTTAACGAAGTGGCTTTTGTTGACATTTTAATGGTTTGAATCAATATACTATGGAATATTACCCTGCTTTTGTACCATATTTTACAACCACAAACCCAGACAATATCTCTCAAACCGTTAAAATGTCAATAAAAGTCACTCTTTACAACTTTTCTACATTAAAAGTTGTTGAAGGAAACATCAAGTCCCCTAATTCAATTCAAAAGCATAAATAAATGGTGGGAAACATGACTGATGAAATACGGAAAATGTTTTTATGTTTAAATTTTTACAGTGTAGATTTAGATTTAGTATGGGTTTGAGTAAAATGTTAAATGATCTGTTCCTTTTTTTTAATTCTTTAGGATTAAAATAAAGGTTTTGCCACCGTATATTGATTCTTAACTCGCCTCACAGCAAGGAGGTCGCTGGTTCGAGTTCCGGCTGGGTCAGTTGGCATTTGTGTGTGGAGTTTGCATGTTCTCCCCGTGTTGGTGTGGGTTTCCTCCGGGTGCTCCGATTTCCCCCACAAGTCCAAACACATGCACCACTATAGGTGAATTGGGTAAACTAAATTGTCCGTAGTGTATGTGTGTGAATGAGTGTGTATGGATGTTTCCCAGTACTGGGTTGCGGCTGGAAGGGCATCCGCTGTGTAAAACATATGCTGGATAAGTTGGCGGTTCATTCCACTGTGGTGACCCCTGATGAATAAAGGGACTAAGCCGAAGGAAAATGAATGAATGAATGAATGAGTTGGCGGTTCATTCCGCTGTGGCGACCCCTGAAATAAGGGACTAAGCCGAAGGAAAATGATTGAATGAATGAACTTTGCTATAACCATCATCAAATTTCAGCTCAATAAACTACTCATTAGACTCTTAATAATAGTTATTAAGGTAGTAATTGTTTTGGGTATTGGGTAGGATTAGGGATGTAAAATAAGATCATACTTTATAAGTGGTGATAAACAGTTAATATCTTAATAATAGGCCGGTAATAAACCAGTAGTTAATTAATAGTGTGAATTGTTATGTAAACTAAAGTGTTACCCAACAAGTTTAATTTATAAAGTGTTTTTCCAGACCAGAAGGACGCATGAAAATAAAGTGATGACCGTATTTTTAATTCTGTGAACAATCTTTTAAGTAAGACGTGATTTTCCAAAGATATTTAAAATTGCATCTCAGCATAGCAAGTCAATGTAATCTGACAGAAATGCTCAAACTCAGTTAACTGTAACAGAATCTGCGGCAAAAATGAAGCAGCGCTGAAAGAAGATGTGCTTATGTGACTCGTTGGATCGATCCATGTCCCATAATGCATTTTACCAAATTGAAGTCCATTCGCAGGAACTCTTCACCCTTCAGAAATTTGATGTAGATGTCTAAAAGAAGTAGAGTTTCTCCACAGTCCACATTATAATGCAGCTCTTCTTAACTTAATAGCTGCGGCGCTACTGCTGGGTCAATGATTCATGGGTAATGGAAGACTAACCGTGATGTTGACTCAAATTTTCTCTTATTTTACAGCAGCAGAAGACAGAATGTGTGTAATGATATGCAACATTATTCTGAAAAAACCTCAGTGTGGTTGAGCGTGAGTCACTGAATGCCTGTGAGATAAACTTCGTCAAATCAATTTGATTAGTGTTATAATCGGATATGTGTTCATTAACGTGACTGTTAGCGCCCAGGAGCAAAAACAAAAGCTGGAAACACAAGGCAAATCTACATGAGATGGCCCATTTTGGTTTTTCTCATCAACTAGCGTTTACAAAAAGGGATTTTATATATGTGGCAAACATTAAATGTCTCTGTTTTAAAGGTTTGGATAACATTGAAGAAAATAAAATGTCCAAAAATGGGTAGAAAAAAAAAATCCTAAATTGTTTAATTATGTAATGGTCTACACTTTTAATAAACACAAAATCTGATTAAAATATATATTTGTTTTCTTGGCATGCGCTGTAAAACAAATGCTGGGTACCACAAAATTTCCTTCATGTTGTCCCAACACACATCAATTAAGTTAACTTAATCGTTTTTACAAATTTGTGGATTGAACATAAAACAATTAAGTTGTCCCAAAAAAATGCTTGAGAATTGAATTGATTCAACTCATTTTAAATAAGTAGATTGAACAAGCAGCAAAATATTTTTGGGGGGCGTTGGGCGGATTATAATTCAATTCAATTCATCTTTATTTCTATAGGGCTTTTACTATGTAGATTGTGTCAAAGCAGCTTAACATAGAAGTTCTAGGTAATTGAAACTGCGTCAGTTCAGTTTTCAGAGTTGGAAGTTCAGTTTAGTTCAGTTCAGTGTGGTTTAATTTTCACTGCTGAAAGTCCAAACACTGAAGAGCAAATCCATCGATTTGCAGCTCCACAAGTCCCAAACTAAGCAAGTCAGTGGCGACAGTGGCGAGGAACAAACTTCACCAGTTGACGAAAGTGAAGGAAAAAAACCTCAAGAGAAATCAGGCTCAGTTGAGCACGACCATTTCTCCTCTGGCCAAACTTCTTGTGCAATAAAAGGACTATGTAGTGTTGTTTTTAAAATTCCTTCTAAGAGGCAAAAATATTGTGATTGGATTGTGAATTTTTAACTCTTTCCCTATTTTTAACTTACCAATCAGCACTAGCCTTTTTTGATAATTTTCACAAAAATATATGGTATAAATATTTTAACAACAATGTAAAAAGCCATAATCATGGTTGCATTTCTCTCTTAGTGTTATTGGACCTCAGTGCTGCATTTGATACAATCGATCATAATATTCTCCTTGATAGGCTTGAAAATTATGTTGGTATTACAGGAACTGCATTGGCCTGGTTCAGGTCTTATCTATCTGAACGTTATCAATTTGTATCAGTTAATGAAGAGGCATCATACCGATCAAAAGTGCACTGTGGGGTACCACAAGGCTCAGTTCTTGGTCCCTTACTTTTCACACTATTTATGCTACTGTTAGGCGATATCATTAAAAAAAACATAGAGTTAGTTTCCACTGTTATGCCGATGATACACAACTTTATATCTCCTCTCAACCTGATAATTTGTACGAATTTACGAGGTCTTGCTTGTTGGACCCAAAATCCTCACACGCAAAAAAAACAAAACATTAAATATTGTCAATTTTCTTTACAATAAACCAAAAAACGTTTTGCAGTATTCAGTTTTCAGATACTTGTACCTCTATTTAACACTTGAAAAAGCATGTTAATAAATCTTGTGCCTGTGTTGTTGGTGACTAACTGCATTTGATTATCATCTTATCTAATTTTGAGTTGGTCATTATGCAAATAACAGCCCAGGCTCATTGGAAATACGTGCGTCTGTCTACATTTTTGCAAAACCTAAAATACTTTGCTCCGGGAACGTTTTGTTGCACGTTTCAGATGACAAATCCACTAGTGTGCGCTGTCTACATTTTTGCAAATCCGAAATACGTTATTTAGGGTATGTTTTGGTGTACGTTTCAGATACACAACCTTCTCACCTAAATCCTTCCCTAAACCCAACCGATAGTGTTTTCACAAGCAAACAGAAGATAAAAGTGCACTGCGACCACATAGTTTTACCTTGATTTTACATTGCTTTTATCTCTTTTGTAGAAGTGTGCTTTTCTGGACTCGAACCCAAGCTCTCTGAATCACACACACAACAAAGTGAGCTACTAAGCAAACTAACCATGACAGAAAAGTTGTTCATATGGAGATATATCAGCGCTATTTCACAGCAGTTCATAATCTTTTGATTTAGTGGCTAATTCGTATGAATTTGTACGATCTCATTTATACATTTTAATACAATTTGCTCATCCCCCAATGCAGTTGTGTTTAGGGGTGGGGTTTGGTGCACACCTCCTTTTAAAAATCTTACATTTTTGTATGACTGGACTTGTATGAATTCGTACGAATTAGCCACAAAACGGACAAAATGTAAAATAGTGATATTTCCTCGTGAGATCAGTCTGGATAGATAGGAGAACATATTCGATGATAATTCATTGACAGCATTATTTAAACAATCCTTAATATGTCCCTGTAAATATTATTATTGTGAAAAGGAACAAAAGCTATTGGTGTTATTCTGCCCCCTAGTGTTCAATTTATCTAGAAACTGCAGTCAAACAACGTAACTGTTTTACGTTTTGTAAGTTTAGTGGCTAATCCATACGAGTTCAGTAGTACGAAGCAGGCGTGGCACCAAACCCCACTGCTAAACCCAACCTTCATTGAGGGTACTAAATTGTACGAATGAATGAATTGAATTCATACGAATTAGCCACTGCAATTTGTAACTTTTGTATTTAAGTTACAAATTGCAGTGAGATAGTATTGGTATTTCCAAGGAGCCTATGTTGGAAAATGAGCTCCTGCATATGTGCACTTTGTCAGCATGATCACTTATTTTCAGTACAGTATATCTCATCTTTCTACTTTTCTTTGGTGCTTTTTATAGGATTGTGCTTTTATGCTAATTACCAAACCTGTCCTTTATTGTTTTATTTCAGATTTAAGAAATGAGCAGCTGTATAGACAGATGGGACAGTGCCCACCGAAATATTTATCCACTAGACCTCTTTTTAAACAGTAATAAACGCGTTCAGCATATTGCAGCAAATATTTGAAGATACCCATGCAGCTGGATATATTAAAATTCAGCTCATGGCGTGGACAGGCAGGTATCATCATATTAAACAGGCCAGAGAGTGTCTGAGCCCGACCCGTCTCAAAAGCACCAAACAGTTTTACAATGTAAATCTGGGGTGAAAATGGAAATGCAGAAGAACACTCTAATTGAAGGACACTGGGGCAGGCTTGGTGTACTGTACTTCATATATTACCTTATATAAACCTTCGTATCAGTCAACTACTATAAGGATATTAGTCTACATCAGGTCAGAAAATAGAAAATAATAATTTAAGATGCTGTACATTTGGTGTAGCTTATCAAAACATTGTAGGTCTAATAAACATGCTCATATCAATACATTATGTATATTTTATGTTGCGTGTAAGATTGTAAACCAACATTCTGAGGCAATTAATAGTATATTGAACTATTCTGAGATAAAATGCAACCCATGTATACTGTCTCTTTAAGGGCCTGTCAGTCAACATTAGAGTGCCGCCCTCAAGCTGAATTATGAAAGGACGTTAGACCTCTGTTAAATGTTTGCATGTGTTCAATATATCACAAACAAACAGATTATAATAAAATAACACTACACTCCAACAAAACGTACAGTCTGAAGCTGAAAACTGTAAGTGAAGAATGTTTAGCGCAGGGTTACTTAACTTAATAGCAATATTTTAAAGCGTTTTCTTTTATTTTATTTTTTGATTGTGTTTTTTTACTAAACAAAGTATAATACATTGCAGGTATTCAGTAACCAAGGTATTTTCGTTTAGTTTTTTCCTTTTTTTAACCACAAACTAACTTAAGACAGAGACCAATGAACATAATAAAAAATGAAGAAGAAAAATAAATTATTAAATAATTAAATAAATCAAATAAAAATAATAATAAAAATAATAATAATTAATTAATTAAATTAAAAAACAAAACAAAAATTCTCACTGTGAATTATTTTAAAGCATTTTAAAGCAAAATAGTATTTTATTTGTTTGTTTTTTCCAAAGTATCCATGATTTTAAAAATTAATTAATTAATTAATAATAATAATAATATATATATATTTATTTATCTATTTATTTATTTATTTTTATTATTATTATTATTTATTTTTATTTACTTTGTCAACCTCAAGGGCACAAACTGTAAGATTTTTTTCCTTAAAATATCCAAAAAACACTATAACAGTATTATTAAATTTTTCATCAGCAATTGCTTCAGCGTTATTCTCATTTCACTTCATGGCTTTCAGTCTTACTCTGCTTCATATACTATGACAGTAAGTGTTGAATACTTTACTCATCCATCAACATGATTTTTGCAGGAGTCCCGTAGGATGTAATGAAGACCACAACTCCACAATGATTCCACACTCAGCCACTGTGTCATCAAACTACGCCTATGTTTGTTGTGAATACACACCCTCTAGAGGTGAAAATGACATACTGTGTCTTTAAGGGTGCTTTCACACTAGCACTTTTTGTCCGCACCCGGGTTTGTTGACGTCAAAGTACGGTACGTTTAGCTAGCGTGAACGATGTCATCTGAACCAGGTTTTGGTAACAAAACCAAAAGATTCAGTAAAAGCCGAATGACCGTGATATGCGGACGTCTCCATTTTGCCGCTTTGCTTTTGTGGCCGTCACCTAGCAACAGCTGTACACAAAACAGCAGCTTGATGAAACAAACGTACTGAGGTTCAGAGGGAAAAAGACGGTGTGAACACAAACCAGCCGAGGGGGGACTATCGAACTTGAGTTTGGACCACGCATTCGGACCAAGTGTGAAAGCACCCTAAGGTTATCCATAAGCTCCAATTTACAAAAACACTTCCTCTTCACTTCCACCACACTTCTCACTTTCACCATTATGGATCAAATATTTTAATGACATCACTCTGCACTTCAGATTCCTGTCAGATTTTCTATCCAATCAAACGCCCTCTAGAATCTGCGTATAATCTACATGCATGTGTTTCTCTCTCTCTGCTCCATACGCTATAAATAGATGCTAAAGCTGAGGCTGAAATCAGTCACTCATTCACAATTACCACACTGTTAGACAAGACTCGGCATTACTCTTAGACTGTGACTGTCATAAGCTGTCAAACCTGGCTTTACTGAAACAGCTCAAACTAAATGCTATTGGCTATTTAAAAAAGGGGGGAGGGGCTACTGGATACATCCCGGGCTGTCATTCTGTTTTAAAGGGAAATTATGTTGACATTTTGATTAACGCTGCATGTTTCAAGGCACTTGGGGGGGATGTTTAGGATAGCCATGTACAGAGAGAGTTTCTAGCACCAAGATGCAAATTCAGAGAGCAAGGAGACAAGAAAAGTACTGAAGATTTGTCAAGATTGTCAAATTAATAATTGATTACTGTTTCAAGATGAGAGATGTATCTGCATATGCGGTTAAGGTTACTCACTGAAGCTATAGCAGGGCTGAGCCTGGTCAGTACCTGGATGGGAGACCACATGGGAAAACTAGGTTGCTGTTGGAAGTGGTGTTAGTGAGGCCAGCAGGGGGCGCTCAACCTGCGGTCTGTGTGAGTCCTAGTGCCCCTGTATAGTTAAGGGGACGCTATACTGTCAGTGAGCGTTGTCTTTCGGATGAGACGTTAAACCGAGGTCCTGACTCTTTGTGGTCATTACAAATCCCATGGCATTTCACGTAAAAGTGTAGGGGTGTAACTCCGGTGTCCTTGCCAAATTCCCTCCATTGGCCCTCACCCATCATGGCCTCCCAATCATCCCCATCCACCGAATTGGCTCTATCACTGTCTCTCCACTCCACCAATAGCTGGTGTGTGGTGAGCGCACTGGCACAGTTGTCCTGTGGCTGCCGTTGCATCATCCAAGTGGATGCTGCACACTGGTGGTGGTGTGGAGAAACCCCCCTCATGATTGTGAAGGGCTTTGGGTGTATGGCCATACAAGATAAATGAGCTTTATAAATACACACATTACATTACATTAAATGCCACTTGTTCAAGAGAGGCCGGTAGCTATGTTTCCATTCACCTATTTTGTAATGTGCATTTTGGAATGTCGCATAGAATAAAAGACACAACCTCCCCAACGCTATTTGCGAAATTTTGTCATATGGAACACATTTATTACTATTTGACAGTAGCGGACGAACACCACCAAATGTAGCGAAGTAAAAGTAACGTTTGTCCTCTAAAAATTTACTTGAGTAAAAGTACACATCTTTAAATGTACAGTGGTCCCTCGCTATAACCCGGTCACCTTTCGCGGCCTCACAGTTTCTCCGATTTTTTTTTTTTGGTGCAATTTGACATGCTTTTTTTTTCTTTTTTTTTTTACAGCGCATTGTGTTCTGAGTCTTGATTGGCTGTAAACCATTGTCAATCAATTTCCTCTGTGTCTCCTGTACAGTACAGAATGTGTTCAGCTTGCCAAATTAACAAAAATCTTCGATCGTTAGCAGTGCGAGTTCCAACAAGGATGCAAAAAGAGTTGTAACTGTCTGCAGCAAGACCATCGTAAAGGGGGTCGCACACCGGATGCACGGCGCCACGCAGCGCCATGCATTTAGAATTGTAAACAGGTTTATATCAGGGTACGCACACCGGCACCGCAAGTCGGCGGCTGTCTGCGGTGCCCAGCTACAACTCAGGACACTGTTCATATTTCTGCCACGCCACAGAGCGCCATTTGAATAATTTCATTTTAAATAACATGCGAATGTGCGCGTCCGGTGTGTGTTACTTCCAACTTTCATGTGCGCAGCGCATCTGGCATGCGACCCGCTTAAGGATGGAGCCTGCTTTAGCTTTGTGGATCAGTGACTGCAGGAAAAAGAACATTACGCTGGATGCCAACATTATCCGCACACAAGCAAAAAAGCTTTATGATCCTTTTGCTGACAGCGATGAATGTTTGCGCTTGACAACAGGTTTTGATCTTTGGTTTTATTCTATAATACTGGAGTTATTTTTCTACAAAAGTTTGAACTTTGAGAGTGTTTAAACAAGAGAGAAAAGTGTGAAAATGTTAATGCCTGTCTGAGAAAAGTGTATAAAGTGTGCAGTCTATAATATTTAATAATATTGCGGGTTATTTTTAGAACGTAACTCGTGCGATTTACGAGGGACCACTGTACTCAAAAAGTACAAGTTACCCAACAATTTCATTCAATCATTTTCCTTCGGCTTAGTCCCTTTATTCATCAGGGGTCGCTACAGCGGAATGAACCGCCAACTTATCCAGCATATGTTTTACACAGCGGATGCCCTTCCAGCTGCAACACAGTACTGGGAAATACCCAACAATTTTACTCAAGTAAATGTAAAAAATTTAATATATTTCATTACTACCCACCTCTTGTAGTCATCAAAACTAGAGGAATGTGAGGTTACGCACATTTTAGGGTGTCCCTGTAATTGTATGCTTCATTTAACTACTAAGTGAAATTAATTAATTATATGTGTTTACTATATGCTTAGGGTTAGAACGCAGGTTAGGTTTAAGTTAAGTTGCATGTAATTATGCATAATTAATTACTAAAGTACACATGTAAAAAAGACAGCTTAAAGGGGAACTATTATGTCGCTTTTTACAAGATTAATTTCTACAATTAAGTCTCAGATGTCCCTAGAGTGTGTGTGTGACGTTTCAGCTCAAAATACCCCACAAATAATGTTTTATAACTCTTATAATCTGCCCCTTTAAGCTTTGATCCTAATTGTGTCATTTTGGGGACTGTCGCTTTAAATTCAAATGAGATTGTGCTCTTTTTCAAAGGAGGGCGGAGCTACAAATGCCTATGTGTCAGCATAGTGGCAGATTCAAAAACAAGACTAATGTCCTATGCTAATGAGTGAGAGATGGTCACTAGTGGGCGGGGCTTTCCCCTCTGATGACACGTACAAAGGGAGAGAATGTCAATCAAAGTGTTTCTGCAGACTCTTTTTATCAAGTGTGACTAAAAAAATTTTACTAATAAATGTTTATCATTAAAACCTGGTTAAATTCACAGACCGTCCCCACACAACTGTGTTTAAACCCCTTATAAAAGTGATTCTTGCATAATAGGTCCCCTTTAAGTATATTCTTTTCAAGTACATTCTTTCTGTAATGAGTATTTTTTATAAATAGTATACTAAATTATACCTCATTTCACAAGTAAAGACGTTCACTACAGGCTTGAAATTGCATTCAACATTACATGGACATATGATGCTGAATAATGCAGACATGTTGGATAAACATTTCAGCGCATATGTCATCTGAGATAAGCGTATAAGAGATTAATGTAATCTTAATTATAGATTTTGTGTGGTAAAAGGAGATCAGTGTCTTTAACCCTATTGATTTCTTATTGACTTTGAATCAGCCCAACGCAGGATCACTCACTGGAGATTATGATCTCAGGACATGCAGAGAAATGCATAAAAACAAACCCAAAAGCCAGCTGGAGATTTTTTTTTTTTTTTTTTTATGCTTATCTTTAGCCAAAGCAGGAAATCAGATTGCTTTGTTTTGAACTCGAATGAATTAAAATTCTAGACATGTCATTTATGCAGAACTGCTTCACCGCAGAAGTCTGTAGAGTTGAGTCTTAATTGGGAACAAAACCATGCTTTAAATTTGAATTGGACTGAATACTTCCAGCTGCAACCCATTACTGGGAAACACCCATACACACTCATTTAAACACACTCATACACTACGGCCAATTTACTTTATCTAATTCACCTATAGCACATGTGTTTGGACTGTTGGGGAAACCGGAGCCCCCGAAGGAAACTCACACAACACTGGGAGAACATGCAAACTCCACACAGAAATGCCAACTGGCTCAGCCGGGACTCGAACCAGCGACTTTCTTGCTGTGAGGCGACAGTTCTAACCACTGAGCCCCTGTGCCACCCCTAACTGTTTATTAGCACTTCTTATTTTACATCCTTAATCCAGAACCTAAAGCCAACTACTACCTTCCTAACTATTAATAAGCAGCTAATTAATAGTTTATTGAGCTAAAAGTCTTAGTTAATGGTTTGTTAATAGCGAGAACTGTATAGTAATAAAGTGTGACCCACTAAAGTTAAAATTATGAAGATAAAACCATAACAGTTATCATAAAACTGCACTTTATAAAACGTGCACTTGAGTGTGCGAAATGGCCTTTTATTTCATGAATAATATTTAATTAATATCATAATATCAAGTACAGTAAATGGAGTTCACATTCAGTACAAATAAGTGTACAGCTAAAGTCAAAATTACTCGCCCTCCTGTGAAGTATTTATTCTTTTTCAAATATTTCTCAAGTGACATTTAATGGTGCAAAGAAATTTTTACAGTAATTCCAATAATATTTTTTCTTCTGGAGAAAGTCTTATTTGTTTTATTTTGGCTAGAATTTTTAAAGCCATTTTAAGGTTAATATTATTAGCCCCATTCAGCAATATTTGTTTTCGATTGTCTACAGAACAAACTATCGTTATATAATGACTTCATTCATTCATTCATTTTCTTTTCGGCTTAGTCCCTTTATTAATCGGGGGGCGCCACAGCGGAATGAACTGCCAACTTATCCAGCATATGTTTTACACAGTGGATGCCCTTCCAGCTGCAACCCATCACTGGGAAACATTCACACACACTCATTCACACACATACACTACGGACAATTTGGCCTACCCAATTCACCTATAGCGCATGTCTTTGGACTTGTGGGGAAAACCGGAGCACCCGGAGGAAACCCACGCGAACACTGGGAGAACATGCAAACTCCACACAGAAATGCCAACTGACCCAGCCGAGGCTCGAACCAGCGACCTTCTTGCTGTGAGGCGATCGTGCTACCCACTGCGCCACCGTGACGCCTTATATAATGACTTAATTAACCTAGTAAAGCCTTTAAATATCACTTTAAGCTGAATACTAGTATCTTGAAAAATATCCAGTCAAATATTATGTGCTGTCATCATGGCAAAGATAAAAGAAATCAGTTATTAGAAATGAGTTATTAAAACTATTATGTTTAGAAATGTGTTGAAAAAAATCTTCTCTCCGTTAAACAGAAATTGGGGAAAAAAATATGCAGGGGGGCTAATAAGTCTGACTTCAACTGTACTCCTTTTATCACAAGGAGCGAGTGTTAACACAATGACACCAGGCGTTGCACCAACACACACCCATTATAGCAACACAATGACATATGAACATGCTAGCCATGTTAATCACTGTCTGTAAGCCACTGAGCTGCTATAAAAATAATCGAACATATGGCTTGTGAATAATTTTCTGGCTAGTAACAGAGCGCTGGATGAGCACGCTGCTGTATAACCTCTTTCTCTCTATAATGAGCACAACTGCGATATTCAGATATTCACTATCACAGATGATGCCACATGCATATGTTTCGTAATGGCTTCTCCTAGTGCATGAAAATAAAATGGAAGCTATTTAATCACAACAATTAGGAATCATTAGCATAATTATAGCTGTTGTTATTCTGAATGCCATTATCGGTATTTCACAGCAAGTATATACTTGTGTAAATGTTATACAGTTTAAAAATGCATGTAAAAATGCGTTTATGTAAGGATTCGCCCAATTACAGTGGATCATATTAGATTTATTAACAACGGTATGCATTGAACACAACATGCAGTTTGCTGGTACTCCATTCTGAACACATCTTACATCATGCTATTGAGAAAAAGTTCATGTATATTTTTTATATTTGTATTATTTGTATTACATATTTTTTATTCGTTCATTCATTCATTTTCCTTTGTCTTAGTCCCCCATTTATCAGGGGTCGCCACAGTGGAATGAACCGCCAACTCTTCTGGCATATGTTTTATGCAGCGGATGCCCTTCCAGCCGCAACCCAGTACTGGGATACACCCATACACTCTTACATTCACACACACACTCATACACTGCGGCCAATTTAGTTTATTCAATTCACCTATAGTGCATGTGTTTGGACTGTGGGGGAAACCGGAGCACCCAGAGGAAACCCACGCCAACACGGGGAGAACATGCAAACTCCACACAGAAATGCCAACTGGCCCAGCCGGGACTCGAATCAGTGACCTTCTTGCTGTGAGGCAACAGTGCTAACCACTGATATATGAACTTGTATGTTAGATATGTGCATATTTGCATATGTTGCCATATATTAGATTTTGTTATAGGGACTTTGTCATGCTTTTTAATGATTAAAAAATTAAGTTTATTGTACACATACTGAGTTTATTGTAAGTTGTAACTTTGCACTTTTAAAGGAACACTCCACTTTTTTTGGAAAAACTATTTTTGTAACTCCCCTAGAGTTAAACAGTTGAGTTTTAGCATTTTTGAATCCATTCAGTCGATCTCCAGGTCTGGCGGGAGCACTTTTAGCTTAGCTTAGCAGAGTTCATTGATTCGGATTAGACCATTAGCATCTCACACAAAAAAAAAAAAATCAAAAAAGACTTCAGAAAATTTTCCTATTTAGAGCTTGATTTTTCTGTAGTACCATAATAAGCCTGCTATTATTGAACTGTTTAACTCTAGGGGAGTTGTAAAATGAATAATAATAATAATTCTTTACATGTATGTAGCATTTTTCTGGACACTGGACAATCGCTTTACACATTTTTTGGGGGGAATCTCCTCATCCACCACCAGTGTGCAGCATCCACCTGGATGACACGATGGCAGCCATATTGCGCCAGACCGCACACCACACACCAGCTGATTGGTGGAGAGGAGACAGAGTGATGAAGCCAATTATGACATGGGGATGGTTAGGAAGCCATGATGGACAGAGGCCAGTGGGCAAATTTGGCCAGGATACCGGGGTTAAACCCCTACTGGGACTTTTAACGACCACAGAGAGTCAGGACCTCAGTTTAACGTCTCATCCGAAAGATGGCACTCACTGAGTCCCCATCAATATACTGGGGCGTTAGGACTCACACAGACCGCAGATTGAGCGCCTCCTGCTGGTTTCAATAACACCACTTCCAGCAGCAACCTAGCTTTCCCATGTGGTCTCCATCCAGGTACTGACCGGGCATCCCTGCTTAGCTTCAGTGGGCGACTATGTGAGAGTTGCAGAGAGCTAGCTGCTGGCAAAAAATGTGCCTATTTTCATAAAATGTAGAGTGTTCCTTTAAATATTGAAGTAATATTTTGAAGCATTCTGCATAGGTTAGAAAATCTGACATTGCGATATTTTGTTTTACTGTGATAAATATTACTGTATGAATACAATTTCACCAGATGGCTTAAAAAAAACACTATTTGGAAAGAATCCAGGTACAGAAATTAAAAAATCAAATGTAAAATAGCACTGCATAGTCTTTATTGCATAAATAATTCAATAAAATTATCTTTACTAAAGTTACAACCAATAAAACATTCTTGTGAATGAATGCTTTAAACTCTTGAAGTGCTCACAAAGTCACAGGCCTTAAAAACACAAGCAAATGATAATCTTTGCTCTATTGTGGTAAAAATCTTCATCGATACAAACCTCGTGTTCGTGCTCCTGGTCGACTATAATCACGACTCAACATTGCACATCCTGCGACGTGACTATTGAAGATGCACACATTGCAATGTCCATGCTGAAAAGATATACTGTGCAGCCCCGGTACAGATGCAATTTACACAGTCTCTGACTATTGTGAATTAGAAAGTGAAAATAAAATGCATGTGCATTCGGTGCCTCTGTATTTTGAATTATGTCTCCCCTTGTGGGTATTAAAGGAACTGCAGCAATCGTGGTCGTCTGAAATAACTGCGGTTAGATTAAAAACTGCAATTAGATGGTTATTTATTAATCAAGACAGGCCTTAATGTTGTGTTCAGATGAATCACTTCATAAATCCTTAAAGATCCCGTGAAATTAAAATAACCTTTTTAGACGTTAGTATCAATATGTTAGTTTTTAGGATATCTATTAGCTAGTGCGCTCCAAAACAGTGAGAAAATTCACGTTTACAAGATATAAAACGGATTTAAACATCCAAAGCTTGCAATTTGTCATTTCCACCTAAATGGATCAACGTTTATACACGTCACCTCATACTTCAGTTTCTCATCAAATCTTCTGTCCAACCAAATGCTCTCTAGTATCTGACATGCCCCGCCCACTTCAAGACGCTTTTCATTTGCTTTTCATTTGATGGGCTTGAGCTCAACCACTCTCACTGGCAGAGCTGTGATGAAATAAAATGCTATTGGCTGTTTTTTTTTTTGTTTTTTTTTAAAGGGAGGAGCTACTCTATGTCCTGCCCTTTCTTCATGTTTCAGTTCAGATTACGTCAAACATCGAATTAAAAAAATGCACATTTCAAAGCACTTCACAGGACCTTTAATGTATTGTCAGCAGTGTTGGGCACGTTCCTTTAAAAGAGTAAATAGTTACTAGTTACTTCTCATAAATAGTAACTGAGTTACATAATTATAAAAGTAACTAATTAGCAGGGAAAGTAACTATTATGTAAAAAAAATGTAGTTTGTCAAATGACTATAAAATAAATATAAAACATTGTACACTAATCTACACTATTTTAATGTTGTTGCGGGACAATGTGAGAGACAACGGCAGCATGTCCTCAGCTATATATCTAGATATTATTTAGTTTAATTCTGTCTGAGTAATAAGTGTTTGCGGTGGAGAAAAATGAAGTTTTATTTGCTTTGACGTCGTGGCTTCGTCTCCTCCTTTGGTAGCAGAGCTCACGTTATCACCTGCGTAGCCACTCATTTTGTGGCGGCATGTGATGTGAGGTGCGAGAGACTCTCTTTTTCCTGGGCATAAGTTGCATGATACATAAACATTCTTCACCTCAATGAAGGAAAAGTAGTGCTTATATTTCCAGTTTGCAGACGCTACATTTGAACTTGTTGGATTTGTCATCGTTCTGACCCCTGGTCGTTGGTGTGTGCCACTGACTGTGCACGTGCTTGTGTGAACACCCGCCCTACTCTGCCTCTGATTGGCAAACGATGGAAATGTACTCTGTCTAAGCCAATCATCACATTCTCAGTTACACCACGTTCACAGACACCCCAATCATCATCACTGGTTAGTTATGTGTTCCGCCCCAGCCCCGAATACACACACACATACACACACACACCCCAGAGAAAGATCCTGTGGCTGAGAGAGACACTGCTCGCATGGAAACCGCTTCAGTGTTCTCAATTATAGTAATGCACATTTTATTGTCAGTAACGGTAACGGTGTTGTAACGAGGGAAACAGTAAGTCAATTGATTACTCGTTACTGAAAAAAGTATCGTCGTTAGTAACGCCGTTTATGTATAGCGTCGTTATTCCCCATTCAGTTTGTTTTGCTCATGTATGTTTTTTCAACTCTCAAAAATGCTGGTTGCCTTACATTTTTTTTATCTCCAAAACTGCTAAAAATCTTCTTTAATATTCTACAGAAATAATAATAAGGTCATTTAGATCTCGGATGGCCTGAGGGTGAGTAAACTTTTATTTCATTTAAGAGTGAACCACCCCTTTAATCACTGTGAACAGGCTTTGATGTGAGAATACTGTGACCACAGAGTGAGTTACAGTGTGTTGGAGTCTGTAATAACTGAAAACTGAGGTGACGGTTTATTGAAGAAACTCCATAAGCACACAGTCTTTCTCTTTTTACCTGCAAACTTTCACCCTCAGGCTAATAATCTCTCTGTTTTATACCACATGGCACAGCTACTCCAATAATAACACAACGGAAACTCGATAAAAAGTTGGCCAAGACACACTTAGATGTCAATGCTTGAGAAATGCTGGCCAAAAGTTTGAAGTAGTTTGAAGTCTGAAGGTTTGAGGCCATTAAATCCGTTAGGCAAACTGCCAGAGAGAGAGTGAAAGAGAGAGAGAGAGAGATTAATATAATTGGTCGTTCTTGAACATTCATTCATTCATTTTCTTTTCGGCTTAGTCCCTTTATTAATCTGGGGTCGCCACAGCGGAATGAACCGCCAACTTATCCAGCATATGTTTTACGCAGCGGATGCCCTTCCAGCTGCAACCCATCACTGGGAAACATCCATACACTCTCATTTACACACATACACTATGGACAATTTAGCTTACCCAATTCACCTATAGCGCATGTCTTTGGACTTGTGGGGGAAACCGGAGCACCCGGAGGAAACCCACGCCAACACGGGGAGAACATGCCAACTCCACACAGAAATGC
>CAIGQV010018170.1:4280329-4298627 GCA_903798115.1 Danio jaintianensis
TACACACACACACACACACACACACACACACACACACACACACACACACACACACAGAATAATGCACAAGCAGCTTGGATTGGGCCTGATTGGCATAAACCCTGGGATAAAAAGTGACCAGGTCGCTCCTCCCTCATCCAACAGCTCAAAAACGCTTGATGCAGAAGAATAGAAGCTAAAAAACACACAAAAAACGAAGATATCGAACCCAAAAATAACCACAAAGATCTAATAATAAAAAGGCATGGATGTCATCATAATATAAACTTCAAACAGAGAGCTTTCTACGGGCCATAAAAACAGAACGCTAGAAGAAACAATATGAAAAAAAGATGATTAGTATATACAGGCCTTTTTCACACATTTCCATAGGAAAGAGGAAAAAAAATCTAGAGCCACAACCCAGTACAGGGAAACATCCATACACTCCCATTCACACACACTCATACACTATGGCCAATTTAGTTCATCCAATTCACCTGTAGCACATGTGTTTGGACTGTGGGGGAAACCGGAGCACCCGGAGGAAACCCACGCCAACACGTGGAGAACATGCACACTCCACACAGAAATGACAACTGCTGTTAGGCAACAGTGCTAACCACTGAGCCACCGTGCCGCCCCAAGATTAATTTTAAACATAAAAAAAGCTATTCTAGTAATTTTCTGGGAGTGCATTATCCATTTTTGACAGATTAATTTATTTTAAATAGTGTATTAGTGATTAGTTAGGAAAGTCACCTTCTACAGCACTGCATTTCCTGTTTTTAAGCAGACTTTCTGAGCACTAAACTCTCTCTCTCTCTCTTACACGCACACACACAGATGTATTGCTCTCTGTCCCATTTGTGTCAGAGGACGCAGGAGGGATTGGGAGGAGATGCCGCAGATTCACAGTCATTAATCTGTTGCTCTCAGCAGCTTTAAGCACTGCATTCATAACAGCACAGTATTCATCTATCACAGCACATTCAGCATGCACAGGAGACACGTTTATAAAAATCTACTTTTATTTTGTTTATTTTAAATATAAATCTGCCAAAATAATGATGCAAAAAAACAAGTATACTTTTGCATCCCTTTAAAAAGAGTACACACAGTTGAAGGTAAAATGATTAGCCTTCCTGTGAAATTTTTGCTCTTTTTTTTTTTTTTTTTTCCCAATATTTGAAGGAAGTGAAGGAAATGTTCACAGTATTTCCTATAATATTTTTTTCTTCTGTAGAACGTCTGATTTTGTTTAGTTTGGCTGGAATTAAAGCAGTTTTTATTTTATTTAATCATTTTTTAAGATCAATAATATTAGCCCTGTTATTTATTTATTTTATTTGTTTGATTGGCTACAGAACAAACCACTGTTGATTACTTTAATTAATCTAACTTTAACCTAATAAGCCACTTTAAGCTCAATATTATGTTGCAAACTAACTAGTAAAATATCATGTACCGTCATCATGGCAAAGACGTATGTAAAAAAAAATGTAAAAAAATTATTATAATAATAATTAAATAAAGAAAAAACTATTTCTCTCCATTAAAAAAGTGAGTTAACCCATTGTAATTGAGAACTGTTAAATTGACTTAATTTTTATAGTTGTACACGTAGTTCATTTACTTATTAATTTAGGGCAACAGGTTTACTCGCCTTTTTAAGTAAAGTGAACTAATCACTTTACAAACATCAGGTTTACTCACTTTTTTTAGTAATGTCAACTAACCGATTTAAAACCGTTTGAACAGTTTTACTGGCATTTTTAATTAAAGTCAACTAATCGCTCCTAAACATCAGGTTTACTCACTTTTGTTTTTTTAGAATAAAGTCAACTAATCGCTTTACAAACATCAGGTTTACTCACTTTTTAAAGTAAAGTCAACTAACCTCTTCAAAAACAACAGGTTTGCTTGCTTTTTTAGAGTAAAGTCAACTAATCTCTTAAAAAACAACAGGTTTACTCACTTTTTTAAGTAAAGTCAACTAATCGCTTTAAAGCCAACAGGTTTGCTTGCTTTTTTAGAGTAAAGTCAACTAACCTCTTCAAAAACAACAGTTTTACTCGCTTTTTTAAGTAAAGTCAACTAATCGCTTTAAAGCCAACAGGTTTGCTTGCTTTTTTTAGAGTGAAGTCAACTAATCTCTTCAAAAACAACAGGTTTGCTTGCTTTTTTTTTTTTAGAGTAATGTCAACTAATCGCTTTACAAACATCAGGTTTACTCACTTTTTTAAGTAAAGTCAACTAACCTCTTCAAAAACAACAGGTTTGCTTGCTTTTTTAGAGTAAAGTCAACTAATCTCTTCAAAAACAACAGGTTTACTCACTTTTTTAAGTAAAGTCAACTAATCTCTTTAAAAACAACAGGTTTACTCACTTTTTTAAGTAAAGTCAACTAATCGCTTTAAAGCCAACAGGTTTACTCACTTTTTTAAGTAAAGTCAACTAATCGCTTTAAAGCCAACAGGTTTGCTTGCTTTTTTAGAGTAAAGTCAACTAATCTCTTTAAAAACAACAGGTTTACTCACTTTTTTAAGTAAAGTCAACTAATCGCTTTAAAGCCAACAGGTTTGCTTGCTTTTTTTTTTAGACTAAAGTCAACTAATCTCTTCAAAAACAACAGTTTTACTCGCTTTTTTAGACTAAAGTCAACTAATCTCTTCAAAAACAACAGTTTTACTTGCTTTTTTAGACTAAAGTCAACTAATCTCTTCAAAAACAACAGGTTTACTCACTTTTTTAAGTAAAGTCAACTAATCGCTTTAAAGCCAACAGGTTTGCTTGCTTTTTTAGAGTAAAGTCAACTAATCGCTCCTAAACATCAGATTTACTCACTTGTTTTTAGAGTAAAGTCAACTAATCTCTTCAAAAACAACAGTTTACTCACTTTTTTTGTAAATAACATCAAATAATCGCTTTCTACAGAGTGCGAAATGAAACCAAGGATTTATTTCTAAATGCATTTTTTTAAAACGTGGTTGTCATAGTTAAACCAATGTAACCACAATAGCTGCTACACTTTTACTATAATAAAAGCATGGTTAATCAAAACAGTGATGCCTCAGGACCGCACAGAGGACATGAGAGCGTGCGCTGAGCTGCCCTTGATTCTCCGCTGTGTGAGACTCAGATTATCAGGGATTAAGAGACTGACTGCCGCACAGCTGTTCTGCCTCATCCAGATCTCATTCAGTCCATCATTCGCTCTTCGTGCCTTCATTCAGCAACACTGCATTCAGGACAAAGCCAATGAAACGCTTAGGGTGGGTGTCTGTGTGTGCGTGTGTACTGGTTTTGGTGGTTAACAAGGACAGGAATCTGTATAATGACATGGGTTTGCACCTGCACTGTAAAATATCTGTTAATTAACAGCTTTCGTATTTTGTGATTCACAAGTGTTTTCTGTTATTTCTGAATTGCATTATGGGATGTTGAACTCTGCTCTGTCGACTTTTGATGTTGGAAATTCAACTCTACTGTTGAACAAAGTGACTTTTATTGACATTTTAGTAGTTTGAAATAATATAATGTATAAGAAATAAAATATAGAGAGAATTAAGTCTGTAAAATAACACTAACCCAGACAAAATATCACTGTAAATTATTAAAAATGTTCATAAAAGTCACTTTTTTTAACTTTTCAAGGTTGAAAGTTGTTAGAAGAAAGATCAAGGTCCCATAATGCAATTCAAAAGCATAAATAACAATGCTGTGGCGACCCCTGATAAATAAAGGGACTAAGCCGAAGGAAAATGAATGAATGAATGTTAACGATTTTTATAATTTACACCGTATTTAACTGTAATATGAACTGTGTTTTACTGTAAGCAGTGGTGGAAAGAGTACTGAAAAATCATACTCAAGTAAAAGTACCATTACTTGCCTAAAAATGTAGTGCAAGTAGAGTAAAAGTATCTGTTATAAATATTACTCAAAGTATGAGTAAAAAGTAGACCTTTCAAAAGTACTCAAGAGTAGTGAGTAGTGAGTATTACGCTGTAAAAAGCTGATGCATTTTTACGTAATTTGTGGATGTGTGTAAACGTAACACTCTGTAGTGCATCTAGTTATTGCCCAGCAGGCACACAACACCATAAGACGTTAATATTAGGTTAGATTTAGGTTGTGATGTCAGGTGACCAAAATTCAATGTCTAGCCAGTGTATAAGGACAACGTTATTTTGATGTACAATAACGTCGTCAAATGACGTTGATATTTGGTTGATTTTAGGTTGTGTTAATAAGTGACCAAAATCCAACGTCGAGCCAGCGTCTTAAACCAATGTCATATTGACGTCAAATACTGACATTTATTCGTCAGGTATGGCAACCAAAATTCAACATCTGAAAGACGTCATAGTGGTAACGTCCACACAACATCAAGATTTTAGGTTGGACGTTGTTGCCAGCCTGACGTTGGGTTCTGATGTCAACCCGATTTTCATTTCCAAACAAAATGCAACGTCCCCACGATGTTAGGGTACAACGTCAATCTGACATCATGTTGACGTCTTGTTCCTGCTCATACAGTAAACATCCGTCATCTTTTCATCAGTGACATGCATCTAAACAGTCTCTGGGTCAATGCGTGTAAAGATTTTGGACATCTTCTTGGACACTTTTAATGCTTCCAATCAGTTTGCTGCAATTATAAATTGCTCATGTCTTGAGGTTGTTCAGTATGATGCGATTTACCTTCTATGTGTGATTTGATTGGACAGGAATCACAGGACTGATTTTTCTAATCCCCGTAGACAAGAGAAAATAAAGTAGTGACTGCAGGTTAAAGGAAAGTAGTGGAGTAAAAGTACCGATACTGCATTAAAAATGTACTCAAGGGAAAGTAAAAGTACACATTTTTAAAATGACTTAGTAAATTACAATTCCTGAGAAAAACTACTCAATTACAGTCATTTGAGTATTTGTAATTTGTTACTTTACACCACTGACTGTAGGACAGTTATGCAGTATGTTACTGTATTTTAAAGTTTCATTGTGAAAATTACTGTATATTTTACAGTAAAGATATAAAATACTGTAAATACATATAGAGCAAGATAAATGGTAAATACAGTATTTTTGCTTTGAGTTACAGTAAGTTACTGACAAACTACTGCCAGTAAGTTACTGTAGATTCTACAGGAAACTGTGAACAATGTATTTTAAAAGCAAAGCAAACAAAAAACACACACACACACACGGCAGGTTCATGTGGCTACTTGGAAGAGAAATGAGTGAATACATTTTGTTCCGTCTGCAATTTCTTTGTACAGGAACACAGTGAAAAGCCTCAAATGATCTAGTTTTGAGGTGTTAAATGAGAAGGGACATGTAAACCCCAGTAATTCACAACGCAAAGTGGAGGCAAAGTCAGTGTCACTCCAGCATTCCCAAAGCTCATGCTATGATGCCATAGAAATTACATAAATCCATGTGCAAAACAAGGGGCAAAGGTTCAGCTGGCTATAGCATCATCCTGTTAGCTGCTGCGGCTAAATGCCATAATAATCCACTGGCCAAAACTACTTTTTCCATTGAAGGGGATTAAACAGTCTGTCAGCATCTCACTTTGCAAAAAAATAGCAGTTAAACACATGCTAATGCATCACTGTGTGACTCCACAAGATTGATTTTCTTTGGCAGTCATTTAAAAGCCTGAAATTGACTTTTGTGAAAGGGGTTCAGACTGTGCGTTTAAGTTTTTTTTACTCTATTTTGATTTTCATTGAAAAACATATGTACATACATACCGCCAAAGACCTACGATAAAAGGATGGAGCATATGTCATAAGTTCTTTAGGAAGTGCTATTAAAGGTGACCTGTTATGCCCCTTTTTACAAGATGTAAAAGTCTCTGATGTCCCTAGAGTGTGTGTGTGTGAAGTTTCAGCTCAAAATACCACACAAATAATGTTTTATAACTCTTTGAATCTGCCCCTTTTAGGCTTTGATCCTAATTGTGGCGTTTTGGTGACTGTCGCTTTAAATTCAAATGAGATTGTGCTCTTTTCAAAAGAGGGCGGAGCTACAAATACCTATGTGATGGCAGAGTGGCAGATTCAAAAACAAGACTAACATTCTATGCTAATGAGGGAGAGATGGTCACTAGTGGGCAGGGCTTTCCCCCTCTGATGACACGTACAAAGGGAGAACGTCAATCAAAGTGTTTCATATCAAGTGTGATTATAAAAAATAAGATTAAGCAATTTGAATCATTAGAAGCTGGTTATATTCACAGACTGTTGCCACACAACTGTTTAAACCCCTTATAAAGGGGATTTTTGCATAATAGGTAATAAGCCAGTAGTAAATGGTGTGAATTGTTACTTAAACTAAAGTGTTTCTATTATTTTAACCCAAATTTGGGTATAGTATTAAGTTTCAGAAATTCTTTATTTTATTATTAATTTTATAGGATTTATTATTTATTTTAATTAATATTATAAGTAATGACATGTACATACTAGTTAGGGTTCAAATGTGGGTTAGATTTAGTTGCATGTAATTAAGCATAATTACTGTAACTACAATAGTAAATACATGGAAAATGCATTACATGTATACACAGCTTAAAATAAAGTGTCACCTAAGAATTTAACTCAACTGTTGGGTTTGTCCATGTTACATAAATCAGGGTGAAAACAACCCAGCACATATTACAAATGAGTAGTAGATTTTTAATGAAGTTGGTGCTGATGAATAGTGAATAATTACATTATTTTGATATTATATTACATTATAAAACATGTATGAAATATTATTAATGCTTATAAAAGAATTTAAGCTGTCTGTGACACTTTAGGTCAGGGTAGGATCAGGGATGCAGAATAAATTGTACATTATAACTACTAATGAACTGTTAGTATCTTAATAATAGTCAGGTAATAACCCAGTAGTTAATAGCATGAATTGTGATCTAAACTAAAGTGTTACTAAGTTGTTTTATCATGAACAATGTACAAGCAACACAATCTAATACATACAGTAATAACATACAGACAATTATACAGTAATATGTGATGTTAGAATTGACTGTCTAATTATAATGGATTATTCCAAAGCACTGTGTATTGAAAACAAACACTCTCAAGGTGTTTTATAACTGCAAAACGCTGCATTGCCTTCACATGTCTATAGAGCTCTTCTCTGCAACACTTGAAAGCAGGAACAGGAATGGAGAAATTGGTTCAGCAGTTTGCTCAATCCAGCATGTAGTATCAGCAGTTCTGTCAATCTAGCGGTGAATGGATGTTGATTCATACACTCGCCAATGGAGGACTGACTGAGCCTGGCTCCTGTAGAGGTTCTTTCACTGTTGTGTTTGATTTGCTCAGTTGGCACCTACAGCACCTCTTTGAAACTGCACCTTTTAGGCTTTGATTCAAATTGTGCCATGTCGCTTTAAATTCATATGAGATCAAAAGGGGGTGGAGCTACAAACACCTATGTCAGCATAGTGGCAGATTCAAGAAGTAAATAAAGAAGTCAAAAGAAGTGTCTCAGAATGCGTCAGTCTATGGAGACTCTGATGTTCATTTGTGCATCCTAAAACTCTATTATAATGTCTTTTAGTCGCTGACATTATCTTCAGCAGGTCAAAACTCTAATGTCGAACGGCTGCTTCTCACTCAGGACAGTTTATGCTAATGAGGGAGAGATGGTCACTAATGGGCGGGGCTTTCCCCCTCTGATGACACGTACAAAGGGAGAATGTCAATCAGAGTGTTTCTGAAGACTGTTTACATCAAGTGTGATTATAAAAAATTTAATTAATTAATTGTTACCTTTAGAGGCTGGTTGTATTCACACACTGTCACCACACAACTGTGTTTAAACCCCTTATAAAAGTGATTTTTGCATAATAGGTTTCCAGCCAAACACAAATAAGCTCGGTGAAATGAAGCAGATTCAGTGGTCAGCGGCAAAACTGAATAACATGATCAAAGCTGAGCAGCTTTAAAGGCTGCTGTGACCCCTGAGAAATCATTTGTCTATTTATATCTCCGGCGTGTGATGTCATAAAGGGGTCTCTCTCTGTAAAAAAAAAAAAGAGAGAGGGACTGTAAGACTGAAAATAATGCAGAGGTAAAATGAAGGTCATTTGAACTAATGCATCAGAGACTTAAAGCCATTTGAAAATGCATCCACTGACCAGTTCGCAAGCATACACACTGACACACGCTTGAATGAGTTAAAGAGTCATAATGCGCGGTGACAGGGAGACGCCGGAGGCATTCGCAGCCTTCAGGACGAGCTGTGATGGGTTTTCATGGTGCACCAAAGGAGAAGTGCCAACCAATATATACTGTCAGAGGAGCAGTGCCAGAAGTGGACACCAGCAGAAAATACACACACACAAACATGCCGCAAAGAATAAACTTATGCTTATGGGAACATCAAATTAATGCAAATGTGTAATGTGGGTTTTTGAAATTCATCATTAGTTGGCTGCAAACATATATATTTGTACTATACAAATAAATTACACACCTTAGGCATCTCAATAGAAATGAGATATTAGAGTCATTGTTACTAATTGTCAGCAAATTTTAAAATGTACCTATTACTAAAAATACTCTTACAACTATTTGTGTACAAAATAAATTCTATGCCAATACCGGCTTACTGTAGTAAACTAAAGTATACTACAATATTTATTACAGTTGACCACTATAGTTACAGTATGCTGTAGCATTCATTAACAAAGTCTTGTAAATACTATATAATATTCATTCATTTTCTTTTCGGCTTAGTCCCTTTATTAATCTGGGGTCGCCACAGCGGGATGAACCGCCAACTTATCCAGCATATGTTTTACGCAGCGGATGCCCTTCCAGCTGCAACCCATCACTGGGAAACATTCATACACACTCATTCACACACATACGATACGGACAATTTTAGCTTACCCAATTCACCTATACCGCATGTCTTTGGACTTGTGGGGGAAACCGGAGCACCCGGAGGAAACCCACGCGAACACGGGGAGAACATGCAAACTCCACACAGAAATGCCAACTGACCCAGCCGAGGCTTGAACCAGCGACCTTCTTGCTGTAAGGCGAACGTGCTACCCACTGCGCCACCGCGTCGCCCTACTATATAATATTATACAATAAATACTTTGGTATGGTTCTTAAACACTATTTATTTAGAATGTATTGCACATTTTACAATTGCAAATTATTTTTAAGTGCCTGATTTCAATCCTAATTAATACACTAGGACCAAAGAGATATATATGCCAAAAAGAATAAATAAATAAATAGTATAACATATAACCACAACTCACTGCAAAATTAAATGTGCACCTCAACTCTCCTGTTCGTCGAGAGCTCTACAGGGTCAATATACATGGCCAGGCTGCTATAGCTAAACCTTTGGTCACTCGTGACAATGCCAAACATTGGTGCCAGCAGCAAAAAATCTTAGGCTATAGTGAAACATGTAGTGTTCTTTAATGAGTCCATCTTCACACATCCGGGAGAGTTACCGTGTGGAGAAGCCCCAAAGAGTCAAGCATGAGTGATGATTATACATATAATATCCATTAAAATAAGAGTTTGGTCACCAAACATCTTTAGGAATAGAAAGATAATGCATTTAAATTCAAACAAGTTGTAGCAAAAAAAAAAAATATCCAAATTGTCAACAAAATGTTATCTTTTTTATAGTTCTCTTGGCAGCGCGGTGGCGCAGTGGGTAGCGCTGTCGCCTCACAGCAAGAAGGTCGCTGGTTTGAGCTGGGTCAGTTGGCATTTCTGTGTGGAGTGTATTGTGCATGTATTCCCCGTGTTGGCGTGGGTTTCCTCCGGGTGCTCCGGTTTCCCTCACAAGTCCAAAGACATGTGCTATAGGTGAATTGGGTAAGCTAAATTGTCCGTAGTGTATGTGTGTGAATGAGAGTGTATGGGTGTTTCCCAGTGATGGGTTGCAGCTGGAAGGGCATCCGCTGCGTAAAACATATGCTGGATAAGTTGGCGGCTCATTCCGCTGTGGCAACCCCTGATAAATAAGGCACTAAGCCGAAAGAAAATGAATGAGTAAATGAATAGTTCTCTTGATTTTTCATGTTTATTAAAATAAAATTTCATAATTTTCCCTATATATTAGTTGTATTATTTGGGTGTAGTAATTTTTGGACTGTGATTTTAAGTTATTTTGTTAGATTAGTTCCAGTTTTTGGCTTTGGCACTGACTAATCTAATGTATATGTACAAATATATTATTGTAAAGCATCCTGTAGAAAAGTGTTTTACTTTCTATTACATTTTTATTCTGGAGAAAGTCCTATTTCTTTTAGTTTTTTTAAACTAAGGTTTAGTAAGGTCAATATTATTAGCCCATTAATATATATTTATTTGTTTATTTTATTATTTATTTATTTATTTATTGCTACAGAACAAACCACTGTTGTCCAATGACTTGCTCAATTAATATAGTTACCTAATTAAGCCTTTAAATTGCACTTTAGACTGAATACTATCTTGCAAAATAACTAGTAAAATAGTATGCACTGTCATCATGGCAAAGACAAAAGAAATTACTTATTAAAAATATTATGTTGGAAAATGTGTTGAAAAATGAAACCCCTTGAAAGAGAGAGATATCCTTTCTTTTTTCCACATTATTTACTGCCTCATTGTGTCATGTACTCCACTCTTTTATTACCTCATATATTTGTTTATGTACATGTATGCAATACAACTCATGTATACACCTCTGTAACACAGACACAAGTATTCATCAGAAAAGATGACCTTGCTTCGGAAACAATGTCAGCTCACTGCAGTATCTTAGGATGCCCCCTATTGTCCTGCTACAGTTTATTTCATGAAAAAACTATCTTTCTGGTTTATTGAATTATTACAGACCAAAATACAATCTTGGATCACAGACATTGATTAAAGTTAATTGTTCTAATTTATCATAAATAGTATAGTGTTTTTTTAACCATTCTAAATACTTGAACTGGTAACACAACAACTTTAGTAATATAAACAAATTAACCAATATTCAGTCAGTCTGTCTTTATTCATTTCCCGAAGGCAATTTGGTTGCAAGCATACAAGCATATCACACATAATACACAAAAACACATTGTACAATACAAATCTATCCTAAATTTAAAAACTTTACAGCTGAGGGGATGAATGAAAGTTTGAACCGATTTGTTTTACTAATAGGAGTTCTGTACCGAATACCAGAAGGGAGAAGATAAAACTCGTGGTGCATAGGATGGGAATCATACTCTGAGCTTTACTCAAAACTTGTCTATGGTATAACTGAGCCATAGTCATCTGTTTTCTCCCTGTCATTTTTCCTCCTAGGTTCACAATTTTCCCCAAACAACTCTTATTTTTCACACTTAGAGAATTGAACCAACAACGCAAAGAAAAAGATAACAGTGACTGAATGTATGAACTGTAAAGCATGCACATGAGTGATTTATCTATATTAAAAGATCTTAATTTTTGTAAGCAGTACAGTCTTTGCTGCCCCTTCTTACACAAAATATTAGTATTAACAGAAAAGGACAATTTATTATCTAAAACAGTTCCCAAATACTTGTACTGATCAACAATCTCAACACCCACTCCATTAATACTTGTTTGCTTACCCTTAATCAGTCTACTATTAGAATTAAAATCAATGGTCATCTCTTTAGTCCTAAGAACATTCAATTGTAAGAAAGCCTCCTGACACCAGCTGGAAAAATAATCAACTACAGGACCGTGCATGAAGTCTTCCTCACTTAACAAACAAACAATTACAGAATCGTCAGCAACTTTTAAAATGTACCTATTACTAAAAATACTCTTACAACTATTTGTGTACAAAATAAATTCTATGCCAATACCGGCTTACTCTAGTAAACTAAAGGAGCTGCTGAAACAGTTCTACACTTCCATCATTGAATCAGTCCTCTGCACTTCAATAACTGTCTGGTTTAGCTCAGCTAGAAATCCGACCTCCGAAGACTACGTCGAATAGTTCGGACTGCTGAGCGAATCACTGGTACAATCCTCCCTACTCTCCAAGAACTGTACTTATCCAGAGCAAGCAGAAGGGCTGCCAAAATCACTCTGGACCCCTCACACCCAGCACACTGCCTCTTTGAACTTTTACCTTCTGGTCGACGCTACAGAGCACTGTGCACCAGAACAGCCCGACACAGAAACAGTTTCTTCCCTCAGGCAATCCATCTCATGAACACTTGAATGATAGTAATTATGGAACAAACATCACCACTTGCTATACACTTTTTATACACATAAACACTTATTTAACAACATATTTTACATGCTCTCCAGCCTCCGGCGCCTAGACTGCAGCTCTACACAAGACGTTTGGCCATAGGAGAAATGGTCGTGCCCAACTGAGCCTGGTTTCTCTCTAGGTTTTTTTCCTTCACTTTCGCAAATTGGTGAAGTTCGTTCCTCGCCGCTGTCGCCACTGGCTTGCATGGTTCGGGACTTGTAGAGCTGTGCATCGATGGATTTGCTCTTCAGTGTTTGGACTCTCAGCAGTAAAAATTAAACCACACTGAACTGAACTGAACTTAAACTCTAAAAACTGAACTGACACCATTTCAAATCTTCTATGTGAAGCTGCTTTGACACAATCTACATTGTAAAAGCGCTATAGAAATAAAGATGAATTGAATTGACATGCTAATTTGCACATAACAGCTGCCATATAACGTTGTATATAGTAATATTCCTGTACATACACTTGTCAATTTGTATATTTGCATTCACTATTTACTTTTATTTTTAAAATATATTTATTATCTGTTTTTTGTCCTGTCTCTGTAATTCTGTTGCACTGTAGAAGCTCTGTCACCAAAACAAATTCCTCGTATGTGTGAACATACCTGGCAATAAAGCTCTTTCTGATTCTGATTATAAAGTATACTATTTATTTATATATTTAATATTTATTACAGTTGACCACTATAGTTACAGTATGCTGTAGCATTCATTAACAAAGTCTTGTAAATACTATATAATATTATACAGTAAATACTTTGGTATAGTTCTAAAACACTATTTAACTCTATATTATGAATTAATTACTATAATATTTTCTTTTCATGGGGCCATGGCATTAGCCTTCAGATTATTCATTCATTCATTCATTTTCTTTTCGGCTTAGTCCCTTTATTAATCCGGGGTCGCCACAGCGGAATGATCCGCCAACTTATCCAGCATATGTTTTACGCAGCGGATGCCCTTCCAGCTGCAACCCATCACTGGGAAACATCCACACACACTCATTCACTATGGACAATTTAGCCTACCCAATTCACCTATACCACATGTCTTTGGACTTGTGGGGGAAACCGGAGCACCCGGAGGAAACCCACGCGAACACGGGGAGAACATGCAAACTTCTCTTTTATCATTACAGTTACCTGAAAAACATACAATAGTAATTTATAGTAAATATATATAGTGTACTATAGTAAAATGTATTATATATATAGTATTTACAACTCTGTCAATGAATGTTACAGAATATTAAAATGACAGTGAACAGATAATGTAATAAATACTATAGAATGTTTTAGTTTTTACAACAGTAAACTGTGGGGTATTACAGTATAATGTACAGTTGTATAAACCTTAGTACAGTATTGGTTAATTTGTTGTTTGTTTGTACATTTACAAGTTGTTGTAGGCCTACTGCCATAGCAAATATGGTTAAAAAAACTCATTCATTCATTTTCTTTTCAGCTTAGTCTCTTTATTAATCTGGGGTCGCCACAGTGGAATGAACTGCCAACTTATCCAGCATATGTTTTACACAGCGGATGTCCTTTCAGCTGCAACCCATCACTGGGAAACACCCATACACTCTCACATTCACTACGGACAATTTAGCTTACCCAATTCACCTGTACCGCATGTCTTTGGACTGTGGGGGAAACCGGAGCACCCGGAGGAAACCCACACGAACATGGGGAGAACATGCAAACTCCACACAGAAATGGCAACTGACCCAGCCGAGGCTCGAACCAGCGACCTTCTTGCTGTGAGGCGATCGTGCTACCTACTGTGCCACCGTGACGCCCTGGTTAAAAAAAACGATAGAACTATAAATTATATGTTTTTTTATTATATCTTTTTGCATTTTAGATTGAAGACAGAACTGACTTTTTTTACAAGAGGTTTTACAAGGTTGTTTTTAAAACCTTTCTAAATAATTCAACTTCATTACATTTCCGTGTGCTTCCAACATTTTTGTTGTTGCTGATGGTGTTTTGTTTTATTGGAGACATTTGTGTACACAGTACATGAAATGTATTATTATACTGCTCCATCCATCCTAAACAGCGGAGGGAAGAAGGACAGGACAGGACAAGGACAGGAATTCCCCTCATGAAGTTTTCTCTTTTTTACATATAGCATATATTTATTTTTTTATTTGGGATATTTAAAACAAATCAATATCTTTAAATACAAAATAAATCCTTAGAATATATAGAATCCTAAAAATAGTCCTTAAAAAGGGTAAAATTTAAAGGCTTTATAATGATCCATAATCATGAAAGTTTTCAGTAGCCGTCTTATTTTCAACGGATGCCATTTGCATGTACGAGACGAGTTGTTTCATTCTAATTGTTTTACCTGTAAAAAATGCTGTAGTGTTGTTTCAATTATCTTCGTAATATCGTTTAATTCCGTTCAAGTTCTGAATTTATTCAATAGCGACACCAAGGGCCACAGTCGCTGTATCGATGACCGCCTCAAGATGGCGCTGGAGTTTACAGCTTAGAAACTGAACAATCTTCCACTGAGGTTTTTTTTTGTGTTAGGAGACATTTTAGGCTACAAAATATAATCGTGTAAATCCAATGGACTGTATGGTAAATCCATTCATCTTAAAGGCCAACTGCTTTAAACAACTGCTGTAAAATATAGGACAAGTATCCGTCAATCACATATTTTGATTCTGAGCATGATTAACTTATTAACACTCAACATTAATTAATGCAACATTCTGTGAAGTTTGAAGTTCTGCTGAAGTGATTTATGACTCTTTAATATGAAAACTAGATATTGTAATTGAAAAAAAATACAGACACCTTAATAAAGTGTTATAAAAGAAACTTATTAACAATAATTAATGCAAGATTTGCTAAATAAATCAGTTTAAAATACACCAGGATTCACAAAATATATTGTCTTTTTGAGAAATAGTAGCCTACACAAAAATGAAAACGTTAAAGTTTGAAGTTCTGTTGAGGCATAGATTTATGACTTTTATTAAAGCTAGGTTACAGTAGGCCTTATTGAAAACTACAGAAATTTAATAGTGTGGTAAACGAAATACAGTACTTGCATTTTTTTTTCATTAACATCAAAGGAACAAAATCAATAGAGAATAAAAAAAAAAACTAAAAATAAATAAATAAATAAATGACAGGGGATATGTGTAAATATAAATTACAACAAATTTGCATAAGAAAATGATTCCAAAATCGTCCTTATAGCTTTTTTATTTTTAACATAATTAAGAGTGTCAATATAATGCTTAAGATCAATTTTAATCAAATAAATCTTAGGTTTATCATTGGACCATTTTTTTGTGTGCATGGTATTTCCGATATATAATCATTAAATTAATAATTAAATTTTGCTCCAAAGTTTTATTAGAATTATTATATGTCAAAAAACTTGTAGTTTAAATATAAGATATTCAACATCAAACCAAAACATTTGGGTATATATTACTCCTCTAATTCACAAAAAGTGCACGCAGAATCCATCTCTCTAAATAAATTGCAACTTGTTTCACTCGATAAATGCGTCTCTGTCTCTTTAAAAAAAATCACACGAAAATGACACGTCATGTACGTGCTCGGCTCCGCGAGTGTAAACTCGAATTCCGATTGGTCCAAGCGGGTACCGCTTGACGTGCGCGATCCAGGCGAGTCACCTTGCTGTCGACAACAGCGACTCTAGATCAGCGGAGCGGCAGGATTGAAGGTGTCCTCCAGAAACCCAGACAGCACCGCAGCGATGGCAGCCGCAGCGGACACAGCCAAGCCCAAAACATCGCCCAAATCCATAAAGTTCCTCTTCGGCGGCTTGGCTGGGTACGTGTGTGTACGTGCCCGTTCGTGCAGCGGCGCGCTCCGTTTCCATAGGATTTCATTGAATGAGCTGCTGATGGCAGGTTATCGATCAGGGTTACAGTTAATAATTTCTCGAGCTGTTAAACATAGAATCACCATGAGGAGATTATGTGGTGTGTTAGGAATTTTCTAAGCTGTTTTTGTAAACGTAGTAGTTGTGCTGGGATTAATTTGAAGGCCCAGAGAAAGCCTGGTGGTAACCCCGTGTCAAACTTCACTTTAAATGTCACGACGAGGCATTTGCACCCTACATGTGGCGAAAAACAATCATTTCAAATGCCTTTTATATGTAGATTTCTGAGTGTGTTTATATGTAGATATCAGAGCTTTATTATGAAATGTTAAAAGGAGAATTAAAGCAAGATATTTATCAATAATTCATATGAAAATTAATTGTTTTACATGTGATTCTGTTCTTCATAAATTGGGGTAAAGTTGATTTTATATTTGCACATTCAGACTTTCTCCTTAATAATATAGTTTCAGAAAAGTATTCTTTGCAAATTCTAAATAGGCAAATCATATTATCAGCCAATTACTATCAAAGTACAACATTGTCCACTGCCAATTAAATAGTGCTAATGTTGTTTTGAAGTCATACTTACATGAGATTTCAGACTGAATATTCAAAGTAGCATGGTAAACAGTGTAAACGAATGTGCGAATATAAAACCAACTTTACCTCAGTTCTTCAGAAGTGGTGTCATTTACACTGAGGGTTATTTTGGCACTAATTAACTAATCACAAACATTTGACAGGACCAGTGAAATAACAGAAATCACTTTGTTTACACGTACAAGGAATTTGTTTCAGTGACAGAAGCTTCCACAATGATGGTGACTGGACAAAAACACAGATAATAAGGAATTTAAGAAGAACATAGTACAGTAAATAGAGGATAGAAATATACAAATGTAACAATTTTATATACAGCTATATATTACTGTAGAATTTCCCAGTGATGGGTTGCAGCTGGAAGGTCATCCGCTGTGTAAAACATATGCTGGATAAGTTGGCGGTTCATTCTGCTGTGGCGACCCCTGATGAATAAAGGGAATAAGTCGAAGGAAAATGAATGAATATTACTGTAGATAATATGGCTGCACGATTTTGGAACCATTTGACATTGCGATATTTTGTTTTGCTGCATATTAATTTCAATATTATTTGGAAATTAACTGGATCAACAGATACACAGTTAATTGAATTCCAGATGGACTTTTATGATGTGTTTTCATTAAACGTGGTCATTTTGGAAAATGTGTGTATATATATGTATATATATATATATATTTTATACCTGTTATTCTGATGCTTGTAATGTCGATTAGGACTGCACGATACTGGAAAATTATGCGATACGTGATATTGTTGAATGTTGAGATAGCGATGTTTCTTATGATTTGATATTTCCCTTCAAATGCTGTTTTTAAATGATTTATTTATTTAATGAAATCAAAATAAACAAGTAAAGGATATATTTTTAGATCTATTTCAAACTAAAAAACCGTCAAGGTGCAAACATTTAGTCTTTAAAACACTGAGTGAGTGAAATCCTCTGCAGATATTTTGACTCTGATTGGCTGTTGTCTTTTTCCTCTCTCGTCTCGACTCCGCCCATTAGGGTTTATTTTTAGCTGTGAGTTCACCTTTGCGCCCCTTCAGCCAATAGCAGAACAGCAACTACTGGGGAGGTGGGGATAAAAATAGTAAGGCCCCATCTGATTGGTCGAATTTTGATAAACAACCAGTGCACAAAATGAATGTGATTTAGCACGTATATTGCATATACTATTATCGTGATAACGGTAATTTTGCGATATATCGTGCAGCTCTAATGTCTATTGAATTGCTTCAGATTTGCAACAGGACTGGAAAGTAGATAAATAAATGAACTAATACACATTATTTCTGGCTTCAGGATGGGGGCGACGGTGTTTGTGCAGCCGCTGGATCTGGTGAAGAATCGGATGCAGTTGAGTGGTCAAGGCTCCAAAGCTCGCGAGTACAAGACCAGCTTCCATGCCGTGGGCAGCATCCTTCGCAATGAGGGCATTCGTGGCATCTACACCGGGTAAGAAAAAGCCACAACTCAGAAGCTGCAATTGTTTTTTTATTTAACCGGGAAAACTGAATGAATAATTTGCATATGGGTTGTTGAC